>JANZLQ010000029.1:11176162-11189302 GCA_026212715.1 Elanus axillaris
ACCCACCCCCCCCACAGCCCCCCCAGGTCAAAGGGGTATCGCTCATCTCCCCGGGAGCCAGGCAGGGGAACAGTCCCCTCGGAGCTGGGTGGACCCGGGAGAAAAAAGCCCCCAGTGCTTGTTTAGGCTGGCATCCAGTCCGAATCTGCTCGAGGACGTGGGGCTCTGGCAATTGCTCACCTGGTTTAGGATCACCGCATACGTGATGTTCTGGTTTGGCCAACCACCTGAGCTAGGCAAAGAAGACAGAGAGGGAAATCTCTCTACTTGCTTTATTAGGGCAGTTATTAATCCAGAGCAGCCCAAAAGGCAGAAGACCTGTAGCATTTCCATTGCAGGTAATGCAGGTCCTTTGTAAAAGCGCAAATAAAGAGACCTGATGGGAACAGTTTATTAGAAGAGGAATGTTAGGAAAGTAGAACAGGTCCTCCTCAGCAACAAATGCATGACCTCTTTGTATCCTTCTAATCAGTTGGCTGCATTTTTACCTTTATTTATTTACTTAGTGCACTTAGACAAGAACAAGGGAACCTTGATGTTGCTTTTTTTTTTTTTTTTTTTTCCTTCTTTTAGTCATTGTGTAGCTCACAGATATTTGTTGCATCTGTTTCCTGTTAAGGAAGCTTAGTGCTGCCTTTTGTCCAGCAGGTGGAAGACTTGCTGCAGTATGTATAGCTCAGCAGCCAGTCTATATATAAACATTTTTAAAAGAATCTGGGGGTTTTAAGCCATGGTGGCAAGCAGATGTTATTAAATAGGCAGTTTTTAATTAATACTTTTTTTTGCAATGACTTTCTTAGTCAAGGAAATATAATGGTAGAGTAAAAAGAAAGGCAATCTCTGCACTAAAAAAATTAAAACCTGAATTCAGTAACTGAACCTGGGAGATGCCACTAGGGTAAATCCCAGCACTATAAATAGCTGTGCGAAGCCTGCTGGGTTTTGTTCCATATTCGTACTATCGTCACAGCTGTAGAAAGTAGCTCCCTTTTAGTTCAAGGAATATACTTCCCCAAAGTACTGCATTTGGGAGATTTAGAAAGACTTTCTTGAAGTTCAGTGCGACAGTAGTAGAATTAGTATTAACATTTATGGGTTTTGATCGGGGAAAATATATTTGAAAACATTGGCGATATCTCTGTCCAGGGCTTGTAGAGAAAGCTGTAGGACTTACTGTGACTTACATGCAACTCAGCAGACACAATACTGCGTCTGAGCCTGTGACCGTTACCCAACCTGTTAGGACGTGTTGCTCATCTTAGAAACACTCTAGAATGTGTCTAGAGGTGTCTGATACAGGCAGAAAAAGATGTTAATAGTTGCTTTTAATAAATCATTGATCTGTGTGAAAAAATTTATTTGTATTAAGTGGCTAAGAGTTACTTTAAATCATTTGTAGTAATATATATTGTCATATTAAAGTGAAGGAATGTGCGAAGAGGTGAAATAAGACCTGAAGTGATTTTTTTGGCTATGTACCTGTTAAACATCTTTATGTGATTGGTATGAACTAAAGGAAAAGATTGTAAAGAGGTGGTTTATGGTTAGAGTGATGCTAAAACTCTGTTTTAGGTATACAGCTACTTTGACAAATTAAGCCTCAGCAGTTATGCACGCAGGTTAGTCTTCACCACAGGTAACCAGTGAAGAAAAGAAATTTAGTACATTTCTGTACTAAGGGAAGGAAAAATTTGTCACTATTATTGTCCCGTGTCTTCAAAGAGCATGAACAGGTTGATGAATGTGATCCTGGGACAGCCACAGAGTCTTCTTTTCAACCTTCACACCACCACTGTAGGACTTCAGAGTTCTTTGTCCTCCTGCCTCCATCAGTCCGCTCTGTCTAAACACAGGTGATTTTTTTTTTTTAATCCCATAACCCTAAATACCAGCTCACTTCATGCCTCTGCTTGTTGAAAAGCAGATCTTCCTTGCTATCTTTCACTTGCCATCGGAGTGGTCAAACATCAGGCTTGGTCATCCCGGGGAAGCCCTTGGTCTTGTGCAGAGTACTGGAATGAGAACTGAGAAATAGTGAAGTTAATGGACTTAATAAGGTACGTATACTTTGGAGTACCAGGAATATGCTAAAAGTTGTGATATTTGGTTTCAGAGCTCAATGTCTTTCAGTATTTCAATGGCTCGGTGACTTAGAACTGATAATTAGAGAGAGCAACATCTTTTTCATATGACAGGGTACCATTATTTGGGAGATGAGGATTGTTGGGTTGATTTCAAGTGGACTGACAAATACTACAGAAGAATGGGATCTGGGGTAACAATGACATGGTCAGTCTTTTGAAAGGCCCTTTTTGAGAAAGGGGGAGACAAAGATGATGTATTTCCATTAGACTGATGAGCTTGGCTGAAATTGTAGGAGTAGGTCTGGCAAAGGGTAGAGTGTGACATTCTGTCATGACTCCAGCAAATATACTTGTTTGCCAAGCCTGACTGTCTTTATCAAAGGTCTGCAGACATTACTCCTGAGGAAATTCAGGAGTAAGATTAATGAGTTTCCCTACTGAATGTCATGGCTGCAAGCTAGATGTTTTTTCAGCTTGCTCTAGTTGTACAGAAGTCTGATCTAACTTTTCAGTGGTTGTATGCCCAAAACTATTATCACTGTTATGCTACCTTTTGCTTGCCAAAAAATTCAGGTTTGGGCCATTGGATTTTGTTGTTCTGGGGTAGCAAAAATGGTGAAACTATGTGTAATGGGAAAAGAAGCCTGTTAAGAGTAGACTACTAAAGAGACACTCCTAGCACTTACTGCAATTCATGATGTCTGTGGTAAATACGTAATGTTCTTCAGGTGAATTACTGCTTCTTTTTAAACATAGTGTCTGTTTGACTTGAAAAGCTTGCTCTTTCTTAGTTGCTGTTTGCAATGTGGCGATGTACTATGGCTGATCAAGCTCTTGTCCTCGGGCAGGCCCACCGTGAGCAGGGTCTCGCAGCTGGGAGACTGAGCGCAGAGGAAGGCTGAGAGGCCTCTGCTGGCGTTGTTGCAAAGAGGGAGAATTTAAAAGGCCTAATGGAAGGCATTAATGGAAGAAACTTTCTGCTTGCTACATCTGATGGAAGCTATTCAAATGTGATTTTGGTGATTTATAACATGTGTGTGTACAGACATAAGTGTGCAACCATTGCGCATAACTGTACTGAAGTGATATGTATGCTTTTCTTCTTTTAACAGCAAAATAATGGGAAGCTCTCGGCTATTTCATTTAACTTCGTCATGGCTGAACTGTTCTGTGAGGTGGAAAACACTGTACAGACAAAACCCCAAGCCTTTGTGGTACTTGCTTGTGGAAGTTTTGTAGACTAATCTACAGCGATGGAAGATGATTTTTGTTTCAGAGCAAAGGTTTCTCTTCAGTGGCAGTGAGCTAGGATCGCAGGTCTGCCCTTTCTTAGATGAACAAGCCTAGTCTTGTGCCAGACTCATGAAAATCGCTTAGTAGGATTCTAGAGTGGAAACATTTTTTTTTTCCTTTTCTTGCCTTGGCAAACAGCTCTAAGGACGTGTGATTGATATCTGTGATACAGATTTCAGCTAAAGAGGAAGAAGAAAGCATTCAGATCAGCCTTTTTTTCTTTTTGTCCAACTACATATTTTCTGTGAAGCAAAGAGTGATTTATGAGGGGAAGAACTTATTCTGACAACAGGAAGGTCCCCCCTCAAAACAATGGTCATATAGTAGTATCTTATTCCTCTGACAATTAAGTCAGATGCTTTCTCTGTGCCTGCTCTATGCTCTGGGCATTGGTGGGATTGAAGGATGGTGTCAACAGGGCTGTAAGGAATTTTGTGTTGTTTTAAGCACTAGGTTCCACTGTGGCGCTGAGTCAAGTATCCTGATGGAGCTTAGCATCTTCCGGACCGTTTGACCCGTTTTGAAAATTGAGGTGAGAGGATAAAAAAGCCCTAATTCCCTAATTTAGGGAGCAGGAGGGTGTTTGGAGGCAAGTTTGTCTGAATTCTGTGTCCTGCCTCTTCTCTTAGCTGTTCTTCAATTACTCCAGTATACTTTGCTGCTTATATCATCACTATGTCACCAATGAAAAGAAAGAAAAGGAACATTTGGGATTCATTGTTTCAAAATGTGTTGCTCATGATAGTTTTGCCACTGGACATGTACGGGCAACTGCAGGTTTCATATGGCATCTTATTGATTCCACTACTTACTCAAAAAAAGGTGTTATGTAGGATCTTACTCAGAGCATAGAAACACAGCGTTTTATAGGAGTGACGCTAATGCTAATTTTAAAGTCTTTATAAAACCGCACATAACTTTTTAGCGACAAAGGAGAGACATCCTAAAGCCATATAAAACATGCCTGGTTTTATGCAACTTGAAATCATGAATCTAAATATTTTTGATTTGGGTATAATCCTCTTTTAGAAGCAGATTTCTTCTACAGTTCTAGAAGTCTGTGCCGTATGAGGCTGTCTTAATTTTTCTCTTCTTTATAGTTTCATTGTGGTGTAGCAGAACCTTCAGAGCATAATTAACACATTTATTTTTGGTAGCGTACTTTTACAGGACTGTAGAAACTGTCTGTCTTGTATAGCTGCCTACACTGCAGAGTGAGCCAGCAAACTTTTTAAATAAACAAAAAACAACTGCACAGTTTAACAGAATATATGTAAAGATTAACTATCATTGTAATCACATAGCCTTCCTTCTCATGTTACTTTGCCTCCATCTTTCTCGTGTTTGAAATACTCGCAGTGACAGAGATTTGAGGTAAAGCATCTGACAGGCGATAATGTTGCTGTGCTTGCATACTCCGGTGTTGGCTTTTACGGGAACCGCACAACTGAGACTACTATGCCATTCCATGATTTTAAGTAGATAAGTAGCGCTATAGCTATCTCAGTAGATCGACGAGGTTTTCCGCTTAACTGCTTATCAATGTCGGGGTGCGGCAGGGGCCGGTGGCTCTCTGGGGTGGGGGTGTGTGGAGCCAAGGGGTGTCCCCAGGCTGTCCCTGTCCTACCTCCCTGGCCAGGAGCAGGGCAGCCGGGGCGCTGGGGCAGCCCCAGCCCGGGCCATCGGACACCTCCCCGGGGAGGGGATGGAGACCGGCCCTGCTGCAGCATCACTGGGGCAGGGGCTGGTTGCCCCCGGGGCGGAGATGGGGTCCTGGGACCTGGGTGAAGCTGGTCAGGGCCCGTGAGCCCCGTTAGTGCCATCAAAGCCACGATGTTGAATGGCCTGGCAGTACTTGATTTTTTTTTTTTTTTTTTTTTTGAGTTTTGTGCTGTTGTAGTTCTCAGGATAGACCTTGTTAAAAAGACATGGGAAGCATTAGATTTAGAAATCGGCTTCAAAACCATCTGGCAATTTTAGAGTATGGAAAAAACCACAGAGCAGCTCACTGCATTTTTGGTAAAAACCACAGGTTTCTTCTGGAGGAAAACAGCTGCTGTCTGAGACTTGCACCCTGACTGCTAGAGATAATTTGAGAGGTGTTGGAAGTGCCACTGACTTTGTCTTCTGTCATCTCATAATTCACTCCTGCAAACAGGTATGACTTTGTATGGTATTTACTAGAGTGCAGGGTATCAAGAGGATGACTTGCTACATCACTTGCTAAATAGGAAGCACTTGAGGGCTGAAGCCTAGCAGGGGGAGGAGACTCTCCATTTATGTACATCCTTGAGTTTTTAACTGTCAAACTGGTGCAACTGTGCTTGAAAATCTTCTCTTTGCTAGAAATGAATAAATACAAACCCAGTGAATTTGTTTCTAATATCAGTTGACTCTAATCTGATGCAACAGGCATCAATGCTTTAAGAATACCTTTTGCAAGGCCTAACTAGAAGTTCACAGAAAAATGTCTGAAGGAATACTTTTGTTAAAGAATTTTGGTTAATTGAAATAGAAACATTCTCTAAAATAATGAGATTTCAATGGGAGTCTGGCAAAAAGTATTTCTGTCAAATGCTTGTCCATCTATACATTCACACTGAGCATAATCTCATTACAGATTTTGAGCCCGGTTCCTTGTGCTACCACAATACTCAGGGTTTGCACACGTTCTGCCCTCTCTCACTAAAGGGAAATGTGCACTGTACAGTTCCTCTTGATTCTTATTTGGCTAAGTAGGTTTTGTCTCTTGGCAGAGTAAATTGCCCTGATGCATCAGTAGAATTATCCAGGTAAGTCCTCTGTTACCTTAACACTACATTTTATTTGTTTTATTATCTCATTATTTTACTTTCATTCTTATTGTTTCATTACATTATGTTGACATTTACCTGATTGCATCAATAGTGAAGATAATGGGAAGGAGTCATTTGTATTCTAGTAACATGGAATGTTTTCTTCCTTTCAGTTATTTATGTTTTGTTTCTATTTTGTTTTGTTAGGACTTTTTCTAAATATGACTTTAAGATGTGTTTGCTACGTGAAAAGCCCATATAGGGAGGCCACAAGTCATATTTCTAGAAAGAAATCATGCTACCACGCTGTGCTACAGGACACAGGTTGCATTGCAAAGATCGCTGCTGCTTTGAGTTTTGATTGGAAACAGGCTTTGATGGGGTGGTCAGTGCACGTACCTTGTTATAGGTGCTGGACATCATAGACTTTTCTTTGGGAATGGAGTCCTGCGTAGGGGTAGACCTCTCCAGACTTCACTGTTGTTAGGGCATGTATGTTACATTGTGCATCAGTCAGTGTCAACAGAGAAGGACCTCAAGGGGTTCTGCAGTTTCCTCACATGCATGCGGGGTCACTCCTGGCAGAGTTTATCGGACTCGCAGCTAGAATAGTGTGTCCGTTTTTGGGACCCCAGTGCAAGAAAGACAACAAAAAGTGGTGTGTGTTCAGTGGAGGGTACTAAGGTGGCCGGTTTCACATGACTTCATTGGGGCAGCGTGTTTAAGGAGGAAGGTCTGAATGCTGAGTTTTCTATAGCACAGCATAAACGTACGGCCCTCCGACAGAGCAAAGAGACTTATTTCCTCTTTCCTTATTTCATGTAGAACCATGAGAATATGCCCTTACTGTAGCTCTGGGACTCAGGTATGTGAAATAGCACTTTAAATTTAGGGTAGGACTTGGCTCAGTGAAGATGACACTCCTCCCCCCTCGCACTGGTCAGCGCACTGAAGGACCAGTTCCATTACGGGACTCTAAGACCATTAAGGAATTTTTGCCTTCATGGTGGTGTTGTAGCTGGTGTGAAAGGTAGAAGTTAGATGTGCCTTGATGCCGGGGGAAATGAAAAGCTCTCTTTCACCTCCGGGTGGCACTGCTTAAAAACGCTTCTCTTTGCTTTAAGGCTCTTTGTAGAAATTGTCCTTCACATGTTTCGCAACTACAGTAGTTTGCATCGTCATGCACAATAAACTGGCTTCTCATCACGAACCACAGATGCAGAGCTCCAGGATTTTGTCACTTTGTGTCCATTTTCCATATCCTACAATTTCAGCTTGCTGTTTTTCTGAGCGCTTATTATTAGTATTCTGATTGTTTTTTCTGTATGCTATTTGATAAAGATTTTCCTACAGTTTTTACATGCACTATTTATATGAAGTTATGCTTACCTGGTGATAAACGGTAGAGGATGAATCAGAATAGGAAATATTACTTGGATCATTTACCTATCCCAGAGAGATACTGTGATATATGTTGTTACATATACCAAATATTACTCCCTTCCACCCGCAGCAAAAGTCCAGAGTTGCCATCGCCAAGCTTCTTTAAAGTCAAAATTCAGCATCTGAAAACCATGATATTAAAAGGAAGGATTTCTGGTTTAAAATTTGTCCGCATCTGGGTTGTGAGTTGTCAGGGAACTTCCAGGTTAGTGTCTTCTGAACTGTCTTTGTGACTAAGATGAGTGGAGATGTAGTTATTCTTAATGAAGCTGAGACTCTCACTTATTGTCAGATTTTATGGAAGACACCACAGGCTATGAAAGTCACAATAAAACTGAGACAACTGGTGGTGTTCTGAGACACAGGCTGTACACACGCCGTCTCCTATTACACCTTGCCTTCCATAATCCCATCTCATCAACAGGTCCTCTCTCTAAACAGAAGAAGAGTTTGGGGCAGATGCAGAATTATGGTGTTACCTAGATTCTGCAGTCATTTACTTAGGTTGGGTAGCGAGTACCTTATTCCTGCATTTGAAATAGTCTGTTACTGATCCCCTGATGGAATGCAGAGGTAGGATGTGGGAGGAGATCTGAAGAGGATCAGATATACAGTGGGGGAAGGAGGAGTCCTTGCTCTATTTAAAAATAAAATCTTATGAGCAGAGCCTGCTAGCTATCATCATACTTATTTATTTTAATGGTAGATCACTGTTAATTTTGGAACTCTTAAAAAAGTTTTTGTATAGCTTTAATTTACTTTCTGTGTCTCTGAATTTTTCCTTGTCTTCTGGTGCTGGGAAGAAGAGCTGCAAAGAATATTGAAAAGAGAAGAAAAAATACCTCAGCTTTTGGCCAGGATATATGCTTTGGTATTTTGCTCTTCAAAAGCAGTTTCTATTTCAGACGAGAAGTTGTTCGTCTACACACTGGAATATGAATGTATTATGTGGTCTATTTTAGGCATTATATCTTGCCCTGATTCACCAGAGTGTTCCTCTGTTTTCATATAACTGCAGAAATGTAAATGAAACAATATTCTGAACTACAGTGTTCTCAGTAAGGTTCTTAGTAATACCTTATTGCACCTGTCCTGTAATTCAAAATCAGTAATATAACATAGCTTTTTGTTACATAATTTGATAATTTGCATGGATTGGACTAGGTGTAGGATTTGGAACTGTTCCTAAACTCTCCTAAATCTGGTCTTGGATTTCCATGGTTTCTGAACCTTCAGCAAGTCTCATATTCTTGAAACAGCAAAGCCCTTTACCTGATATCTATCTTAAGCAAATAAAATGGTACCAGTGTGGTCAGGGGAATATGACATTTCTCTAAGTCACTGTCTGCTCAAATACTTTGTGCCCTTTTGGTATGTCAATCTCTGCCTTTTTCTGTATTTAATACATCTAATACAATTTCTCATCAAACTGCCTTAAAGATTTGTTAACTAATGTTTGTGCAATGTTTTGCATGCTGTCTTTTCAGTGTAATTGATCTATCTCATTGATAAGTGTGTCAGATTCTATCTTTATGATACCCATAAGCTGTTATGTATTGGAGGTATAGAATAAGATCTTAAACTATGTTTTTAAAAGCTTAAATCAAATATTTCTCTACAGTGTTGAACTGTATTGTGAAAGAAAATGTTTGTACAAGGGTAAGTTTACAGTACAGAGGACATGTTATAAAGTATCAGTCATTTACACACCACTTGACTGAAACTATGATAAGGGAGAAATCAGTCTGTTGCTTAACTGTTGAATAATGTGTTTGCTGTTGCTATAGGTACTATGGAAAATGATACAAAACTAACATCAACATTTGCTTGCAGCTAGGGTAATAGCGTCTGGAACACATTGTTGCTGGAATATGTGTGAGTGGAAAGAAGCAGTAACCATCACTTAAATATTGTCTATGTGACTTTGATTTTTCTCTCACATCTTATAGCACTTCAAAGACCAAGTTTCTTTGTGGAGCATCAGGTAGTAAGTCCCTCTTTTGTTTTTTTCCTGATGATTCTTTCTATAGAGTAATAATGTATCAGGGTGATTTTATGTTCTGATTACACTGCAGCATATTATATTTGTGGGTTGGTTTTTTTTTTTTTGGAAGAGTTTATGCCAAAATATGTTTGCAACATTTTGACAAATGTTAAATTTGTTAATGTATTCATTGTTCTACCTGACGTTTTCTCTGTCAGCCTTAGGAAAGATATGTACCAATATTTTAAAATTTGGCTAGGAAAGTTAATCACATTGTCTCATATCTGTTTTTCTTACTGGTTAATTCCATCTCCACAGGATCAGAGGCCTTCCAACTTGCTTTGACTTCAGTGACAGCCTTGTTTTTAAAAAAGAGGCTATTTTTATTTAAACGCTTAACCTTAGGTGCCTATATTTGAAAACTTTTTTGTTAGTGATTATGAATATGCCTTCAAAATAGATCAGATTAAGAGATGTCATTTAAAAAAGTTATAGGGCATGTTTCAGAGTAACACATTCTGTTAGAGCATAAAATTCAGGAGAATGTATAAATGAGAAAGAACAGTTTCATATTTTCCTTTGTAACTGTCGACTGCAGTCCTACCTATTCTTCCTTTGTGTTTTTAATCCAGATAAAATACTTTGCCCTTGTGAAAACTATTTTTTCAGAGTTGTTACTAATTTCACCACTTGTACAGCTCAAATGGAATTAAAAGAGTTTAATTTGCAGAAAATTTGACTTAAAATTTTTGAAAAATCCTATAAACCACACTGGGATATAGACAAACCAAAACCATTGCCTGGCTTATGTGGCCTATCTTGTAAATTTTCTCCCATGTTTTACTGAGTTAATGAAAAGGATAGTTTCTTACACTTATGGTGCCAGCAGTGAGCACAAGCACAGTAATTGTCTATTTTGTTCTCTTTTTTTCCTGCCACATAGTGCTATTGCCTCTTGGCTTAATGTGAGATGTACATTACCAAGCAGCAGTAGTTATCTGTCAGTCCTGTTATGTATTTGTAGTATTATAAATTCAAGTTCATGGATTTTTCCAGCCTATCAAAATATATTAAGTGTATTCTGTCCAAAATCCATGAGAATGACACTAAGGTATTGTTGAGTGGCCAGATACATCTTCAAAATATTGCTTGCAGCATTAGAGAAAAACAGACACCAAAGCCTCTTCTTTCCTTCCAGAAGAAAAACCTGTCTGGGAGATTTGCAGTAAATGCTCCATCTTTGTGTGTCTTAAGCTCTAATTCTGGGAGATTGCACCTGTGGCTATGCAGCTCCTCTAGGAATAGGAGCGACAAAATACACAAGCTGTGGGTCTCTGTGATTAGTGGAGGAAAAACCCTGAAGCTCTGGAGATGCCAGATATTTGTTTTACAAACTTCTTAACTGAGACATTATGATTAGCATGCTGTATTGGCTGGCCTTTACTACCATTTTCCAGCAGTCTGCTCCAGTTGTTCTGTACGGGGTAGCAGTAGTTATATTCTTTCCATTGGTATTTGTTCATATTGGTTTTTAAATTACACAGTTCTTGATTTACCAGCTGTTCACAGCTTTCACACAGCACATGCAGATACACCATTTTTGTCTACACAGGAAAACTGTAATGTTATAAGCAGCATAAACAGTAACATACAACTGAAGTTGTATGTATTTACATACAGCAAAGCCTACAGTGTCTTACCGTGCTAGGCACAGTATGACAACTAACTTGTTGAACGTGGTTTCTGTCTCAGCACCCATAGCCTAAATATGGAGAGGCAAAGCGCGATGAAGGGATAGAAGATTGTTATTTGCCATACCCTCTAGATCCTATTTTCAGTCTAAGTGACATGGGTTGGAAACATTAAAACATACAGAACCATAAGGGTTAAGGTCGCAAAGGAGAATAGGAGATCATCTAATTGGGTAGATGGAATCTCTTCAGGCAGTTTCTCTAATTTTATTTCATGGTGCATGAAGTCAGTTTGCCTTAAATCAATAAGGTATCAACTTATGGCTAATACCTACAGTGGTTTCATAAGATGAAAGACATGTTTGGTGGAAGGAGTTGCTCTTGCGTAAAGAAATCAAATTTGTTGATTTTAATATGGCTAAATTTTTGCAATAAGTTCTTGTACACAAGCCTACAAAGTGCTGGGTTGGGAAAACTGCCTTTCTTTACATTTGGACTCGTGTTCTGATCATTCTTATGTAGAGATACTTGTGTTTTGTTATCTACATTGCCAGAGAACATAGGTGAAAGAACATGTTTGGATGATGTGATCACTGAACTCTCTCTTGGAGCCAGCAAATTAAAACTGAACATAGTACAAAAGTGATCTTAACTTTTTATATTGCTTTTGAGTGACAGAGGCTTGACTTGGGGTTTGTTTGAGGGTCAAACTCAAATTTCTTTTTTAGAAAATATGAATTTTTTTGTGCCAAGTAGGACTAAATTCAGCAAGAAAAGCCATGAATCACTCCAGAAGAGGCAGTAGTGAATATATCTTACTGGGATATGGGATGGTATGGACCTGCCTTCTAGGAGAAGTGAACTCAGCAGTACATCCTTTTTGATTTTGCTCCAGCTATGATTTGCAGACATAGATTTGGAGCTGACATATGTCTCAAAGCTGAGTGTGTAAGCACAGCAAGTTTGTGTTTGCCTTTAAAGACAAACCCAACAAACAATTCTGGAGATGCCAAATTCTCCCATGAGTTTCCTAGACACCTAACTTGGGACTGCAGATGCAGCGGCTAGGTGGATTTAACTCTTACTGATATGATTAAGAGGAAAATATGTTCTACTTCTGTTGGTTGTGCCTGGAGATGATTGCTCATTAGTAAGAGGAATGACATAGCTATATCCATGTTTATAGTGCTGAAGTTATCTTAACTAACCTAATGGCAGCGAAACACTCTCAACTTTTGTTACCTTATTTTCTATTTTATTCACACATCAAAAAGCAAGTGACTTATTTGTATGGCTATAACCCTTTAAAAAATATCTTAATGAGCCCCTCCTTGCTGAAGTGAATGTTCAATGCATTTACTGTTTCTGCCATGGCAATACATGCTTTCTGTTTCTTTGTATGTATTCTACTGCCTTGGTGTCACTTGTGTCAGGAGAACATGCAAAATAAATAGTATCCTTAGAAACTGTAAACCAAACATGGGAACACAATTGGTGCCATATAGCCTGTGATCGCATTTTGTGTTCCGAAATGTGATAAAGATCACCTGGGAACGACTTGTCAAGTCACACTTGTACAATATTCAGTGACACAAATTGCCATGCATGAGGTTTTACCTGAGTGATAGCACAGAAAAAGTACTTGTTGTGCAAGGAACCAATTAGTTGTACCATTAGAACTGTGACTAAAACCAGATCATATAAGAATTGTAAGATTGGGCTCTCTTTTCCTGTTTTCATCATGAAATGCTTCAAATGAGTAAATAGTTGTAGAATGTTGTCCTGGTTTCAGCTGGGATAGAGTTAAGTGTCTTCCTAGTAGCTGGTACAGTGCTGTGTTTTGAGTTCAG
>JANZLQ010000029.1:11189402-11211026 GCA_026212715.1 Elanus axillaris
CCCATCCCACCTGGGGGGGGGAAGGGGTGAGCGGCTGCGTGGTGTTAGTTGCTCGCCGGCCCTAAACCACGACAAATGTCATTCTCTTTCTTTCTAACATGCACCTTTTGTGTGGACAGTTCAAACACGTAACTCAAACCAAACCAGGCAAAACTTGAGGACACATGGAAGAAGTACCTTCTGATGGTTTAAAAGCAGTTGGTAAAATAGAATGTATTTCCCAAGAAACTGAAGGTGTGCATGGCAGCTTTATTGTAGACACTTAAATTAGAGCATAGTGTTTTTAAAAATGTTATCCTCATAATTCCCTTCTCTGTGTCTGTCCTGCTCTGCTGAATTGTGTTGGCCATAATCCTCCAGATTTCATGGAAGTGATTAAATTTAGTGGCATATTTCAGGAATTCTTTTCTGGTCCATTTAATGTATAAATTCTTCACTGTATTGGAGTGTAATAGACAGTCTGTGCAACCCTTCCATCTGACTTCAGCTGTGCCATGCTAGTTTAGCAGAGGGAAAAGAATGATCAAAAAGAATGAGAGAGAAAAGTAAAATCAAATAAAATTAAGTCAATCAGAAATGATGTTGAGAATTAATTGCTGTTTTTCATAACTAGGCCAATGTAGTTTTCAGACAGTAAATTTGAAAGGAAAAGGTCGTTTTTTCCCCCAAAACTTGAAATTGTGAAAATCTTTGCTATAAACGATCAGGGATGCTTAAAAATAAAAACAGACAAAGAAAGGAATAAGGAAAAGCTAATGGAGAATATATTAATCAGCAGCTGTTGAACTTCATAAGCTTAAGCAACCTCAGACTCAGGATGCCACTCTGTTGTAGAATTTGGCAAGTTTGATGGGCCAGAGAAAGTATCTGTAGAGGTTGTGTTTATGGCCTTCCTCCCTAAAACACTGCTCCTGGCCATGGTCAGTGACTCTGGCTAAGCTGATGTTTGGTCTGGCTTACCCCCAGAGTTCTTAATTTCAAAGATTTTTTTCTTCACAAAGATGAAAACCTTGCTTTTGCCATCCTGGTTATAGGAGGATAGTAGCACATAAAAATGGGTATTGTAGCTGTGAAGATCCAATGCAGTCATGGTATTTTATCACACTGACTTAAAGCAACCTCTTTCGTCCACCCCCTCTCCCCCGCTTTTGTTGCTGACAGATGACCCAACAGATTGTTTTATTCTATCCACATACCCAACATCTCTGCTGCTGAAGGATTTCTGAAGACTATATGTCAAGGTAGAGCTGTCGAAGAGATACCTTCTGCCACAAATTGTTAGGGTGAGCTCTTTGAAACATAAGACATTAGCAGCAGCCTTTCAGAGTAAGACTCCATTAAAGCAGCACTTTCTGCATAATTTCCGTTCTGTATGTGCCTCCTCTGCCCCTTCGCCAAAGAGCACTCTGCTCTGCTTCAGGTCATCATTGCTCATTGTGATACATTTCTTCAGTAGATTGTAGGTACTTCAGTGTTGGGCCTCAGCTTTTTAAATGCCACAAAGATGCCATGAATATCTTCTGTGCTTCAGTAACAACATCGTTATTGGGAATATAAAAATTAATCGAAAACAATCGATCTGACAAAACCAAAGACAATGCAACAACATAAGAAAATATCTTTGTCCCACAACTTCTTTACCTACCACCTGCAGCTAAAACCAGCGAGTCTCTGGTACAGGTTTTTTCCCCAGTGATTTACACTTGCCAAGCAGTAAAAATGTTGTACTTTTCCTAACTGAATATGCAGGCCCACTCATCTTAAAAATAGTTCAGCTTTGAGTTTGCCTTTTTGTTCCTTTGACAGCTCTTACAAAGCAATATTCCTCTCAATGCGAGGATGCTTTGGTGCCATTCTAAATGAGTATCTACTGTGTGCCTTTTGTTAGTCTCTTCAGTCAGCAAATGTCCTGTTGCTACATAGTGATCTCGGTCCCCAGATTCACAGAATACATTTTGACAAATTCAGAACAAAACTTGCGTTTTGTTCTACTAGAAAAGCCAGTGTAATATGTTCAACATTATATTTGCACTTTATTCTAAAATATATTTTGACCTCAGGTCTCTGCAGGAAGGTGTTGAGGGCTTTATTCCATCAATATTCCTCACTGTTCAAATCAGGTAAGTAAATTTATTTTAAATAACAAAATTTAGAGGAAGAAAAGGTTGAAGCAAGAACTAAGAGCTAAAAAAAGAGACAATTTTACAAAGCTTTAGAAATGAAATGTATTTTCTCATTCTGATCAGCTTAAGTTGCAATTGTTTTCTAAAGAACGATTTTATCAGCGTCTCAGAATCCCCTGAACAGAGGATTCTCTAACGCACTGTACACTTTCAGATAAAAGCATTTTATAATTTTTGCATTGTTTAAGATCCTGCACTTTCAGAGCACCACTCCATGTACTGTTTTAGGAAACAGCATATATTGTTTACTATCTGTGTTATTTTCTCCCACTTAACAACTTCACTCGTCTGCTCAAGAAACTTACGTAATCAGTTTGTTATATATAGTTAGCCAAATCAGACATCTAGATATTTCTCCATAGCTTTGTGTTTCTGAATGATATGGGCTCTGTTTGGTCACCATTTACATAATTCTGACTTTGAAATGTTTATGAAATTGCATTTTGACATTTTAATGAAAATATTTAAGAAAGAAAAGGTATAGAATTTCATGTATTTCTTAAAGTTGTTAAATTAAAAAAAAATTTTCACTTTTGAAAATTTTCTGAAATTAGAAATCATGCAAATACTGCTATGGATAAACAGATGGAAGGCATGTTTTGCAGGAAGCCTGAACAGAGTAACAGCTAGAAAAGTCTGGGCAGGTGAGAAAGAATGTTTTAAGGCCACAGTTGAGAGCTGCTGCATTACACAACTCATGCTATGTTTGGTAGTAGCTGAAGGTGTTCAAACTAAAACTTTTAACTTCAGGTTAGTTTTTTACCTAAAACAACTGTTAGTGTTGGACTTCTGTAGAAATCCCAGAACGTCAGATTTACTTTAGTATATCCTTTTTCTGATGAATGAGAAATGCAAAGTACATTTCCAGCTTCACT
This sequence comes from Elanus axillaris, assembly GCA_026212715.1. Taxonomy (NCBI): domain Eukaryota; kingdom Metazoa; phylum Chordata; class Aves; order Accipitriformes; family Accipitridae; genus Elanus; species Elanus axillaris. Next base: position 11,192,461 of record JANZLQ010000029.1, read on the forward strand.
TTTAGGTGGACATGAGGCTTTGCTTGAAGTAAGTCTTATCTGCTAATAGGCGAACTTTAGACAAACCAAAATGTATTTTGTGGTTTAGGTTGTGTCATTAAACTGTTGGCCTCTCTACCGTGGCAAAATTTAAAGAAATAAGACTGTGACCATTTCATAACAAGGGAGGGTGCTCACTAAGCCAGATGGCTTACCCGTGTTCAGATAAATCAGTCATCAGTTTTTTCTGAAGCAGCATGACACATAGCAGCTTAGATGATGCATACTCTTTGCTTTCCAATTAGTCTTTCCAAAACTAACAGAACCAGGATTTGAATGTTCATTAGCCTTGTTATGCAAGCTGCTCAGGCATCAGCTTTTAAAGGCTGGGACTGCAGTTATTTCAGTGAGAAATGAGAATCAAATTGCTGCCAGAGTCGCCTGCACACTGTTCAGTAATGACATTAAAATAACAAGGGTAGGGGAAAAATAATTAACTAATTTGTTCGGATTCAGACACAGCTTTTGTGGCCATGGGTTTGCTGCTGTTCTCAAACTGAGCTCTGCGGTCCTTAATTTCCCACAGCTGTTATACAAACCCGTATCTCATGACAAAGCCTATCCTTGTCTTTCTTTTGCAGGGTTAAGATTGTGAGTGAGTGTGTGTTAGATATCTAATGCTTTTAATTTTGTGTGCTAAAACCCCCAGGTAATAAAACTCAAAACAAATGCTGCCACCATTTGTACCTTAGTTTACTTGCTGTGTGATTATGGATTACAAAGAGTTTTAGGAAAGATTGTCTGGATTTCTGGAAAAGGGCTATTCATTAAACAAGTTTCTTTCCCTTATATGGCAATGTCCGTGTTAAAAGTCTTTGCATTCAAATCCTCTGTCCAGTGTCAGCCTGTGGACAGCTGTTGTCAATAGGTAACTCCAGCAGCAATGGAGAGGAAGAATCTCTCCTCCTCTCATTCCCAAGGCAGCTGTGGCTCTTTGGCTGTTTCTGTGGCCATCACACCTTGACTCTCATCTGATACATTTGCACCAGAAAAGGACATGTGAAAATGTGATTCCACTTCTTGACTGTTACTTGGATTCGGATGAACACCTTAAAGCAGAGCTCCCTGCTGTGCTGGTGTGATTACTTCTATTTTTTTTCCTTCTCAGGTACTTTTTGCAATAACATTGTACCAGTTGGCTTGCCAAGAACTTAGCTTTTCGGTAGCCTAAGGGGGTAAAAACGCTGGGAACAAAGCTTACTCCGCTGTAGTAGATATTTTGTATGTGAAATATGTATTTCCAAATCTAAATGTAGAAAGAAAAAAAGTAAAAGAAAAAACAATTCTTAGTACAAGAAAGACAGACATGGACGTCCTGGAGTGAGTCCAGCCAAGGGTCTCTAAGGGGATTAAGGGATTGGAGCATCTGACGTGCAAAGAGAGGCTGAGACACCTGGGGCTGTTTTGCCTCGAGATGAGAAAAGTCAGGGGGATGTTGTCAGGGTGTTAAAGAGCCGATGGGAGAGGGGTGAAGAAGATGGAGCCAGACTCCTCTCAGTGGTATCTAGTGAAACAAGAGGCAATGGTCACAAATTGAAATACAGGAGATTCCACTGGAACATAAGAAAAATCTTTTTTTACTGTGAGGCTGGTGAAACGCTGGCACAGGTTACTCAGAGACTGAGGTGTCTCATCCTTGGAAATACTCCAAAGTACTCTGGACATGGTTCCAGGCAACGCGCTCCGGCTGACCTGCTCTGAGCAGTGGGTGGGACTAGGGAGTCTCCAGAGGCACCTTCCGACATCAGCTGCTCTGTGATTCCAAGCCAAACCCCTTACAACCTATGTCTTAACAGTCTGTTTATAACGATCTGAAGGGACACTAATATCTGCTTGTTCATGTGTCTCAGAAGGCACTTGTAACAAATAAATTAATGTTTGATGGCCAGACAGTTCAGTCTGGATATTAAAGGACTAACTGGCACTTTCTTTCTTTGTCACAGAAGAGGACAATAGTCTTTATTCTATACGTATAATTCAGTGCATTTGTCTGTATCCTCTAACCTCATTTTTCATCTATTTTGGAGTAATGAAAGACTGTAACTGCTTTTAAAAAGCAAGAATTTGCACAGCATCCATCATAGTTGACAAAGGGGTCTGCGCTGGGACCTTGGGTACTAGAGACCTGGACTGTTTCCAGAAGCCTGTGGGCTCTGTATTTGTGCTATGACGCTCACCTGTAGCATCATAAATATATTTGCAGCTTTACAGTATAAGTTTCAAAAGTCATCATCTAAAGCTAACTGTCAGCTGAATCTAAACACACGCAAAAAGTGTATTTTTCTTCATTTTTTGTGTCGCTCAAAACCCCCTATGCTCATTCATGTGAAATAAGTAAATAGATGCTTGCATTTATGTGTAGTTAAAGAATAATGCTGCCAATCACTTCCAAAAATTGAGCTGCAGTTCTACATCTGTATCACACAAGTATTAATTCTCTTGAAGCTAACATTCCTTTACAGATTGAGTCAGAGTGAAAACCATATGAAAAATGTTGAGGTCTGCAAGTGAATACACTGGGAAGTGATTTATCTCAGCAGGGAGGGAGCTAATCTTTTTCCAGTTTTTGTCCAGAAATTGGTAGGTTCATTTCATAGATAAGGCTCTAGCACCAAAGGCAAACTGAAACGAAGCACTGCAAAAGGCTTATGGGTGGCGACAATATTAGTCAGTACTAGCACAGGAGCAAATTTTGTCATCACTTATAAATACCTAACTTGATGAAGTTAAGTGATATGAATAATTTTATATGACATTTCAACAGCACCCCTTTACAGCTGTTCTGTCAGTCTAATATTAAAAATATGAGCAAATATAGAATGGCAAATGACTGTGAAATAGGACTTATCAGATTTATGAGTTTTGAGGTGTGTCTTTGCCAGCGATTGGGGCTGAGATAGAAAATACGTCTGAGCATTGCACAACCTAGTGTGTTACGCAAAGAATGTATCCCAGAAATATTACAAACTGTGCTTTAACAAGTAAATCTCATTCTTAGATGTTATCAGAGAGCTCTTGGAAGCACTAGGCCAAATTCACCATTGGTATAATTCAGTTTACCCAAATCTCTCCTTTTTTATAAAGAAACAGCAGAAGATTGGAGGAGAAACCAAATGGGCTTCTTTACCTTATACAGATTTTGCACCAGCATTTCTTTTTGCTGAAATGATTTCACTTCAGCTTTGCCTCCCTAGAACAGACAGGGTTGCTCCCTCCTGTCACAGATCTCTGAGCTGTCTTTTCTGTCCCTATGAGCCAGCTTGTTTTGATATAATCCTTTCTTTTGTGAATAATTAGTTATGCTATATGAGTTTCTACTTCAGGATACTAATAATGAGACATAAGCCCAGGAAATACAATGCTACTCTTCATCTTAAACTTTGGTGCAAATAGTTTTTCTCTATTTGTCTATTGACCTCACACTAAGATTTGAATCTGAGTAGAATTTATTGTTCTTATTGTGCTTGTTCTCAAAGCAAATGTAGTGCTAAATTTGATTCTCGGATACATATTTGTTATGCAGTGACTTCATGTGAGCTTGAACTCAACTTTCTTTAAATAGAAAAAGTTGCCTTTTTTAATTGAAATGTATTGGCTAATTACTGATATTGTGAAAAGATGGAAGCAGTGATTTGACATGTAGTTTGTTTCCATAAAAGAGACATTACTGTTTGGCAGCATAAAAATATTAATCCGTCTTTCAGCAATACGCACTTCATAAAAGCATTTCGTAAAAGTACTTTTAATACTGAGTAATGTTTGCTGGCTTTCTTTTGAGCATCTCTGTTACTATAAGTATGCATTTTAAAGTCACGTTTTAGTTTTTCATGCATCAGTAATATTGAATTGCTTGTAGACTTTAATTGAATGGCATGGTTATAATATCACAGAAAGATCCACTTGATCTTCTGCTGGCACAATTTGCTACAAGTCCCCAGGCATTAGGATGGTAATGCCAATCTATGTCAACTGGCATGCGGCAGACTCCCAGTTACTCAATTTTTATACTCTAGTTTTAGATGTCATGAAAAATGGCATTTATTTTTTAAGATGTGGTCATAATGCTGAGTGTCCTGTTAAATTCTAAACATGGTCTTTTCCCATCATGCAAGCATTTTTGAGATTGCAGGTTTTTTTCTCATTTTCAGTGAGGACAGAGTTAAAATCTCAAAAGAAGGAAAAAAGGGAATTGGGAACCAACCAAGAAGAAAAAGCTTTGATCAGTTTGAAATATTTCATTTAAATGATTTGATATTTTGATTGTGATCTTTTCTTATTTTAAAAATATATGGTAAGTTTCTTCAAACCAAAGAAGTAAAATTTCCTCTAGAAAATAGCAAAATAAGGTATTTGACAGCCTCAGGGTTTTTTTGAGCATTTCAAGTCCTGATATAAACTAAACAGTGCATTTCCTCTAGAATGGTTTCACTTTAGAGCTTCAATTATATGGCCTAAGGTTATAAACTCTTGGTCACACTATTAGCTCCATTTACTTGAGTGGAATTACTCGGCTGAAGGACACAGTTTGTGTCAGTTTGTGGACCGGTTGTCTGAAATCCACCAGTATCAAGAGAAATATTGCTATGACTAAAGACTTACTATTGTAAGAGTGAGGATTTTAGCTCTGAATCCTTTGAAGATAACGAAGGCAAAAAGTATTTTCAGCCTCATTTGTCTCTTATCTGTGTTTGCTGCTACTAGGCATTGTGTTTAAAAAAAGAATATTTATGAGGCAGTAATTCTCATGAAACACCTTGATTTTTGGCTAGGTGAGTTGCACAAGCGAGGAGCTGCAGTTTCTGAACTCGGGGATCTGTGTTTCTCCTGGGGAGCTGGGGTGGGTTATCCTCGGCTACGGGCCAAACACCCACCCAGCTGCTCACCCACTCCCCTCCTCAGGGCGCAGGGAGGAGGATGAGAGAGCTCGGGGGCTGAGATAGAGTCAGAGAAACGGCACAGCAATTACTGTTGTAGGTAAAACAGTCCTGACTCGGGGAAAATGCATTTAGTTTATTGCCAATGAACATAGATTCGGGTAGTGAGAAACAAAGACAAACAGTAAACCAACACCGTTCCTCTCCCTCTTCCAGGCTCAGCTTCACTCCAGACTCTTCCCCCGAGCGCTGCAGCAAGGGATGAGGGGGGACAGTCGGTCCATAACAGATTCTCTCAGCCTCTTCTTCCATCTTATACTTTTCCTCGGCTCCAGGTGGGTCCTTCCAGCGCCTGCAGTGCCTCCTCCTCCCCTCCTCCTTCTCCCACCTTGGTGCTCACACTACTGTTTCTCACTCTCTTCTTTTACCTTCCTCCCCTGCCTGTCCAGCACCTTTGCCCCTTCTGAAATACGTTATCGCGGGTGTGCCACGTGTGGCTGATGGGCTAAGCTGTGTCCTGTGGTGGGTCTGCTGGAGGCAGCTGGAGTCAGCGTGTCCTGCACCAGGCAGCCTCAACCCCCTCCCGCTCCCACCTGTGTCCCCCCTGCTGCCAACGCCTTGGCACCCACACCCGCTGTGACTATAGTGATTTTAAAAACAAATCGGGGAAGATACCTTCGTTATATGCCATAAAGATAGCATAGTCTAAGACTGTTGCAGAAGTAGCAAGTCTTTGAACCTGACAGCGTATAAAAGCCCTTCTGTTACCCAATAACATGCATTTATTTATTTATTTATACGTTGTGCATATATATATAAGTATAAACAATCTGGTCCCTTTAAAAGAATACCTTTTTTTATTAACTGTTAAACATGCTTTTTGAGAGCAGAAAATCACTTACGAGTCATCATTATCCCTTCCATGATCCCATTCTCCAACTTTGAGATTTACACTTCTGTTCTCACTCAAACATTTATATCATGACGTGTCTTACATACTTGCTTTTGTAATGTGATTGGGAGCACGCGCAATACAGAATTAAACTGAGTTATTGAAGATAGATAAAAGATAAATCAAAATGGATCAGTTCAACAAAGCTCTGATGTATTTTAAGTTAAGAAAATGCACAACTGCACTGGGGAAGGGTAAATAATGGTGATAAGATTCCAAGCAGAATGATAGGAATTAAGGGCCAGAGGGCACTGATAAAAGAGAAGACTAGGAAAGTTTTAAAATTAAACTGTGACTCTATTTGAAAAATGGGGGGGGGAATTTTCCCTTTTTTTTCCTTCCAGAGAGATATCCAAAATTTCTCACTTGACCTTCAAAGTTTATAAACATTGATCCAAAAATAGACTGCCCTTGAAGACCCTCAATTTTCCGAAAGCATACACTAAGTAAGAGGAACAAACCCTGGGATCTGGCTAGCATACAAATACACCATCACTACAGGTATTTCTGACTACTGCATGTAGCATGCAGTTCTACATTTGTGCAGATATTTATGCTAAACCTATATCTAATTGTTATTCCTTCTGATTAAGGAAGGACTTATGTATGTATTTAATTAATTTGCTAAATTGATTATATACTTAATGGCATCTTCATTTCCTTGGTATAAGTTTCGTGGTGTTGTAATATGATCTAAATTTAGTTACTGCTAGCGTGTTCAGCTCAAATGAATATATGCCTGTCTCTTGGTGAATATACTTCTTTCAATAGATATACTACTCTCTCTCTCTCTTTCGATATGTATGTGTGTATAGTTATGAAAAAAATTTCAAATATATAAAGTAAAATAAATCTAAATGGTTTATGGTACAGCAGATTGTGAGAATGTGGGAGCATGACTGTGAGTTATTTTAAAACCAGTATACAAGTAATGTTTGGGAAGACAACAAAGAGAAACTCGAGGTGACCATGAGGAGGACTTTGTAGCTGAACTGCATTCGCAACAGCTTGGTCTCCCAGAGAGAGCACAGAATCCATCCCGAGGTTCACTGGAAACAGTCTAAACAAAATTATCTGGATTCTGCTGTAAAGGAATAATCGTGATGTGACTGAAAGGTTCATCGGTCTCAGGAATAACTTTTCACTTCTAATTTGCAGGAATATACTTCCCATTTTACTGTTTATGCCAGGATGTGTGTGCACACGCACGTGTGTGTGGAGGGGGCTTGGGCATGGTTCTCGTTTAGCACGTTAGTTTGCCAAGCTGCTAGAAATGGTTCTTACAAATAAAAACCAGCCTATTTTGAATCAGAATTAGTACTCCCTCATCTTGTCTTCTTGCCCCTGCAGCTCTTAAGTTATATCTTGATAGGGAGCTTTTATTTCAGTTGCAAACAAGTTTGTTGTTATTTATTGCAGTATAAACAGATCCAGGTATGTTAGAAATTACCTCTCAATTTAAGTTTTTATTTTGAGAAAAGTCTATGAAAACTTGTAATTTAAGGAATATCAATGGCAATAAAAAGCAAGAACTATCTAAATGATATGGGGCCACACAGAAATTACTTTTCACCCCCATTCCCCACAGTGTTTCTGAAGGGAGAGAAAAGTTAAGAATTAGTATCCAGAAAACATTCTGAGCAAAGCTTATTACATTTTCTTTTTCTCTGTAGTTCTGAAAGGCAGAAGAGTAACTCAGTTCAGTTTGAGGCTATTTATCTTACAAAAGTGATGCAACGACTACAATATCCTCTGATATAAGTGGATGTACGACATGGCATAACACATACTGTGTTTTTCAAGGAGCAAGCCTAATTCCCCAAGCAAAAATAAACCTAAAATAGCATTAAACCAATAAGACAGTCTAATTGCTTAGAGACAGTTTGCGTGACCAGATTATAGCATGTCACTTCTTTTTAGATCAGCCACTTCTAAGTAAACAGACATCCTTTAGCATCTGAGTATTTCCCTGTGGTGGTCTGCTAAGAAAAACACGAGAGGCGATCTATCCGACATCACTCTTTCCGCTAGCTGTTCCCTGTGATTTATTTGAAGTCCCAAGGATTGCTTATCTGCCGAGATAGAGAAGCAGAGCCTGCGTGCCCGCCCGCTTGCTCTGTGCGGTGGGTCTATTGTTCTGCCATAGCTCCTGTGAGATTGCTGTGGATTGACCTTGGCTGGTGACCTTATCAGAGGTGATTTTGCAAATACTGGTTTATTTCAGTAAGATTCAAATAACTTTTTACAAGTTGCTTTTTTCTTAACACATCAGAAGTGAAAGCCACGAGGATTATGATTCCAAGTAGATGTTGCTGTGGAGCAGGGTTTTGTATTTCTGCATTATTTTCTCATTCTCTAAAGCCTTGTGTTATCTGCATCTCTGAAGACAGAGATGGCTGTGCCTGCAAAAAGAGGGAGTCGACTGCTGCTCTTCAGAAGAAGAGTGTAACTACATATATGTGCCTTTAGAGTCTTATGGAAGTATGGCCAATGTTGATTATAAAACATACCTTCTTTGTTGGTATAACATAAACCTCTATGTCATTGTCAGAAGGTTCCAAGATACTCATCTGAATATATCTCTCCAATTTAGCATCTCTTTAGACAACACTAGATCTATAAAAGAATACTATTTTCCTTCATTCTGGTCTGAAAATTTGAGAATTTTTTCTTAATTAGCGTTTGAAATTGTCAAGAAGAGGTTAAGGGACAATAACATAAAAAATTAACTCAATAAAATTGTCATTTTTTTTAATTGGAAAATCAGTTGAAAATAGATATTGTTCAATATTCAGTATACTGAAGGTAAGAGCATGAATGCATTTCACAGAATAGCACAATATAACGCAGCTGTATCCTGAAGGGGAGTGGAACATCGGAGTGTACCTCCTTTCCAGATGCAGTCACATCCCCCAGGCGCTTTACAGCCAATATGAGCTTGATGCTTGGTACAGGTGTTGCTGATGCAGCGTGAAAGTCCTCCTCATCTGGGAAGTAAAGCAGAAAGAGCAGAAACACATTTGGGCAAAAATCCTGTCTCTGCTCGTGCTGTATTAAGCAAGAGTAAAAGAGGAGCACGAGTGGTTGGCTGCAGGGCTGGAGTGAGATGAATAGAATGTGCAAAAGCAGAAACAGAGTATATATTTTCAAAATACAAAATAAGTAAAAGTACAAATTTAAACACTTCAGTATTACAGAAAACAATAACTTTTCAGTTGGTTCAAAATTATTTGTAGATTTTTTTTTTTATTTTTGGTTTATGAATTTTCTGAGATTTTGACTCCCTGACAAAATTTATAAAGGGAAAATGTCAAAAACTAACAGCTGATGGGACAGAAAAGGACCTTTTTGTTTGCCTGAATTGAAGGATAATAGTAGTAAGAGGGAGGAAGCTTGATAATGCGTCAACTTTCTGCTGTAATAGAGCAGCAGAAGCAGAAACATTATAAAACTGGATTGACAGCCAGGCCTTTCCATCACTGACTTCTTAGTTTTTAAGGGTAGGTGATATGTTGTCTTCTAACTTAACTCATCTCCTCTTTCTTGGGTTTTGATGTTATTTCACTGGAGAATGACCACAGGGATCACCCTGGGGATCAGTCTGAACAAGAGGGGAAATGAACAGACCCTTTCCATTACAAATTTTATGTACTGGGTTGTATTTGTGTCAAGCACAAAGTAAATGTTTTGACTAACAGAACTTACAAGAGAGAAAAAAATTTTAGTGGGTCATTTATTCTATAGCTTTGCAAACGTATGCTTCCCTTTTAAAAAAAAATTAAAAATTTAATACTTTATCTAGTCTAATTTCAGTGCCTCACATAATGAAACTTTAAAGTACTCATTTTTTTTACTGAAAGAACTTCTTGAAGACAGCAGCGATACCTTTTACTATTCTCTCTGTGGTCATATATTTAACTCACGGGCTTCCTACTTACAAATATTTTTATTGCCTTTGGTAATTTAATTATAACTTGATTAAAATTTAATAACTTCGATACAAAAGTGTTTTTATTAAATAAAACCAAATAAATCATCTATCGAAAGTTTAGTTAAAATGAAGTAGTACCATCTTGTTTATGTATACTTTTTAATCAATATTACTGTGTGTAGAAAAATTTATGTTGACAACATCTGAGGCTTCATTTAGATAGTGGAAAAGATCGATAGATGGAAATTTGGTGGTGGTAACTCCCCAATATGGCTTGATTCTTTTTGGAAGAGGTGGACATTGCATTTCTATTTTTTATTGAGCTTATGTCCCAAAATCTTTATCCACCTAATGTCACTTTTTAGTCCTATTTGAGATTAGAAACTGGCACTATGTCAAAAACGCAGTGCAAAAATACAGGCTGGATGTCTTCATAGAAAAAAATAAATTCATGTATCTAATTGGCTCAAAATTCGATATATGTATAAAGTCAGTCCTTTGGTAAAATACCTGCCTTGCATGTGAGGCAGTTTAGAGGAATGTACTTCCAAATCAAAAATAAAATGAAAGGGAAACAACAGGTCTGGGAATATGCAATTTGGAATATGCACTGGAAAATGACATTTTAATCTAAAGGATGTAAAAGTAACTGAAGATACCCGAGTAGAGTTTGTGTGTGTGTGTGGAGGGGGTGTCTATATGTATCTATATATACTTAGATATAAACATGCATATGCAGAAATATCTACTTATAACTTTTGTGTACAAGTGTAAGAGAGAATAAATGCAGGAGGGGGAAAACCAAGTATCCTGGAGGTCTACAGTAATAGAAGTGGTGACTGTCTTCAGGTTTAAAACCCAGCGTGGGAATCCTGGGTTGATTTTAGGAACACGCATTCAGCTCCATTTTTTATATCTAGTACTGCAAGTATGACCGTCAACTATAATTCCGTAGTACCCGCATTTTTACAGATCTTCTTGCTTGCACCTACAGTTAACACCACTGAGTAAGCCAGGCTCGTCCTGGGGATTCAGGCACAGTGATACAACACTGGAGGTGGTTGGCTTGTTTCCTCGGGGCATCGTCAGATTTGAGTTGGATATCTTGGCTCCTGAGTCCTGGGTAGACTGCAGGGCCTTTAGGCTGGGGTCTGTATTTGATACTATTTCCATGTCTGTCAGAGAAATAGCTATCTAAACCTGGGCTTAAAGCTAAAGTGTGTCCCACCACTGGGCATTTGTAGCTATGAAGTCTGTTGTGGAATTAGATGTATGCAGGTCAGTCTTTTCTTATACAAAACCTGGACAGGAGGAGGATTGCTGGGCTGGTACACTGTCTCGAAAGCTCAGATATATGGACTTAAATCCTTGCTCTAAATCAGGCAGCGAACTGGGTCTCTGGAGTGGTAGGAGAGCTCTTCACTAGCCAGCGGAATGGAGGACAGCTACGGCTCGCTGCCGGGGCCGTAAGAGGGGACGGTCAGGTCTCCTCGGGCAAGGTGGGCAGAGCAGGGGCAATCTGTGCACTGCACCAGAGCTAAGACATTAAGCAGCTTGGCGTTGTCAGAGCTGGAATGGTCGTACACGTGCCCAGCAGCAAAGCTGTACGGTTAGCAGTCGAGCCTGGGCACCTACAGCAGATCAGAGCAAGTATTTGAAGATGTAAGTTTTGATCAAAGACTTTAAAGTCTTTGTAGGAGGCAAAGCTGTATAATATGTCTAAGCCTTGCCTTTTTCCCTTCTTGGCCTCAGTTTGTGAACTCACCTTCTCTAAAAAACAGCCTCTGAACTCCACCAAGGAAAGTAACGCCAGACCCCAGCAAAGGGTTTTATGGTGTCCTCCAGGAGGAACCAAAAGGTCTGTCCCTCATAGTCACTGATGCTGCTGGAGCTTCATGAGGGTCCTTTAGTTTATAGACAAACTGAGGAATCTGGGGTTAAATTTCAAGGTAAGCTGATAACAGCTTGGCCAGGGAACTTATGTGCTGCCTGCTTAATCCTTTTCTTTGACCATGCTCTTTGGGAGATGCAAAGAACTATAGTTATAAATTAACAGGTTGGTAAGAAGTATAAGGAAGTTAAAAGAGTATAAAAAATAACATGTGACAATCCTAGCTGTCTTCATGAGTGGAATTTTCAGTAAAAGATTAAGGTCCACACAGGAGTTTTCTAACCAATACAGGGAGAAGTCAATCTGTAGTAAGCTGACAGTACCAATTAGATCTACAACTTTAGTTGTAACATAACTGTTTTTTTACAAGTCATGGTATGTTAAGGTCAGTAGAGGTGGCTGCATTATTAATTTGGTGAAAGGGCTGGGAGGGTCATAAAGGCAAATACTCAAGAGAAAAAAGAAGTGTTTGAAATGTAGGAGAAGAAAACTACAGATAGGGAAAAAATTCTAGTCACTTTTTTCAGTTGAAAGAATTCGAGACACTGTAAGTGTTCGCATATCACTGCAGTGCATTATGTAGATGTAAGACAAACAAAGCAAAAGGTAGTCTAGGATGGCTCTTTTTTCAGATGCCCACATTCAGAAAAAATTAAAATATGACTGACCCTTCAGCTAGTATATCTTACAGAACAGAGGGTACGTGTAGATGGTTAAATACACCAGAGGCAAGAAAATAAGGAAAACTAAGCTGAGAATGATTATGCATTTAACCCTGAGACAAGCCTTACACTCCAGAATGAAATCCTTACCCACTCAAAGGTGATGGGTCAATTTGTACATCTGCCAGGCCAGAAATGTCCAATAGGAAGCTATCTTCTGAACGCAAACAGGCATTCAGATTTGAGTTAAATTTAGCGGTGGTCAAAATCAGAACAGCTCAAACTGGACTTTTGCAGTCCATCTAACCACCCAGGCAGAGCTCTCTTAAAAGCAGGGCTCTGGTTTTGTTTTGTTTTCCTCCCCAAAGGCATACTTTTTCTTTTTTTCTCATTCTGCATCCCAGCTGTTGGTTATCAAATCTATGTTGGAGAATTTAATGAATAAAAGTCTGTGGGGATTAACTTGATAAGAAGTTCATGTATACCAAACACCAAAATGCTGTTGTAATGCAGTGGCTCAAAATCTTATCAGTAGTAACATATTAATAGTGGCACATTTTTTGGAAGGCTTTACTGGAAAGGATGTAAACAGCCTGGGCACACTGAAGGGAACTTGACCCAGGCCCCTGCTTCTAATGTGATAATTTCCTTTTTAGCTTGATAGCAGTTTCCTAGTTCCATACCGTACTGAGCAGTCCAATTAAAAAAAAAAAAAAAAAAGGCAGAGGTATAAGAGGTTGAAGGGACTTGGAAATATAAGGCACATTATCAGCATTTTCTTGGGGCATGAGGTCAACAGTAATAGTTTAACTGGTGTAGCAACTGCCCGTTTTAAAGATGTGACTCACGCTTGAATGATAAAAGTACTCAAGTGTTCACTGCTGTTCCATATGGCTCTGACTTAAACAAAGGGTGTCATTCAAGGGCCATAGGATTGCCAGGAACCCAGGGCCACATCGCACACAGCTCTGACCCTGCTCTGACTCAGGATAATGCTGCAGAAAAGGCTGCTTATGTTTCTCAAGTTGGGATGCTGGTTATCTGCTAAGGAAAAAAGAATATATCAGCAAACATGATAACATAATTGCTAACGTATTTTTTCTTTCTTGGGCATCAGTTTCCTGGATATGATGCTGATCTTGAGAAACACTGAAGACTCATAGAATGAGGTGGAAAGTTTTAGGTTATGTTTAGGTACTTGCAACATTTAATCAGTTGAGTGACTAAAGCAAAGTCCGCAGAAACGGAGGAGTACTTGATCAAAATCAGAGAGAGTAATGATAAAGATATTTTTTACAATTATTTGGATGCTGTAATTTTCTGGACTGATACAAAGAATTCTGGAGTCAGTTAGAAACCTTTGCTTGACTTTGAAGACTTCTACCTGAGCGCTGGTTCAGCCCAGGGACTGCAGGCCAAGTATTTGCTCAGGGTACTTGACCTGGGCTTTCTGCTGTACAGAATGGGGTTGCAGGCCAGCTGCAGGCACTGGACCTTCAGCTGGCCATCTCTGTGCTGCAGTCTTCCTAGGGACACCCTTTGGAATCAAAAGGAAAACGACCTCTGATGCCCTTGGTCGTTGGGGTAGATCCTTTGGACTTACCTGTCACTGCAGTCACAGAGCCAAACATGGGGTTTTCTCTTTTCTTTTCAGTGAGAGACAAGAACTGAAGTTAGTGATTGCCTCACAGTGAGATGGTAATAATTTCAGTGATTGACCATTGAATTCTTAGAGAATTAAGGGGCGTTCACACCATTAAATGGTGGCGCTTGTTTATCGCCTTCACCAGGTCCCAGAAATATTCTCTCTTGGGTCTCAAATTCTAGTGGTACACGGAAGCTACTGATGGATTAACTGGTTATCGAAAGTGGCTTTTCATGCCCTGGAAAGCTAATGAGTGTAGCAATGATATTTTAAATCCTGCACTTCAAAGAAAACCGACTTTATAAAAATTCCTGCATAAGTGGTTATGTTAGAAGGCATCAGGACAACACACAGAACGTGTGCTCGTTCATCTTCTGAACAAGTGTAAACAACAGAATACTAAAGGGAATATAAGCAGTACGTTAGCTAAGATAGATTAAGGACCTAAATCATATTAAAATAAAATTTAAGTAAGCAATGTTTATAGCAAAATATCTGTGCAAGATTATCATTCAATGTTTGTGCCTATGAATCTTATGAAAGTGGAACTGAAGCGGTATTTTAAAACATCTATGAACATTGAATTCTCTACTAAGGCAAATAGTTACAAAATCATTATGGCATGCTGTGGTAGTGTCTACTGAGTGGTGTTTTTGTTACTGTTCTACACAGCTAGTTTTGAGAGCTTGCTGTAATCCTGATTAAGCAAAGAAGCTCCAAATCAGATTATGCATCTGGTAGCAATTATATGGAACAGTTACCATCCAGGGACACAGTATTTCCACTGGAAAAAGAAAAAAAACCCACATTCTGTGGTATAATTAAGCTACAGCTAGACATAATCCTCCTGTCTCTCCATAAATTATATTCACACACATTTATAATTGTTGCATTGCCCTTCTTCTAACATGCTGAAATGAAGAATGCCTCATGGATGACAAAACTCCTTCAGATTGTCATGTTTATTGAGTGTTGTGAAAGAAATTGTGGAACTATTTTCATTGCGCTATCCGAATAGAGAAAATAGGGGAGAATCTTTAGCACAAAGAGGATCATCTCGACCAAATGATCGAACAAAAGCAAAAATTAATGCCAGGAGATAGTTAATGAATAGCCTCAGAAGGTGAGTGGTAAAAGCTCCATTTCAACATATTTAAAATTTTTACCTCTAAAGAATTTATTTTGGAGGATAACCCTACACTGATAAGAAGATAGATTAGATGACCTAAGTTCCCCACCCACATTTTTATTTTACGTGGTTCTGTGAGTCTCTCGAGCAATCTGTGTAAACAGAAAATTATATAAATGAAATATTTGAAAGGTAAGTACAGTTTAAAAATAAAATAAAAGGACTTGCTGAATGAGATATCAGACACTCTGCTCTGAACAATGGCTACCTGAGGTGAACCTGGTCTGGTGATTAACATTAGCCGAGATTAAGCAAATGGATTATGATGTTTTTCCTAGCTGAGTGCACTTGGAATAAGACCAAGGATGTTCATTTCATATGGCATAGACAATCCCATGTACAATTTATAAATCTCTGAAAACAAGCTAACTACTTTTTTATTTACATAGGATGTGACTGTGGGTGAGTATGATGAAATTATATGCAGTACTTACCAGCCATATGGCATTAAACATATTCTTATATATTTAGAACAAAGTGTTCCACTTAGTGTCTTTATAAAATTTAAAATCTTTGTGCATAAACTTTAAATGAGTGGTTTTGTTTATGAGAATGCAGGCAAAGGGATTCAATTCTGAATTCTGTTTGATTTTCTGGCAGAATAAAATTCTTAACATTGTAATTGCCAAAATATCTTAGCAGACATTCTTTATCATGTAATATCAGCTATTTCTTAATTTTAAAAGAAAATAACAATAATTATTATCTATAATAATAATAATCGATAATAATTATAATATAAAATAGAATAATTATTATAAAAAAGTATGAAAATTGATACTATGTTTAAGATGAAATGAAAAGTAATTACTGTGTGATCATCTGTAGTATGAAATACTAACTTCTACAATATATAGATTATTCATTTGTTGAAATGTTTGCTGTTTGTAAGATGCAATTATAAGGTATCTGAAAGATGCATAAGCAATTATTTCCACTATTAAAATTAATACTACAAAATATTCATACATGGTGTGCTATGCAACCATCAGTCCTCTGCCAACACTGTTTTATCATTCATTTTATGTTTTGCCAAGAAAAACTCGTTTTTCTTAGTTACTTTTGTGAATTCAAATTATTTCATGTTTATAATGAAAATTGTTTTTTTCTTTACCTGTATATTCTCTCTCTGTTTGTTTTGGATTTTGTTACTTCCACGGTGTCAAGAATCAGTCTAATAATTATCTTTATGTAAAATGTATTGTATTTCTTTTCCAAATGTTGATTCTTACATAACGGAATGTTTTACGCAAGTACAACTATCCAGAACGACTTCTGAGAGGCTAATTCAAAAGTAAATATTATCCGCAGTCCCATGAGAGAATCCACCTGTTTCATCTCTTGTAAGACTGAATAATCATACAGTTAGATGAAATTCCACTCCATTTTCACAAGAGGTGAGAAGCTGTAGTACAGAGTAGCCGAGGAGCTACGTCCATTCGTTTCTGCCTCCGGCCATTAGTGACGATGACCTGACGGTTTTCTCCCCTTCCCCAGAGATCCTGGACCGGACTCTTAGTGAGCTCAAGTCTTCTTGGCCCCTTCAGTGGGGTAACACAACATTCAGTTCGCTCAAGAACTTTACTGCTGTCATCGCTGCTTTCACTGGAGCAGAACATTTGCTCTGCAAAGAGAGTGTGTTGCAGCTAGCAATAAAAATGCCCTTATGGATTTCCTCTAAGAATATCAGTATAAATAGAATGACGCCTGAAGCATAAAACGGCTGGTTCAAATTGTGTCCCTAGCCTTAACTCACCTGTCAACCTCTCAGTTTAGAACTGTAATGAATTTTTAGGCGGCTAATGAATAGATGTGTCCGAAAAGATGAGCAACTATAGCTCGGTGGTGTCAGCTGAAGCGGAGCTCCTCCCTACCACAGAAATTAAGCCATTTCACCCGCCATCACGGGCTGCGTTGTGTAAGTTGCTGCAGCCAAACCTGAAAATGTCTTCCTGCATATTCTTTAATCAAATACTTACAGATTTTTGGTTGTTTTGTTTTAATTTTAAATGGAATTGTGATTACCTAAATTGATCTTTGTGAGCATTCTAGTGCAGATCTGTTCAGTTATTTTTCAGTTTTAGCACTTAGAATGAGTACTATTTAGAGCATAAATAATATAGTACAAGACGTTTCTTCCTGTGCTCTGATCATTGTTGAAAATAATGGACGTTTAAAAACTTATTAACTCTTAGTGAAGGCAAAACACGCAAGCTGAAAACAATGCGTTATTGGAAAAGCTGGAAGACAGTCAGATAAAATCTTGTCAAATTGGACTTTATTTGAACCTTGAGTATCTTGAAAAGTAGCAACATTTTCTTATCAGTTTCAGAACTGATGTGTGCAGTAGTAAATAGTCAAAATATTGTTTCCCATAGCTTCATTAAGAAAAATATGTAGTAGCCGGAAGACATTGTTCCATTAGTCAACATGGCAGCTACATAAAGGTGACATTGTCAAAGAATTTAATTTATATTATTTTGATGACAAACATGTTCCCTGAGACTGCTATACAGCTGTTCAGTGAAACTTTACTAAAACTGCTTCCTTGAGGCTGATTATGTTGACTAGCCATTTCTACCCTGTATTCAAATCAAAGCAAACCAATCATTAGGATAAAGCAATTTTGTTCATTTAAAGGGTTGTCATTGCAGTATCTGTATATAGATTGGATTCAAATGGAAAGGTTGCAGTGAGGGTGCTCTATTTTCAAGCATGAAGACTATCAATATAGTTGTCACAAATAATCTGTTGTTTGAAAGAGCGGTATTTAAATGTTTCAATTTAAAGGCTACTTTTAGTGAAGATTACTTGTAATCTTTGTGTCTGTATAAAGGATTTAAAGATTTTTCTCTTACTATTAAAGTCTCATTTGATCATTAGTTTTTCCCTCAGTATAAATGCAAATATCGTAGTGGTTTATGTACCATGAGATACAAAACTTATAATAGAAAAGCAAGTGAACTACCAATTTATGATGTAACTTAACTCTAAAATATGTTTTAGGCCTTATTATGGTATAGTTTACAGTGTAGTAAATCAGGACCCTTTTCTCTGACTCCAGTGGATTTGCCCTGGTATAAAACTAGTATACAAGATCAGAACGAATTGTATTGTCTTTCAGTTTTGTTATTTTGGATTGAATATAGCTCATGCCTAGGCACAAATTACTCCCTCCTAATAAGGATTTTTCTTATATCTTAATTATGAAAAGTTGTCATTTGCTTCATCCTCAAGAAAGAAAACATCTAATTATCATTCTGGACTGATGCCATGGTTTATCCCCAGCCAGCAACTAAGCCCCACGCAGCCGCTCGCTTGCTCCCCTCACAGTGGGATGGGGGAGAGAATCGGAAGAGTAAAAGTGAGAAAACTCGTGGGCT
>JANZLQ010000029.1:11211357-11226034 GCA_026212715.1 Elanus axillaris
CCCTGGGCTCTGGGTGAGCCCTGCTCAGCAGGGACGGAACATCCCTGGGTTATCCACGCTGTTTCCAGCCCAAATCCAAAACACAGCCCCGTACCAGTACTGTGGAGAAAATTAACTCTATCCCAGCCAAAACAACTGACAAAGTACCTTCTTCTAAGGAAAGGTCCCTTGTACCAAAATGGTAAGAGATTTGAAATCACATTGGAGAGTTTTGGGAATATTTGCAAGCAGAGCTATGCTAACTTAATCCGACAGTGCTGGAGTCTTTGTGGAATTTAGAGATAACAGCCTGGATCCATTTAAAACCAGTGATTTTTGTCACAACTTGCTGCTGTTGTTTTCTTACAAATTCTGTTTGTGCACCTTTCAAAATGAAGACCATATTATTACGAGAAATAAGAAAACTTTTACATTTAACTCCTCTTTCTTCCAGATTGCTGTCAAAATGAGTGAAACACCGTCAACTAGTTATTCAGTGAATCAGCCAAACTCCTCTGAGAGCGAACAGAGTTTATCCACGCGGCATTTCAATGTTACTGAACCTGTTGTGGCAAAACGGATCTGTTTCTATAAAAGTGGAGATCCTCAGTTTAATGGGATCAAAATGGTCATTAATAACCGGTCTTACAAAACATTTGATGCCCTGCTGGATAGTTTATCCAAACGGGTCCCATTGCCTTTTGGAGTAAGGAATATTAGTACACCAAAAGGGAGACACAGCATTACCAATTTGGAGGATCTCGAAGATGGAAAATCTTATATTTGCTCCCATCAGAGGAAAATGAAGCCCATCAACCTGGAAAAGGCTAGCAAAAAGCCGCTGCCCTGGCAGATCAGTAGGCCTGTCAGCGCTCGTCGTCGAGCTGTGCAATTAGCAAGGGAGAATGAAGATGGATTTGGCCATCGAGAAAGCAAAATAACAACTCCCAAAAAGATGCTTGTTTTCAAAAATGGAGATGTAAGACTCAGGCGCACCATAGTTCTGGGAAAGAAAAATACACAAAATTTTGAGGCCTTTCTGGATTATATGAGTGAATTAATGCAATATCCAGTCGTGAAACTATATACCACTGATGGCAGAAAGGTGAGAATAAAGACGAGTACTGATGATTTTTCTATGATTTCTTCTAGATTGTTTTTAATTAAAAAGGTGATTTTATCAGTTCTAAGCTTGGGACACTGGTCTGGTGTAAGATGTCTGATGTGCTGAATTTCAGCTGTTTCCTTTCTATGCCTTTTCCCCTTCAGAAAGGCTACTAGCTTGGAGGAAATATACTGGAGTATTGCAATCAGAGAGAAGCAAGTGATAACATTTTATTTTAAGTCATCACGAAAAACACTTTTCTTTTTCTTACTCAGGACTCTTTCAGGCATGCTCTGAATTCTATATTTTTACCCATTTACACAGAAACTTCCTTTGGTCTTAATGCTGTTTATCTGTGTTTTTTAATGTTTTAAAAATATGCTAAGTAGCACCTAATAGCCATACTTATTTTATCATTACACAAATGCAGAGTGGTTTGCCATTAATTACTTGGAACTATGACACCTGATTGTCCATTATAGTTTTCAAACCATGGACCAGGTTCGGTACCTCTAAACCCAGAAGATGCAGCACCAGTAATCCTGATTTTCAACACACATGCTCTTTTATATAATTTTATCTCAGTGTTTCATCTGTGTGTTGTTTAACCACAGAAAAGCACTTGTGATTATACCTAACAGGTATCTAGAAAGAGAATTCCATGCAGAGCTCCAAGAGTTCAAGGGAAATATCGTGTTTACCCTCCATTTGGTGAAATTCTGTATTAGGTTGGGAAACTGTCCATATCACCTATAAGTCCGTGAAGTGCAGTTTATAAGACTTATCTTGCAATATATTTTGGAAGATAAATTCAAAACTGTTAGACAAGGCTCTGAGCACCTTGCTCCAGTCAGACCTGCTTTGAGCAGAGGGTTAGACTACATGACCTCCAGAGGTCCTTTCCCTTCTATATTGTTCTGTGATGTTGTCCTATTCCTCTGTGGCAGTACAGGTCAAGTACTTGTGATGTATACTGAATTTTCCCTTTCTTCCTCCAAATACATGTTCATAATTACACCTACCTCCAAATGTATATTCTTATTTCATGGCTATGAATAATCACTGTGCAATGATGAAATAAAATTACATACGCAAACACTTAAATGATAAGAAAATTTTGATCTGGATCCGAGTTGCTTGTTGAAGTCTTTTTCTAATATATTTATGTAACAAGACATACCCTTACAGAGATAGGAATTGCCTTATAGGAATTGAAAAATTAATTCCGTGCTGTGATACATATTTAATAGCCTGCTGCAAACTAACGTAGAGACTAAGAAGTGAAGATATTAAAGCATGAAAGGGATAAATCTCTTACATTATTTTTTTTGTGGTTACTAAGGCAGAGAATTTAATGTTACTTTTCTTTCCCAGGTTCCTAATCTTCAGGCCCTGATATTGTGCTCTGGAGCTGTAGTCGCAGCGGGGAGAGAGCCTTTTAAACCAAGCAATTATGATTCTCTTGGGTATTCAAGGCCTGCTAAATTGCTTGGAATTGCAAATCGCGTGTACCCAAAAGCAAATGCCAAGTCAGAAAGTGAAAATAGTAAGTTCTTTGAATTATTTTGTATTTTATTAATTGTTTTACCTCTCAGCATAAGACAGAAACCATGACAATCTTACTAGGATCAAGGATATTCAAAAAGGCCAGCTGAAAATGTTTATATCTGCTCTGACTCCTCTATAAGCATAAGAAAGATCAAAGTGTTAATGTTCTTTTTAAAATGTAAGTTTCTGCTAAGTACTCAGCTAGTTTGCATATTTTCTTTCAAACAGACTTTTTTAGAATATGGATGCAAATCTGTAAGTATATTTTATTGCACACAGTAATGCACTTGATTGTCATTGTTATGAATTTTTTAGTGTCACAGTTAATGGCGGCAGTGGTAAAAGAGAAACCACAGGTTACTTCAGGCTCTTAACTGACTGAATTTCTTGAGCAAAACTTTTGCACAGTTTTCAGAACTTACCTTAGCAAGTGGAGGTTTGACTTGTCATTGTCATGACTTTCACTTTTTCCTGTGGCCCATGCTCCACATAAACAGGAAGAACACCCAAATAGCACCCATCTACTCACAAATTCATCATGTTTTTGAAGCTGCTTTTGTCTAAACAGTGTCATCCTTTCCCGTGTCCTCATGGCTGTGATATATGTTTTTTGGATAAGTTTGGGAAAATATACACAAATGCGTACTTTCCCTTTGATTAGTCATGGAGTTGTGCCACTGACTAGTTCGGTAGGAGCATGAAGTGGCCAATGGATGATCAAGAACATGAGGAGCTCTTGGAGAGAAGCAGGCTAGCTGAATAGTCTGAGGTTGAGGGGAACAGATAGCTGTGATACCAGAGCTTTAGGCCATGGGGGAGAGTCCTCAGCACTAGAGCATCCAGTAGGGCAGAGGTACTGCCTCGGGGGAAGCTTGTGTAATCCAGAGGTGCCTTGAACTCTTGAGACAGCTGGATGCTGTACCGGAGAGCCCAGGGAATACTGGAGTTGTTCCTGTACTGAGACTTTCCATGGTAATCTTGACTGTGTCATGGAGCACTTGGATACATAAACCACTTGGCTTCCATCTCCTTGAAGGAGTTTCGTCCACGTTTCTTGCAGTTTATTATGTCCCCGCCAAACTATGAATTTTAGTTTTTCTCAACCTTCACGTTCTTTGACTTGCACAGCTTGAGAGCTGTTTGCAGAGCATAACTAATGAGTCAAGAGAGAATGAATAAGAACATTTTGAGAATGAAAGTTCTGCAGAAACAAAGAGTCCTACCCAAATTTTGCTTTGAGCCAGATTGGGCCTTGCAATGGTAGAAAATGTGAGTAGCTGAGAATCTGATAAACTCCCTCTTCTAATCCTTAGTTAACAGCAATTACAGAAAGAGAGAGAAAAAAACAACGCTCTTTTGTCTTTAACCTGAGAAATTCATAAGCATGCTGTTTAAGAGACATCACTGATGATGTGAGAGCCTGAAAAAACAAATTTCAGGCGCTTTGTTCCAATTCCATTTCCTGAGACAGAGAAGGTGAGATTTTTACTTTGGGAAGCATAAGGTCTGGTCTGTGTTAGAGGAGTTTGTACTAACTTTTATTTCTGATTCTGTTCATGGTAAAGCATATTCCTGAGAAACTTGCAAGGCGATCTGCCTGAAATTATAGACATGTATCTATAATAGTAATATGTTAACTCTGAAAGCCTTGATTCAAGACCATTTGAGACTCACTTTAGAAAAAAAAAGTTTAAATTCAAGCAATGTAGTTAAGTTAACATATTACATGTGTTAAAATACCTTTCTGGAAGTGAAACCTTTTTATTAAATGGTGGCTCCTATATATTTAAGTATCAGTAGCAGTTGTGGATGTGTTCGTGTGGGTGTACATGCACGGTTTCCCTTGCACATGCAGGACTTCCTGGAAAACAGCAGAACTTTATTTTTATCTCATGTTCTTCTACCTCTCACCTCTTCAGTGACAACTGCTAGAGAGAGATGAGATAAGATTTTTAAAAGCCAAGTTATTACAGAGTGATCAAAACATACTTTGGGAATATTTAATGTGTGTACAAACATATTGGGCCATACAAAAAATTAATTGAAGTCTGGAAGTATTCTTGTTGACTTTACTGATTTTTACACCATTGTTAACAGTACTGTAGCATAAAATGTATCTTAGAATGTCATGATTTAAATTCAGATTTTAGAAGAAGTTCAAGTGCTTCAGTGTTTACTTCCCTGTAGAAGGTCAGTCCAGGGGACTGGATCTGAACCCTTTATTCATGTATCAGTGACACTACTCACAGTAATTATTGATGTGCTGCAGATTGTTGGATTAAGCCCAGGGAGATATATGTTCACCTTGACTGGCACGTTTTAGCACTAACTCTAAGAACTAACAGGAAATGATATATCAATGATCGCTCTGGCATGAAGAAGTAAAGTTGGTAGCTTGAAGCCCAAACAAGCGAGGGCCTGTGAATCCCTTGAAAAGTTCAAGGCAACCTCAGCTCCCAACTAAGTACAAAATGCGAGTATTTTAGAGTACTTTTTGGAGCTTCAAATAAGACTATAGCCCTGGCATTAGAAAGAACCTATTGCAAAATCAAATTAAACGGAGAAGTAGTTAAATGCTTGATTCTGTATTAAAAATTGGTTGTATTTCTCTCTCTAACAACTTCTTAAAATGAACTGCAAGATTAGCCATGTTTCTCTCTTTACTTTCTAGTACTCTGGTGAAATAAGCACACTTCATTATCTTCCTTTGTACTAATTTTTCTCCTTTCTTCTTTCCTCTTCCTTTGCTGCCGGTCTGCTGTCTCATCATCTGGATCTTCATGCATGATATTTATCTGCTCTACTTTCCACCTACTGAATGAATTTGGGTTCTTTCAATGTAATTATTGGTAGTAATTGCTGAAATGAGATCTAGCTCAAGATCTCAGATATTCTCAGTTTCTTCTGATAAAGGGTCCAGCAATGATAACTCAAATGAGAACAACTCGGATTCTTCCTATGTTCCTGACAGCCATAATGGCACAGGTGGAAATCAGTCAGTTACTGGTGAAGAATTATCTGTGGCACAGTATGAAGACGACGTTGAGAAATCTGTTCACCTCAATCAAGATGGCAGTATCACAGTGGAAATGAAAGTTCGATTCAAAATTAAAGAGGAAGAAACCATTAAATGGACAACCACTGTAAGTCGTGCTGGCCTTTCTGATGACAATAATACCACCATTTGCAATTCTGCAACATGTGCAGAAGACTGCTTATCCCATGTAAATGTATCAGAACATACGAAGCCAAAAGATGCTCCATTTTTGAAGAGCTACAATAAAGATGAGGGAGACTCATTACAGCAATTCAATGCCCAAATGTCAGACAAGGAATCAGAGTCTGATTTAAAAACTGCTGGTTGTCATATCTGTGAGAACAACAATTCTGCAGATCTAGATGTAAGCAAGGTACCTGAGGATAATAGCAGGCCTCGCTTTTATAGGCCTCCCACCCCTGGGCCAAGGCGTGTTAGACAAAAAAAAGCCATAGTTGAAAGTGTCACCTTGGTATCTGAGAAAGAGGTTCAGGAGAAGACAATAGGACAGTTTTCCTACAGTGAGGAAATACAGAACGGAGAAAATAAATCTGAGTATTGCGTGGTAGCTCATTCAAGCAGAAAAAAATCAAGTGTCAATAATACAAAGTTTAGTGAGATGAGTGGCAATGATACATTAAAGCTTTCTTCAGAGAATATAAAAGAAGAAATGCTTTTTAAAGCAAGCCACAAAAGTAATGATTTAATAGAAACCACAAATAGGAGGACATTAGAAGTGCCTGATGAGGATGAATTGGTACAGAATATATTAGAGAAATCAGTTGTGGAACAAGGTACATATAATAGTTTAGTATCAACCCACAAAGCTAACATCAGTGGTTTCATACCATCATCAAAAATTTACCAGGCAGCTAGGCCAGGTTCAGCAGACCACATCCACGAGTCATATGATATTAAACAAATAAAAAGATCACTGAGTTCTTTCATTACATATTCAGAATTATGTCAGTCAAAAGAAGAAACAAAATGCAAAGCTGCTGATTTATCACCTGTTTCTCAAGATCCGGTGCATTCAGCCTGTCCCGGACATAGCCAGATGAAGATGATGATACCTCCATGTAGTAAAGCTCCTGCTGAGAAAATAAATCCAACAACTGGATTCTTTCCTACTGTTACTGAAAGTGAGAATCAAATCAGTGTCAGGATTGAATCTGTGGCGGCAACACATCTCATTGATGACAGTCAATCTGCATCTTCCCTCACCAAAAAGAAGAAGAAAAGAAAATCATCTAACTTTCTAGAGCAAGGTACATATGAAAATCAAAAAGATAAAGAAATTTTACAAATAATTAAAAATGAGGGAATGCATATCACAAGCAAAACCACACAGAATTCCACAACAGAGGCTATGGATAATTATTCTGAAATGCCTCAGAAAAAAGGAATGGATTTTTTTGTAAAAAAAATTGATGGGTCTGTCAATTCAGACAAAAGCATATGTCCCGAAGATGAGTTCTATCACCAGGATTCAGTGGAACAAAATGGATTATCATCTAATACAAAACCAAAAAGTAATAACAACAAATTGGACAAGGTAAAATTGAAGTTAGGCAAAAAAAAAAGTATCGTTTCATCTGCAAAGAGTGAAGATGTTTTAATGACAGCTGATTCAAACAATGAATCAGAAAACAGTCAGGATACACTGAGTACTGAGAAAGAAGGCACACATCTCACAATCAATTCTTTCGAACAGACACCTAACGCAGCAGTCATTTCAAAGCCATTGTCTGAAGTGCCAAAGAATCTTAACTTTGAAAAAGAAAAGGACAAAAATGTTTTGGAAAATTTGTCATCAAAGAAAGAGAGAAAGCAAAAGGGGAGGAAGAAAAATCTAAGTAAAGGGGCAAATAAGTTAAGTATGTCAGAGAGAGCCATTACACTAGAGGCTCTAAAACAGGAGGATTTTCAAGAGGAAGTTGTTAAGCATTCACTTGAAAACTATGTCCAAACTTGGCTGAAAAACTTGTTACCAAATTCTGTCTTACCCCCTATAAATAAAAAAGAAGGAAATGTAGAGAATAGCAACGTCTGTCACTTTCCTAAAGAAAATACTGATCCTTCTATAGGTAAAGAAACAACATTTATCACAAATAAAGTACATGTGACTGGAAAAAAGCATCTGGTTGAACGTAATCTGACAAAAAAAACATTAAAGCCTATTTGTGAATTGGTAACTTTAGAAGAATCAGCCAAGGATTCAGGTGAAATACAAACTGACTCTTTGATTCATGCTAATACAACTATAGTAGAAGAGGCCAAGTGTTCACTAAAGTCAGAGTTTCATCATGATGGTAAACTACACTTGTTTCATGAAAGACATGACAATGATAAAAAAATGCCAGAAGCTGATATTCAAGATACCAACCTGTGTCAAAGAAAAAAGTCTGAAGTTGCTGTTCAAGTTGATTGCGCAATTGTCAATGAGAAAATGGGAATTGATGTTCAGAATAATTGCATGTCTAGCATGTTGCTGCATGAACTACAATCAACTTTGCTTGGTCTCCAGAAAGAACATAGTGGATGTATAGGAAAAGCTTGCAGCCTTTCAGAACTTTCTCCTTCAGCTTTTGGTTCTTCTTCCAATGTCCTCCTAGCTTGGCTACTTGTACTGAATATGAGAGAGAGTTTGACTGGGACAAACAAAGATGATATGCTAAAAACTACATGTAGCTGTTCTGAAATATTTACACAGTTACAATTTCTGAAACAAACTACAGTCATGGAAAAAGTTGATGAACTGAAGGCTGCCTTCTCCCATTTTCACCAAACAACAGAAAATAATTTATTACACTTTGGGGGGGAACTCAAAAAGCAGGAGTCCACACATTGCCATGAGAGTACGCCCACATCTGAAATTCATAATGGTATACATTCCCATGAAAATGAAAAATCTGTTGAGCCTTGCATTCCAAGGGACAGTGTAAATTCTGAAGAAGCTCTAAAATTGACTGGTGAATTTGAAAGCTGTTTTGCTATACAGAAAGATATTTGTAGAGAAACAGAGACTTCAGACTTGAGTGCTCCCAAAACACAGCTAGATGGTCAGTATGCCAATACTAATTCAAATACCTGTAGCCTTGCATCAGCTATAGAGCTACCTGAAAGAAATGAAGAAATGCCTGATAGTCTATACAAAAAATCTCAAGATGAAAACACTGATACATCATTCAATAATGAAGAGTCAGAAACTTCAGTAGAACCTAACTCAACTCTTCACAGTGCAACTTCTAATGATAAAAATCATATTTTAGATCAGGATACTTCTGAGTTAGAAGGTGAAAAAGATATTAAACATGTTACTGCTGATAAAAGTGAAGATAAGAAAGTTGATCCAAAGTCAGCAGATAATGACAAAAAATCAAATAACCAACTTAAACTAGCTGCTGAAACCTCTGTAGAATATAATAATGAGGATTATTCTGTACAGGAAGACAAGGAAGATGTAGAAACTTGTAAGGAAACCTCTGAGAGGTTATCTAAAGTCTCTCCATTATCATTCTGTTATGAATCAAAGCAAATTACAGAATGTGATATGAGCGAAGGAGAACAGAAATTGCAAGTAGAAGAACTGGACAATAAAATGTGTTCAGACACTTCTCAATTAAAAAAATGCTTACGAAGTCCTGCTACTTCAGACTGGTCAGATTACGGACCAGATACTGAAGAGAGTGATTATAACTTTAGAGCATCCAGTGATTTGACCAATGAAAGTGGGGAGGAAGCACTGGTTGAAAAACATTATAACACTGGCTATGTAAAAAGAACTATTGAACGGCTTTATGGCAAGACAGAAGCTTCATTTAAGCCTGACTTTCACAGAGGATTTCCATATATGTCAAAAGTATTTCAAAAAGATACTGAAGAATTCAACTCTGCAGTGGTGGAAAAAACCATTTATTTTTCTCAAGAACCTAGGTCTTGCGCTGTAGAAAAATTGTCTTATTCTTCACTACCCTCACAAGAATTTCCAGTAAATATAAACAAAGACAACATGATAGTGAGAAGAGAAAATACTTCTTTACCAACACCACAACCTGCTCTTAACAGAGAAGAGACAAGTTATACTAATGACTCTTCAGGGGAATCTCCAAAGAAGCATTGTCAACCTAGTGTACAAGCTAATGAGGATGAAGGAATATTGATAGACAAAGGCAAATGGCTTCTCAAAGAAAATCATTTGATAAGAAGATCACCACCTGAACGGCCCGGAATGTATGGTAATCTGGATACAACATCAACAGACACAGTCCTTGATACTAACAGTGAAGATATTCCATACTCACACTTCGGCAATCTGAATCAATATCCAGACCTCAAAGAAATCTCTTCTTCAGAACTTGAAGACATGGCTAAACCCTCTGAAAATTTTTGTAACTACTTCAATATTCCTCATAATAGTGATTCAGACCCCTTTCAGGATGAGTTAAGTACAAAAGGTGAACCTAGCCACAACGGTAAGACCACTTCCCTTCCTGCAGCAAACAAAGAAAAGATCAAACCGTCATTGATGGTAGGTTCCACTTCCACACAGGCTGATACCCATTTTGCATCTGTGGAATTTAGATTGCCTGATAACAAGGTGCATCCATTGGGACAGCTTTTAAATGATGAACCCATACAGCTTCAGCCAACTGGTGTTACTAATGCCAACAGAAGGGCTCTTCAGGAAGAAGATTCACTGGACAAACTCCATGCTATATGTGGCCAACATTGCCCAATACTGATGGTGACAGTCACACCAATTAATGAGGAACAGAGAGGTTGTGCCTACCAAAAGGCATCTGATATTGAGAACCAGCTGGGTTCATGTTTGTTGGCCAAAAAGAGTGAACATTTACAATGGTCAAGTGAAGATATAGTAAAAGGCAAAAATAATCATGTGACTCTGAAGAATAACTGTATCAATAGGATTGCCAATAATATTTTTAACAGATTTTATGTTAATAACACCTTAGATTTTATTAGTAACGTTGGAATACTCGCATCTTCAGCACTGAAAGACACAAACAGTTTAGGGAAGTTACAGGTTATAGAGGATATGAATGTAAAACCTGTGGAAGTCAGCAATTGTCAAAATAATGTATCCAAACACATACCCAGTGATCTTGTGATAGGCACAAATAGTGAGCTACCCAATAGAAAGCCAAAAATATGCCAAACCCTAAGAATAAGCCTAATTCATATTGTTGGAGAAAAATTTTCTCCCACGTTGGCAGTTCCAGCAGAAACCTGTCATTCTGAAACATTTCTGAAGTCTGACACTTCTTTAAATAACATTGAACACAATGCCTCTGAAAATCTGAAAAATGAAAATGCCTTTCCTACAGAAGAAGAAGAAGAAGGAGGAGGAGGAGGAGGAGAAAAAGTTTGCTTTTATACAATGGACAATGGAGGCAGTAAAGATCAGAAAGACTTGTAATAGACATCTCAAAATTTCTGTAATATTAGACTAGTGAAAACATCTTCAGAAAAAAAAAAAATCACAAAATAAATTGCTGAATGCCACACACAGTGAAACTCCCAATGTGAATACAGCCCAGACCTAGATAAATATAAATCACAATTGCATATCATTGCTAAAGTACAGATATTTTTATGGGAACTAACATAGGAAGAAAAACTGTTCTTCTAAGACAGTGATTTCCCAGTTAAAAACCAGTTTTTCCCTGAAA
Source organism: Elanus axillaris (assembly GCA_026212715.1). Lineage (NCBI taxonomy): Eukaryota > Metazoa > Chordata > Aves > Accipitriformes > Accipitridae > Elanus > Elanus axillaris. The sequence continues at coordinate 11,222,720 of JANZLQ010000029.1, forward strand.
TGTTATCTGTTCAGAGATATTCCATTATAGATTGACCATCTTATTTGTAGAGAAACAACTACTGCTTATTAGAAGAGAACTGAAATTTGAAATATCCTCCTGAGGTGCAATATAAGATTCCTATAATTCATGACATTTGAGAAAGGGTTTGAGAATTATCTTTCAGTAGAAATGCTTTTTCCAGAACAAAATCAACTGATCTGTTTCATTTGAAATGAAAAGTAGGAAGTACTGTTCAAATGCTGTAGTACAATGAAAAGTTGGAAACCGAAGTCATGTTAATTTTATGTAGATTAACATTATCAAATTGCTCTTTTGGCTTTTAAAGGCCAACTTCAGAACATTTATGTGAGTAAAGAGATCTTTCAGCCTGTATATGGGATCCCAAATGAAGTTTGCCTCTTCTACTCAGAGGATACTAGAAAAGGAGCATATTTATTGCTACCGGGGTTCCACAGAAACCGAGAAGGGAGATTGTGTGTCAGTGGACTTCCTGACTGCCCTTGCCATATTCCTTTCTGAGGCAGCACCGCTCACTCTTAAAATTGTTCTACGTACACCACAAGTTTTAGTTGTGTGTTCTTCTGTAATGTCTGTACTTTAAAAGTGGTCCATGTCCTTTTTGTTTGGTATTTTTTTGTAAATATGTTGTATTATGAGAAACCAAGGCATATGTAATATGTTTCAGTCTGTTATTAGAATTCTTTTGGATACCTGTTTACAGCATTTTTTAATATCATGTGTGCATAGTAAGCACTTACATGGTTTACAATTTTCAGCAAATGATTTTAAATATAATATTGGAAAATATTTATTTATTGTATATTGTGATTAGGCAGAGTATTTAAGTTTTTTTGGTTAGATTTTAAACTCTAGAGAATGAGAAATTGGCTATTCTGTACTCTTGGAGGCTGTGTCTAGACTAACTGGAATGTGCATGCTGCGCTAAGCCCTGGATCATGATCTTTTGGTTATCACTGGGACCAAATTAAGAGCTGACACAAATCCTTTTTGGCCCAGAGGCTTTGATTGTCTCCCTGTGGGACAGAAGGCACATGGAGGGGAAGTAGAAGTTGGATCTGGAGCAAAAGGGGTTTGCAGTACAGGTAGGAAACCTAGAAGCGCTCTTCAATTCTTTTTAGGAGTCTGGTGGCAGATATGTTTCCCCATAAATAACTGATACTTTTCTGTTGTTTGAAGCAGTGTATTCTATGTAATAACTTAACATTACCACCCTAAAGCAACATATATTGTCTAATATATTTCACACCAAACAACCGTGTGTTATTTCCTATGCTGGCCTTGTTTCTGTGTTCTTCCCTCCACCTCCACGTTTTTGGTGTCCTCCTTTGCATGTTTTAGAACTGCTCCAAGTGAAGAGTCTCAATGGTATTTTTTCATGCTTTTACATGTCAATATGGAAATAAAATCTATGTCTGGAAAATGAAGCTCAAAAATTACTAGAATCCAACTAAATGCCATATTCTGAGTACCAGGCTTCTATGCTGTAAATAATGTCTAATTGTTAAATAGACAAATTAACAGACAAATATATGTATGTCTCCATCACTTCCAGTCTTTCTGCTGCATTCACAGCACCTTAACTTTCTCAGATCAAGGTTTAAGAACCTTTAATCAGATGCTTATTACAGGGTTATTGAGCAAACTATGCACTAAAAGGGTGAGATGTGAGGTAGTGCCTGAAGTTACAATTAGCAGAGACCACAGCAAGTGCTGAAATTATTGTTATATTAACTGAAAGACTTGCTTCTGATTCCAGTATGTTAACTGAAAGAGAAGGAATGAAATAGTCACCTCAGAGCAGGAGAAAAGCTTGACAGCAAGAGGTACCATACTCTCATAGGGTTTATATATTCATTAATGGTTCAGGAAAGATATAGAATATGAAGTGGCTGAGACAGGCAGATAAAATAAAATTGCTTTCATTAGGTAAGATTGGAGAAGGCTGAAGAGAGAACCTCACAATGCTGGCGACTAGAGCAATGTACTGATTGACAGAGGGAAACCCAGCATGAGGAGTAGTGTGAGCTACTTCATATAGGTAGCTTAATTCTGCAAATTAACTGCAAGAGATGTAGAGTCCTTCTGAATTAGTCAGGATAAAATATACTTGGAAGTGACAAGCATGTTAAATAATGTGTAAAGAACAGGATAGAAAACAATTCAGCAGGCATTCAAGCGCTTTACATAGATTATGCCGTTCTTCTAGAAGGAATTCAGGTTTTGTCTTGCCATTATTAAAAAACGAACAGCCAATAAAACATATAGATCACAGTCCCAGGAAGTTTCAGTTTATCTAGTTTAGCTCCCTGCTAGAAAGGATCCACACAATTAAGTAATTCCATTTAATTACTAAATCTCATTTTAAAACTTGCTATCTATAGTTATTACAGCTTCCATGGGAGGGATGTTCTAGAGCTTGAGTCCTTCTTCTGATGTCTGTCTTAACTGTTTTCTAATTTCTATCCTAAGCCTAGTCATGGTTAGTTTATATACATGTGTCCCAAAGCCATCATTGTCACTGAATTAGATATGTCTTTTTCCTCCTTGGTATCTATCAATAAAATCAGACATTGTCTCAATTTTTGCTCCTACATAAACACTTTCTCCATTTCCTCTAATCATCATGGTTGTCTTTCTCAGTACCTTTTCTAGTTTCAATAGATCTTTTTTTTTGAATATTGTTACCAGAACTTTATGCAATATTTGGAAGGTTGTTTTTCTGAATTCTGGGACGCTGACAGTAAAATGTCTCTACATAGAGATCTCTCTCATGGTGCAACTTACAGTCGCATTGATAACTCACTCCTCTATTTTTTTTTTTAAAGTGATAAATTACCTGTTCATAGCATTAAGTTTTGGTAGTATTTTAAAAACACATTTACTTGAACTTGATGCCGTTAAATATTATCCCCTTTCTACTACTACTCTGGATTTTCTGATCCTCTTATACTTTGACAGTTCTTAGAGACTGTTACAAAAATTACCTACTTTATAGAGTATATTGATGAAAATATGAAATCCAGATGAATTCCAACATTGATTCCTGAGAAACTTACTAGTATACCTGTAAATTAATACTTCTAATTTCTGCACAAATTTATAATTTCCCATTTAGCTAGTTATTTTGTTACTCTTGTTGTGGTTTAACCCCAGCCAGCAACTAAATACAACGTAGCCGCTCACTCACTCCCCCCAACTCAGTGGGATGGGGGACAAAATCAGGAAAAGAAGTAAAACTCGTGGGTTGAGATAAGAACGGTTTAATAGAACAGAAAAGAAGAAACTAATAAT
>JANZLQ010000029.1:11226134-11250472 GCA_026212715.1 Elanus axillaris
CTTAGCAGCAACTGAAAACATCAGAGTGTTATCAACATTCTTCTCCTACTGAACCCAAAACACAGCACCGGACCAGCCACTAGGAAGACAATTAACTCTATCCCAGCTGAAACCAGGACACTCTACCATCTTGCACTAATCTGCTTCTCCATTTTAACTACTAATTTCTGATATAATGCTGGGATAGATTAGAGCTACTGTAGTTTCCTTGTCTACAATGATGAATTCTCATCATCATGGAGGAGATCAGGTACTTGAACAATGCAAGTCTGGATTCCTTGTGCCATGTACCTGTATTAAAGTGATGCTGGTAATCTTTTTTTCTGTTTAGCTGTATATATCTGGAGATAACTGTCTATTAATTTAAAATTTGCTCAAATATATTACCTGGTATTGCTTTGGTGTGAGATACATGGGTTTTAGTCTCTCAGTGCACTCGTCATCCCATTCTGATCTGCCATTTTAAGTTTCCCATTCCATAATCCATTCTTGTCAACAGTGCTGACACTTCCCAAACACTGTATATCACTGGTCTTATCTAAAAAAAAAAAAAAGCAGTTTTCACTTTAAAAGGCATACTTGGTGTTCTCAAATTCAGCACATAGTGTACATAGTCCATCTTTGCGTATTCTCTTTAATGTGTATGGTTAAATAACATTTTTGTTTTATTTTCCTTTGCTATACCTTGCTTTTCAGTTCAACTGACTTCATTAACATCTTCCCTTAGTTTTGAAAATGTGCTCATTTTAAACTGAAGACATTCTGGAGTAATTTTACTGTGAAACAATATACATATTGAGGGGTTTAAAAAATATGAATCATACAAAAATCTTATTCAATAAGAGTCAATATTAGCATTTCATTTAAATACAGTATTTTCTGGTTTTTCCTTTTTTTCTTTCAGCAATATTTCACAACTAAATTTTCAAACAGATTTCACTGCCAGCGCGTGACAGGCTTATATACAAACCAGTTACATAGTAGAGAATTTATTGGTAATCTTTACTACCCTTGACCCGAAAAAAATAGTCAAACAGATCTTCTACTGACTTTGCAGTGAATATTCACATATGGCTAGAGGTAAAGACTGGAAACTATTAACTGGAAAGGCTCCAAGAGACTGAAAACAGTGTATTGGAGAAGAAGGCATTGCACGCAGTAGTCTATAGTAATCGCTACTATTTCTGGTGTGATATATAGAAAGCTGGATGACATGGTTTTGCATAATTAAAAGTGTATGTAACATAAAAACTGATGAGAAATGACTGATTTCTCAGAAGTGTTAGGCTCCTCACTTTGAATGTATAGAAGCAATGCTTCGGTATCGTTTATTGGTTTTCATTTCTGAAATGCGTAAGGCATGTTTATCTTCTAAGGGTGTCAGAAGAAAGCGAGACCATTTAATTGTTTAATTTATCACTGTTAAACAAATTACTTGACTTTTATAACACTGATGTTATCAATATCTTTACTCTAATTACCATATTAATCCACTGTAAGAATTAGGAGTGTTTAATGCAGTTCTCTTACCTTAATAAACTAAATTATGACAAGAGGTTAGGTACACCTACATAGAGTGACTTAGATGTTTATACATATGCTAGTTTCTCAGTTATAAATTAGATTAACATGGAGGATTATATGGTCACCTGTCATCAGTCACGGCTCAGAAAGTTGGAGCAGACACTGCTTTGGATAATGTACAGAACCCCCTTTGTAACAGCAACAGCAAGCTAACTTCAGCTGTGGAAAAAGCAGGTTACAACAGCTTTTGAGAAGGATCACACTTCTCTCTGTTGTCAGAAAATGTGATTCTGCCAGTTATTTCTCCTCCTCAGGTCTCACAGTTATTATTTTTTCCCTATTCTTTCAATTTAATAAGTTCAGGCTATGACAATTCTTGTAATGGTGAAGTTTAACCTGTTGGTAGGAGTAGCTGTTTGGCAATTTATTATTTAATAATGACAATATAATTGCTTAGGAAGCTTGGTACTATAGCTGCACCTTCACAGTAGTTTCAGAAAAGTGCTGCTTTAAGAGTATCTTTAAAATTGAGTAGTGGTGTTAGATGCCTGATCTTAAACAATATAACTTGCCTCAGATTCTGTCTCTGCCTTTTAAAAATTTCACACTTTCTGCTCAGGTTATGGACCTACAAGCATTTTTCAAACAAATAAGTAAATTTCAGGAAACTACTATGGAATTTCAAGGTCTTGAGGTTTGTCCTCAAAGATGAACCAAGCATTATGTTAATGTTTCCCCGTCTCTCCCTTCAGCTATGGGAGAGAATATCTATTTTAATAGTTACTGATTCTACAATACTGGATTTCCCAAGGAACGTGTATTTTACACACAAAGCACAATGGCCACCCAGAAGTAAAAATTACCCCAATAGGTAGAGGACAATGGTTATAGAAAGATACAAACAAGACTTATAGATTCTACCATCAGGTCTCATTAATATGTTAGATTTCATAATGTGCCTTTACTGTACCTTGTTTTCTACCTTTTATTAAAAGCAGTATTGATTATTCGAACATAACTGCTAAGTGGTATGGAGGACATATTCTCAACTCATTTATTTCCTAGATAGAAAGATACTGACATGCACCATGCCTAGGTCAGCCTAATTATGAATTTCTTAAATACCTTTTCATTTTGGACATGGCTAAACATAAGCAAGTAAAAATATTAATCCTACCTTATTTTTTCCAGAATGCCACAGAAAACTAAATGCAAATTCCTCAAATCATTGGTTTCACTAATCCTCAAATAACGTCCTCTTGCACCATAATTCTGTGTATGTATCATGATCAATGTCTGCTGACTCCTTTAAGAAAACGCCCACGGCTAGCACTGAAAATACTGAGTGACGCTCAAACCAAAAGTGATTTTGCTGAACCTCACAACAGAACTGCAGGATAGCTTATTGCCTGGGGTTTAAGGCTCGTGGATCTCAAATAGTATCAAAATAAGTATCTCAAATAGTCAATAAACGCAGAATTCATCATCTCATTGTGAGGTCACTCGTCATTGCTGCGCTATTTCTTAGTGTTTTAGCCAGAGCAGACAGGATCAAAGATACTGTGACGAGGGAAAAGTCAGTAATACAGGTAAAATGTGTAGCATAGACAAGTCATTAGATGATATGGGGCTTCTGTAGTCTGTAAGGCCCTTTATTACTGCTGCTGTGCTTTAAAGGAAGTTCTCTTTTAAGAAACAGGGACATTAATCAGTGGTGCAAAATGACCTTAGTAAACCTGGGAGGTGCTTAAGTGTGTACTATTTGAAATGGGTATCAGCTAATTTGAAACGTTGGGGGTGAGGGTGTCTTCTTAATATTCCTTCCTGTTATCAACCAGCCACCAGCGATAACATTTCCCTTAATTCCATGCCATTGCTACTCAGCCTCCACTAAACCAAAGCCTAAATCCACATACATGGCCTTGATAATTATGAAATTTAACCATGGAAACAGTACTGGTACCTGAGGGTATAATGCCAACACTGCAATGCAAGAATATGTTGGTAATCCTTGAGTGGATTCCAAACAAGCTGTTACACCTGCGTAACCCATCACACCTTTGCAGAGATACAGCTCCTTTCTTAAAGACGTCTCCTTCAGCAGAGCTGATTTGCTTTGGGAGACCCTAATACCTGAAGTGATGAGTTTGTAATTTCAGAGCTAGCTTGCTGAGAGCCTGCATGGCTGTCATTATGCAGCACTGCATTGGGCAGAGCTGATATATTCTAAGTAAACAGAAAGCCATACTTAATACAATTTAATACAATATTTCAAAACTGTTTGGAAAGTGATCCACGTTCATGCAAATTTGATTTTATCATATGGCAGATGCAGAGCAAAAGATCTGAATGCAACCTGACATTTCTTGATTTTTGCATGCCCAACATAGCAAACTCAATATTTACCTGAGGTAATTTTGTGAAATACGTATTTCTATATTCATTGGCATGGTATTATTTAGAATTTTGATTACTGAAATGCATTTTGATTAAGAATCTTGAGTTTAAGTCATTCAGTGAGTCTTTTTATCTTTTGATAGCTAGGAAATGGAAGGTGTCAGTCCTCACCAGTGATACGCCATCTGCAGGAACAAGCTCAAAGGTTTATATTACCTTGTATGGGGATCACAGCAGTTCGGGGCCTATTTTCCTTGATGGAGAGGAGGGAAAATTGTTTCAGAGAGGCAATGAAGACATCTTCACAGTAAGTAATATATATTCCTTGTGTTGCCCTCTTGTATCTTGGCAGACTGCATGACATTTCAAAATCCATGTGATGGAAAAACAGTTTTTTCATATGGTACACATATCTGGAAACAAGAAACAGGACTTCGATGTAGAACTAAGTAGTATTCTTTCCAAATCACCTATCCAAAGCTGATTTGATCCAACATACTCCTTGTCTGTTTTGAAGAACTACTTGTTAATGGACATAGTGCCCAAGAAAATACCAAGAAATATAGGACGAGAGATACTTGATTAGTTTTTAAATTTGAAATGGGGCTACTATATTAAAAATGAAATGAGGAAGTGAAGAATTAAAATATGGAGTAAATTTTTAACTTTGTTAAAAACCTGCTGCCTTATTTAAATAATGGCAATTTTTATGCCTGTAATAAAGTCTGTCTAGCTGAAGCTGCTTCTGCTCCCAGTTACACAAACAAGTTTCTCCCCACTCACTCTTGGGGTATGGTGATTTAGCCATGAGCTAAATAAGAGCTAGAATAGGTCTCATCAAAAGCTGCATAGCTTGAGTATGTATCTGGGATTGTCAGTGAGTGTCTGTAGCAGGTGCCAGCTATAGGGCCACCTAACAAACAGGTGTTTCCATTGTTAGTAGCCAGCATAGCAAGTTGCAGTCTGAGAAAAGGTATTTAATGGCAACATTGATGAAGAGCTCACCTTTTTCCCCGACAGCCTCATAGCTGCTTGGGGTGTGGGAAATGCAATCCTTAGCCCTCTTCAGCTTGATGGAGTTTCTCAGAAGAATCTAGCACCTCTGAGAGTAGTATGCTATTTTCCATCTGTGATAACAACAAAAAAACCCAGCTATAAGATTGAAAGGAGTAGGTAAAATAAGTAATCGGGTGCCTGACAGGTAAAAATACCTTCTTCACAATAGATGTTGGCTTTGTTTCCTGCTCCCATTACCGCAATTATTTTCACCTCCAATGACTTTTAAATGCGAAATATGGAGGTAGACCCTGGATTGGGACCTAGGATTCCCTTTTTAGGTGAGTATCCATAGCACTGAATGCAATTAAGGAATGCCTGCTCTGAAATGTATAGAAAGAAAAAAGCCTCTCTGCTTGTGCTGTATGCTCGATCTGAGATAACTCCGGTCTGTCCCTGCTGCTCTGTCTCTTTATTGTTTACAACACTGAGTTTGGGAAAGTTCATGGTACAGGGAGCTCAGTTCACACCCACCTCTACACTGTAAATGGAAATGTGAAAATGGAATTCTATGGAAAACAACAGAAAGGCAGCAAATCCAGCCTACATAATAAGAAAAAAAAAAAAAAAGATACAGCAAGGAGGGAAGACACTCATGGTGTGTTTCCAGTTCCTTGAAGATAAGCTTTCTATTTCTACACTTAAATTCACAACTAGTTGTTTGAGTAACCTTCACACAAAGTTATTCCCTCAGCACCCTGTTATCTGTACTGGCCACACTCATCCAGCCTGCCCAAGAGCCAATCTTTCAAATACAGCTTTTAAATTTGATTTAATTGAAATGATTTGTGAAAAAGAAGCTTCAAAGCTAAATACAATTGTTTCCAGAACTGCAAGGCATACCCTCCCGGAGGTACTGCAGGTATGTGGGAGGTGAAACTCAGAGGTACGTGGGAGGTGATTGGGAGACAGAAATCATTTCATAGCAGGAGCAAAAGATGAGATGCTAAAGTGAGCCAGGTCTTAGGGTCAAGACGCTTTGGGTTTTTAGTCCTGCATACAGTCTGTATTTGTCTTCCAGTGAGGCCAATATTCAGTGGGGAGCAAAGTAGCTACAGCAGCATCCTGAAGCCATTTAAATGGGGTTGGCAGGCCGACAGGGTTTTCGAGGCTTGTCCTTTAAAAGAGCCAAGGTTCTAATGATTATCGGGAGCAAAATATTTTGGAATCGCTTGTTTAAGTATCAGAACATTTAATTCCTCTAAACAAAAATGTCACCTGGCAGTTACTAAATGAATTTCTGTTGCATGTCCTTTCCTTTTAACAAATGTTCTGTGTTTCATCAGTTGTGTTTCTTTTACAGGTTAATACCAGAAACATAGGACATCTCTACAAAATACGCATAGGACATACAAATGCAGGAAACTCCCCTGCCTGGCACTGTGAAGAGGTAAAAGCAGTGAGAATTAATTTTATATTTCCCAAAGCAGCCACTATGACAGCAGAGTCAAAATATGAGTCAGAAAAAATCTCTGGGATAAGTATATTAGCTTCATCGAATGCTTGCAGCTTCATTTAAGAGATTATTTATGAAGAAGTGTTTTTGTGTGGAATTAAAGGCAGCTTACAATGGTAAGTCTTGGCTGTTTGTTTGCAGTTTGGTGAGAGCTGTACATTGTTTCTTTAAAAGTGTATGGCTGGGCAGCAAGAAAGACTGCTTAAGCTGGCTGCTGTAGTCTCGGTCTTCTACAGTCGTTGTATGGTACCGTGTCTAGAGTTTGCCAAAACCCAGAAAGTCATTGAACTCACTCTAGCCAAGTCTTCCTCAAATCTATGGCTGACACCGAGTCCTTTTACACAGCACCAGAGCTACGCTGCAAATGTTTCTAGTTCTGTGTCTCTGAGGAGAAAAAGACGGTAACAGGTTCTTTTCCCTCTTTATCTAAAAAACTCTTGATGCAGGTAAAGCAAAGACAATAAAGCAAAGAAAATCAGCTAGTTTTGTTTCAAGCCTCAGTCATGAAGCATAATATATAGGTTTGCAAATTATGCAGGCTTCTGGACTGGGAATGAAAGGATCTGGCTTTTATGCTGACATTGGTGATGTACTAGGTGTGCCAATGGTACGCAATGCACGCCTGAAACACTTCCCTCTGCGCTGGAGTTTCCTCTCCTTCAGTTAAGAGACAGCAGTTTATGAAGGGCTTTAGAAGCTGCTGGTAAACTCATTGTTAGACTCGTACTTCAGGGTAAATCTAGATCTATCTAATGCAAAGCGTCCACTGAAGTTAAATATTCACTGATCAATGTTCAAACTCTGTGGCTATTTGATGCTTTAACTAGTTGTTTTCATGTGGGACTGGGACTCAGAAAGAAGACTAAGGTCTGGGCAGTGTTCACTGACATTTAGGCAAGGTCTTGTGAGATCATACCTCTAGCCTATGCATGTATACATTGAAATATTGTGTCACTGATAGTATCATTCCATCTAAGAGGTTTCAAGCTAGACTTATAGGGATTACATGTATTTCAGCTCAGGTGAGGATTGCCTGATGATAAAGCCTAGGTATTTGTTTTCCAGCTGTGCTGTGTTTTGGGGAATGCTGGAGTCAGAATATCATTCAGATACTTTTTTCTTCTGTTCCTTGCTATTTTTCTTTGCATAAATGTGTGTGCGGAAGCAGTGAAAGTGTGGAAAATACCTGATAGCTTTGTCCTGTGAGGCCAAGAGACAGGCAACCAGCAATTTCTAAAGCGTATCCGAGTTGAGAAGCTAGAAGAGAACAGTGGGTTTTCTCATATAGAAGAGGTTCATTTGTATGCTTAATCTTGGTATTAGAAGTTTTGGCTGTGATAAAATCTGACTCAACAAATGCACCTTTTTGAGTTTGTTGTACAGCACCCTCTGTGAATAGAGGCTGCAGCGCCTGCTTTGTATAAGACAGTCATTTAAACTGAGAGCTTAAAGAAGTCTGACAAAAATGCAAAAGAAAAAATGAGAAATTAGTCCCCTTCTCACTTCCCAGGTAGGATATATTTAATGAAATCAACAGTAAAATTTTAAAAGAAGGTTTCAACACTTCAGGGTGTTCCATTGGTTCTCGGCTTACAAATTTTGTTTTTTCTCCTTACCAATTCTCAGTCGATCAGGCACAGTTTTTAGGCAGTGGTTCATCAGCCAGGGTTAGGTCATTCACTCTTTGCAACTTTGGGCACAAAGTCAAAGAAAAGAAGTACATTCAACCAAACATACTCTGCAAGCAACCTAACGTTTTGTGTCACAGGGAGCCAAAGGAGTATAGCCCCTGATTTCTAGGCTTCACAGAAGAGAAACAACCTACAGAGAGCTCTTCAGACACTTATTATCATTGCTCCTCGGGGAACCTACATTTTTCTGGAAGATCTGAAGTCAAGAAAGAGTGCACTACAACTGCAGAGCTTTTCTGGTAGATAGGCATGCTAGTCCTCCATCAATACCCCATGATTTCTGTGGCTGTCTCTGTGCTGAGATGGTATCAGGCCTGCAAATGACCACAAGGTGCTGCTGCTTCGCTAACTCCAAGTTCCCTTGTCAGGATCCCTCAGTAGATGTTGACCGGCCAAGACCTGCCAGGTTTTTCAGACAAGATAAATCTCTTTCTTTAAGGTTTAGTATTCGAGCAGTAAAAGTGATAAAAGTGTTTCCAGTATTTCTGAATTTGTTCAATATTCTAATTAAGGAGATTAGATTCTGCAAAGCACAGAGCAGGAGTGAAATTACAGGTAAGAGTGTCTTTGGTTCTCTCTGTTGGTCCAAACCGGAGTGTAGCTAGTAGTAGAAATTAGCATAATTAGGGATTATTCTAATATACAGCAGCCTCTGAGGTGCTTACTAAGGAATACTTTGAAGTACAAAACTGGAGCTCCTTCCCTTCTTCAGCTGCTGTGCATACGGTCCTTTTTCTGCTATATGCTAGAAGTTGGGCATGGAAGAAAATTGGGGGGGGGACGACACACTGGTGTTGGGGCTAGCACTTTCACAGTTTATTTATGTCCCAAGCAGTGCTGAAGAATCCAGACCTGTTCTTTTCTTTAATTCCTGTTCTGATAAGAAAATAAGGTGAAGGAATATAGCTGCATGCCTTGCCAAGCTTCCCAATGAGCACTTCTGCATTTGGTAAGCCATGCCACCTAGTGCCAGCCCACACGGATATACCAGCTGGAACAACAGGGCTATATTTTGTGGGACTGCGCCTGAGCTGATAAACTTTGTGTCTTGGCTGCTCTTGAGTTACTCTGCCCTGCACTTTTGAATCCGAGTGAAAACTTGGATTGGGGGCAGTTGTGTCCGGAAAGCAGACATGCCCCAAAACCATGGGGTTGTGATCGTGCCACAGAGCTTCAACAGCATCCCACACACTTCATGTTCTGTTCTCTCTGGACTGAGATCAGCAACTTCAATCGCAATTCTTGGTGCTGTTTAGGTGCAGTTGCTGAACCTGTTCTCAGGGGAGCAGTTTTCTTTCCCCGCACATCGATGGCTGGCCGTGGACTGGGCTGATGGGGAAATATCTATGGAGCTTCCTGTTTTACAGCAGGGTCAGCCTATTTTTCCAGGTAAGCACAATACCACATCAGCTAAGTCAGGCCACAGACTGATGCTGGGAGGTGAGTTCATTGTTCTTCATCAGGTTCTCTATGACTTTTTGGCTGCTACAACACTTTTTCTGTGTTGTTTTCCTGTGGTTACTGGGCATGCTCAGGTAAAAGGTTAAGAATTTCTGGAAAGGAGATGGGAGAGCTTTTAATGCTTTGAATTTCACAGGTCCTTCAAAAAGGCTCTTTCTTTGGTAAGATTTTCAGCATTCATGTTTGCTTTAGAATAGAGGCAATAGTAAAGACACCTCACATATGCTTAACTACCATGAAGCCTTCATATATGAGCCAGATGACAAACTCCGTTTCAATAACTGAAGATTATAGCTCCAGCATGGTTGTTGTAGCTGCTGTTTTAGTTTCTTTCTTGTAAGTGGCTGAGATAGGCTTCCAGAATACTTTAAATTTCTGGGTATGGAACAAAACTTTAACAATATTTCAGAAGGCTATAAACCTTAAAGCTCCATTATACACATAAAGATTATATTGTAATTTTAAAGGTGAATGATGCCAAACAATACAAAAACTATTGGGTGTTGCTAATGTTACACTGTTTTAAAGTCCTACTCTACCACACAAATCCCTGTCACCTATACTGGTTGTTGTTGTTATATAGTGTCTCTGCTTCAGCAATGGTGAGAGGGTGGAAAGTCTGTGCTTGCGCTTCCCTTCTCTCCAAATGGCGTTGTTCTTTTCTGGCCTAAAGAAAGTAGAAGGGCATAGCAAGATCAGTGTATCCCAGGAGAGATGTAGGTGAGGGATCTGCTGGGGCAGATTTCCATCCTGGAGGGTGTGATGACAGAGGGGGAAAAGTCACACCACCACCAGTATTACTTGTGCTGAGCTTTCACTAGAGTAAGATCCACCTGGGACAGATTCCATGCCCCCTCCCCTCCCTTCAAATTATATCAATGGCAGAGGACAAGATTAATGGGATGAGAGAAACTTCAGTTCAAAGTTGTCTAAAAACTACAGAGCCCCTTTTTTTCAGAATGTTTAATACTATAGCAGTGCTTGGTGTTATGCTTATGGTACTTTGTGTTGATCTTGAAAATTGAAATGGTAACGGGCGTTTCAATGCCAACGGCTGATGAGGGTGCAGGCTAGAGGAAGAGGATATATAAATTGAGGGGCAGAAGTCCAGAACATGGCCTATGGATGTGGGGAGACAGTCACTCTGATAATAAAGAGCTGGGTGGCCTGGAGCTGTATTTATACCAATCTATGATGACTAAGCACTGAGATTGAGCACCTGAAAAGAAGAGCAGAAAAACAGGTTTGTGCCTCATTAATATGTCTTTAAGAGAAAAAGAATAGCAGGAGAGATTTCCTCCAGTGATGTACTTAGCAGCTGTAAATGGCTCATAAAATGCTGTAGGGAGAGGCTGGCCAGCCCTAACTGCAATGATTTTTGATCTTGAGTGGTTATGATCTTCATACCCTTGAGGACATGAAAAGCCTCGGAGGCAGTCAGCCTGCTTCCTCATAGGTTTGCTCTCTTTGGTCAGAAGGCTTTAATAATACTAGTGTAGGAGGACATACAAGCACGCTGGTATAAACCCCAAACAACCCCCCTCCCTTTAGATAAACATTAATTAATGATCATTAAACATGTCACATTGAATATGCTCCAATCCCCTACTTGCCACATTTTTTCTTCCCCAAATGTTCTCTTGCATAATATTCTGGGACACTGACCTTACCCATCTTCTAATTTCCAGGCTTTTCTTTCTGAGTAGGTTGTTGCCTTGTTTCTGAGATAAAGACACAAGGCATGTTTTTTATTATTAGGCAATCCTGGTGCATTGTAAAGTACAACAGCGTACTTAAACTATCCTCTCAATTGCATTTTGTAGTTAACAATTTCTCCCTCACACAAGAGAGGAAGAAAAGAACTTCAGTGTATTTCTGCCAGCCTCAGTATAAGAGAGGTCATGCTGAAGGCTTTGGAGAAGGCAGTTTCATCTCTAACTTAGTAATTGAAAGACAAGCTTTGTGTCTTTTTGCCAATATTATATTTCTGCATGAGACAGTAAAAAGAGAACACAGCTTTTAACTTCAGTGCAGATAGTTTGATAACGGAACAGTGAAGAGGTCTGGATTCAATCTGAAGCAGAGATGATGAGAGGCACTTTAAAAACAATTTCTGAATAAAAAGAGGCTGAAACACTTTCTGATTTAACAGCCTTTTTTATTCAAAGCAAAAACGTCTGAATTAAACTGTTAAGAAGTATTACATAGAGGCTTTGTGACTCTAATGCTCGGGACTGAACAGCATTTGTTTGACTTTTTATCCTCAACCACCCTAATTTTGTCCCCTTCTGCTCATGTTTTATGATGTAATCTTTAATTATGTAATGATGAACTACTTGCTGGGGATAAATCAGAGTTACACAGTGTTTGGTGGCTGGTAGACCTTTGCTTTTCTTCTTGCAGAAACTGGAAAGTAGAGAGTTAATGAAGGAGGGAATGGTAGGAGCAGAGAGGATTGTTGTGGTCCTATACATGGGACTGTTGGTCTGGAGAAATGAATTCTCTGCCTCTGCCATGGTCTGTTCATGAGGTACCTGTTCATTTGGGTGCTGTAAAGAAAAATTTGGGGAAGTAAATACATCAGGTGGTGATACGGTAAATGACGTGGGTAAAATACGGTATTAATTAACAATTCCTAAATGAAAATTGTTTTGAGTATTGAGACAGGTGTTCTCTGAGAAAAAATAGTACATGACTATGCTGCTAACTAAAGATTGTCAAAAGCTTCTGTGCCTTAAATGTGGCTGGCTTTTGTCCAAATAATAGTAATAGCTGATTTGAAAAAAAGATACGTGTTTTACCTCCTTGTTCTATCTCTCATACTCATAAGCATAAGGGAAAGAATTAAATTTTGTAAATAATCTTAACCCTTACACTTTCTAATTTCAGAATGGTGTGTTTACAGATGTAATGTTCTATACTTGTAGACAAATATAGATGTAAAGAATACAGTTCCTTCTCTTAATCTCTGTTCTGCACACTTTTCCATGGAATATCTGAAGGACAGAATCATAGGTTACCTGAAGTTGGCAGGGACCCATCAGGATCATGAAGTTCAACCCCCTGCTCCTTGCAGGACTACCTAAAACTAAACCATATGACTAAGAGCGTTGTCCAGACACTCCTTGAACTCTGACAGGCTGGGTGCCGTGACCGCTTCCCTGGGGAGCCTGTTCCAGTGACCGACCACCCTCGCAGCGCAGAACCTTCTCCCAATGTCCAGTCTGAACTTCTTCTGATGCAGCTTCATTCCATTAAGAGAGTCACTATTTCCTAGGATAAAAGCTGTAAGCATTGTAAATACTCATAAATACTTATTATAAAGCTAGGATGATGCCTAGGCTCATGAGAGGTAGAGAGAAGTATAAAAAAAATTGTGAAAATTGCTTGAATTTTTAAGTTGGCTATTTTAAGCTTCTGTGGTGGATTTATTAATAGCATATGTCTACAGTACAGTACTTCAGTGGAGTTTAGAGTTACCCAGTCATCATCCCAAAATGGGTTAGCTCTGATGCTAGAAGCAAACTAGCAGTAGCGTTCTGCGTGGGCACATTAAAATAACCCGTGCAGAGTACTTACTGTTTTAGCTAGATCGGTACCATTATCCAAACTGAATTCTTTACAGACAGCTTGTGTAGTAACCTGCACACAAATGCCATGTAAATAAATGTGAGATAATTATAAAAAAAATAAGCATCAAGGGAAAAGTTGTAAACACTGAACGGCCACTTAGTGCAATTGCAGGTATGTTTTCATCATGAATAAATTTTCACTGGTTATTAAAAGAAGGTGTTTGTCCATCAGAAGAGTGAGATGTGGGAGTGACCTCCTTCAGAGGATTAGTCAAGCTTCACAACACGTTTCAAGTGGAAACTGAAAATTGAATGATGTTAATGTTGATGTTGTTCCGGTCCCAATGGTACAGAACCTCTTTTCTACTTACAAGACAGAGAAGCACAAGGACACCTATATTTGGAAGAAGAGCTCATATGCCAGAAAATGAGGTTTTCTCTCCCCCTTCCATTCTCTCCGTACCACACTTGGTCTAACAAAATATTGTTACTCTATGTTGGCATAAACTTTGCCGTTCCCATGTTTCTACTGAAGATTATAATTGAATGTTTTTATCTTAATTCTGGTTTTATGGGGTTCCTACAGCTGCATTTTAATGATCATCATTTTCTATTGATACATGTTTTTATGTATTATAGTCTTTATCCTAGTTTCATTGGATTTTCAGGCAAACTTAATTTTATTTGCATTACCCATTTCTGTTAAATAATCAATTTATTGAATTTGAGTCCTAGGTTTTTCCTCCCAAATTTACAACCCTTAAAGAAATTCCATACGGAATGTAATAGAGGAAGTCTATACTATCCTATTGCATGAATCAGTAAAATAATAAAACAATGCAACTTTCTGGGTTCTGAGGTCCTAGAAAACTAAAACAATGGTGCTAGATTTTTGCTTGTTTGGTTAACCAGTGCATTCAAAACATTAATGGCTCCTGTTGCTTGTTATAGTTTCGATCTCACCACTTACGGTAAAGCTAATCTTGGATTTATGTTATTTACTTTGCAGCTTTATGCCCATTTCAGGTGATGCTATAGGACAAAGTCATACTACTGTGCATTTGAAGTTCAGGTCTGTTTGCATTCCCCGTAGTGACAGTCTGGGGTAAAAATCATAAATGTAACACCACAGCAAGTTTGTACATTATTTTACTTAATAGCGAATAGGATTTTTAAGGTTCTATACTCTAGCTGTCCTTGACACAGATGTATTTGGACTCTACAGGTACATTCACAGCTCGATGTTATTGTAACTATAATAGTGTTTGTGACATGAAAGACTGTCATCTTTTATTGCCAGTGACTGTCTATGAAGTGCATGTGACAACAGGAGAATTGTGGAATGCTGGAACTGAGGCTGATGTCTATATTTCTGTCTATGGAGAAAGAGGTGATACAGGATCAAGACAGCTGCTCAGGTCACAGAAACCCAAGAAATTTTTAAAAGGACAAGTAAGTGAGACGGGGCATCTTCTGATACGTTTGGCTGGCTTTTCTCTCTCAGGTGGGTGGTTATCCCAGGCAAGGTGCAGTTAGAAAAGAGATAATTACTGCATTCCAATGTTTCTCCAAAATTCTGTAATTAACCCCAAAATACTTTCTAAAGGTATACCAGTGCTTTTGGAAGTCAGAATTTTCGTTTATCAAATAGGTAAGCTGTGTACTTTTTTTGATTCTTCTAAAAATTTGATTTAATAAGTGAAGAGAAAATGAAACTTTACATTTTATAGCTGCATTTTCAATGTTGAAATCTGCTGTAATTTGTAATTGTTTAGCCGATTAAGCTTTTGGCAGGTTTCTCTTCTGACTCAGATCCCATTCATTTGAATGGAACTACTCCCATTAGCAAAGTGATCAGGCTTACTTATTTCTTCTGTTTCAGGAAACCTGTCTTTCCTGCTTTGTTCTCACCTTGTCATTAGCTGGTATTTCAAAGAATGATCTTGACAGAAGAGTTCTGTGGGTTTATGGATATGCGGATTCCAGGGCTGATGAATGCTCTGCTTTTTAGATTTTACTGAAATTTTGTTGATTGATTACAGACTGACATCTTTGCTGTTGAAGCTGTGCACCTTGGACATTTGTACAAGATTGTTATAGGACACAATGGTCTTGGATCAGGTCAGAAATCTCTGCATAGTCACTGAATACTGCCTGCAAAGTTATTAACCTTTTCTTTGAAACACAATACACATTTCTAAAACTGAATATATGAAAAAATTTTAGAAGTGAAAGACAAAGGCTTCTAAGGAAACTGTTCAAGCGAGAGTTACCTTCTTTATCATCACAAATTTCAAATATTTTGTTTCACTTTCACTGTACTCTCAAACATTGTGTTAAGGACACCAGCTGCTACTGTTTGGTCAATTTTGAGTAATCCCTATGGAAAAACTGTGAAAAGGGGGAGTGTCTGCATGATAAGACTTTGACTCTATCTTGTGCCGTCTGCCTTATAGGTAAAATGGGCTACTATAATTTTAGGTTGATCAACATTATCAGTTACACTATAAAGATGCAGTTGGAAATTTTGGCTACACTGTCTTCTCATTTGGCACCCAATTAATGGTGAAACTCAAATTGCTTGCAGCCACAAGACCCGTTCTTCAAACTTGAGCCTAAATATTGTAAAACATAGCAACTTATTTTGAGCCATGAGAAGCTGCTATCTAATCTTGTTGATATTTTGATTGGCAAAACAAATAAGTCTCAGAGTTCAAGGGGGGGGGGATGTGCAGCACTGGGGGCAATGCCACCCAGGGAGGGACCTAGCAGTCTGCAAGCACATACGTAAGCTCTACGGTACCTGGGGCAGGTACTGCCTTCTCCCCAGCCGTCAGGGCAGCTGGGACTCCAGCAACCTGCCAGTGGAGCTGCAGATTTTGCAGTTCCAGCGGAAGAGAGAAAGCCATAGGAAGTCATACTTCATTAAATCTACCTCTCGTGAAGTAACTTTAAAAAAAATCTATTTATTCTAAGGAAACGGCTGGTTTCTGGACAAAGTTGTGATCAAGGATCCTGTAACAGATTTGGATTATACTTTTCTTTGTCACAGGTTGGTGGTGTTTCATTTGGGTTAGATTTTAAATAGCTTTGTAATTACTCATAGTTTTTCTTCTGAAATATCCTGGCAAGGGAAATATGTGTTTTCTAAAAAGTGAGCTGAAATAGTCTGATTCTTTTTACAGCTCTCTGAATTGTACCCACCCCAAATCTCTGGTGCATTTGAGCTAATGAAAAAGCAATAAAAGGTTCTGCCTGTGAACTTTCCATTCTCACACCTTGCAAACTATTCAAAACATGCTTTTTTGACACATTCCCCGTATCCAACACCTTGGATCTGACACCAGCAGGTCCATCCATTCTCCCATGTCATGTGATGCCAGGCTTTTCAGAAGAGTGGGTTGCTGTCTCTCTAGCAGACTGATTTTACTTTACTGGAGTTAGTATAGAGATAAAGTTGGGGTTCAATGAGCTCAGGTTCAGACTTTAAGATTCTGTGAAAAGGCTATCAGAAATGCAGCTACCCGACCACATGTCTTTTTCTCATTTGCCTTGCAGCCTGTCACTGAGCTGCAACATAATTCGAAGCAATCCTAACTTCCCTGCCTTTTCCCTTGCAGATGCTGCTGCTCTGAATCTTCTGCTGTATAGCTCATCTCTAATCTTATCTATGCCTGATTAATTCTCAACACCTCACGGAAAAATTATAATTGATAAAGATCAGTGCAAACATTAGGAATGGTAAAGTCCAGTCACGTATGAATCTAGCTGCAGCTTGCCAGTGGCACCTCAATTCTATTTTCTCCTCTCACTTCTCTGAGTGAATAAATAACTGCCTGAGACAGCTCGGAGTGAGCAATGTGCACACTGAAACTGATTTATGTGGAGTAGGGGCTTTCTGCCTATCAGATACAGCACCTCGTCTTTGCCTGACCTAATTTTGATTCTGTATTCTAGATGAGATGAACTGCTATGAAGAGATCTATAATGCTAGCTAGCTTCATACATAATTTAGGGAGAGTTCAAATCTATTTCAGGCAGAAAAATACAGGGTATGTGCTAGTTACTCTTAGAGCCCTACACCATGCTTGCTGGTCTTGCTCCCACAGTGCGTGAATCCTTTTGACTCAAATGGAGTTAGACTTAACTTATGTAAGTAGATGTGAAGCAGGTGCCATGGCATTGTAAAAGTAGAGTTCAGACATGGTAGAAGTGTTGTCAGTGTTGGATTTGCCTCCCTGTATGGGGATTTTCAGGGCATGGAACAATTTGCATCCTGCTGTAGCCTTCTTGCAGACAGTGAGAGCAAACATCATGACCACTGCACCTTTTGTTATTGATCCGGGATCAATACGAGTTCTCTGATTTGTAATAATTGGCTTAGGCCCTTGTACCTCAGTCCAGGAAAGCATTTCTTTCTAAGTTTCATCAAGAACGAACAAACCAACCCATTTTTGCCGAAGTCAATCTCTTTTCGCTAAAGCTGGATTTTTGTATTGCTGTTTGTCAGCCTTGAGACTTTAATAAATAGGACGGGAAGTATCAGTACGCAAGCACCATGTATACAGTATTGTGGGAGTTGCCAGTCAAGGTTATATTGCTGAAATGGGTTCTGGTTTTTAGGTGGCTGGACCAAGGGCAGGATGATGGCAATATTGCTCGAGAACTGGCTGTGACAGATGCCAGCACGTTTCCGGGAAGTAAGTGAAAATTGTTGGGGGGAAGAACCCAGCCTCACTGCAATAGCATTAGCATCAGATGGAATGAGAATGCTCTGTAGATGAATGACATGGGTTTTATCTCTACAGGACAAGAGCTGGAACTCAGGAGAGAAGAAACTGTAAGAATGTACCTTTTAATTTTTATTTAAAACATTCAAAATAGGCTTTGAGTGAAATCAGGTCAGTTGTTCTTATGTACGTCAAATTTTTGTGTATCATCTTCTTATAAGTCTTTTCTGCTTGTTGTTTACAAAACCAGTGGGCTACCGAAAAATGGAAATTTCAGAAAGGCAATACCCTTCAGTTTTACAGCAGGCTCACCCGTGGCTTCATTTGCCTCAGTCCAGATAGCAGAGTTGATGCTCTTGGTGACAAGAAAAACAAATATGGTAAAGTATTCTTCATGTGGATGTTTGCATAAAAGATAGAAGAAAGGAGGACTTTATAGCTCGCGGTGATCTCATGCAGTCGTTCCTGTAATGAATAGGAGTAGATAATTATAATAAACATTTTCCTTACTTAAAATATTTACATGTATTAATGGCTGTAAGAACTTAGAAATTATATGCTTGGCTTATATATTAAGCACAAGAAAAAACTCTCTTATGGTATCTTGTCACTGGCTTTCCCTTATCGAATAGAAACTTGTCATCTGCAGTTTAGTGGTCTCAAGGAACTGCCATGGCAAGGACAGCTACAGTCTTTTGTAACTCGATCCATCTAAGCTAACAAGTTTGAATTTCCGTGTAAAGGTCATTAATAGGGATTATATATATGTGTGTGTGTGTGTGTATTTCTAAAAATTCATTTTGTGCTATCCTTGTCATTGATTTTAGTGGAGCTCTTCCAGTTCCTCCTCTATATCATCTTCCATCCTACCGTGTTACTAAGACTTAACTATAACAGATATCCTATTAGGCACACATATTTTTGTTACCTTTGTAGTGATGGAGCTACTCAGCCTTTCTGACATCTTCCCACATCTTTGTGGAAGTGATAGAACGGATTCTTTCAGGACACACCAAAGAGTGCACGGAGAGCAGTGCAATCAATACTCCTTAGCATGGCCTATAAAAGCACCTCTTCTTATTAGTTAGCAGTCTTGGTGCTTCAGCTGAAAGTAGTTGGTGACTCAAACACTGAATAACTGAACTCTCTTATCTATGGCTTTAGGATTTGCAAGTGTCTTAAATGCCTGAAAGCAGTTGCACGGCATGGTATTGTCCTTTCTCCAAGGAGATCCGTTTAGGATCACAAACTGAATTACTTGGTGACAGACCAAACTACCTGCTTGTAGGAATTTGGCCTCTAATCTGTGCTGATGCAGTAAGCACATCTTTGCTGCTCTTTAATGCTGTGTCTTCAGTTGGTGAATTGCATCTGATTTGATTTAGCCAAATCAGATCATTTAGACATCACAGAGTTCATAAGCTTCTAAGGTGCAGAATTCAAGTTCACACCGCAGAGTCTTTCCCGACTTTCATCTAGATGCACTTTCCTTTCTATAAATTAATGCATTTCTAATGGTATTTTTTAGACATAAATGTGACATTTTTATTGCATTCTGTACCTTTTTGGTACATTTTTACCTGCTAGATGTAAAATTCATGAGTATTATCTCCACAGTTTTAAATGAATAATGTGTATAATTGTGCAAGTGCCAAATCTGATGCACAACTACTAAATATCAGTAAAGATGATAAATATAGCTAAATATATTAGAAAGAAAGATCAAACCAAAATTGGTCTAAACTGACTGTTAATTAATTTAGATTGGAACTCAGAAAAAATGAGTAGTGTGATCTGCAACCCCCCCCAATGATTTACTAATACTTAGGAATTAAACCAGTAATCAAAAAGAGCTCGATTTTTCTGAACAAGATGATAAAGTTGCCCTGATATCACAGGAACAGAGTTAGTGACACAGGAATAACCACGTATTCTATTTTTATCATTCCAATTAGAAAATGAACAGAAGAACAAAATGAACGTAGACGCCTATCACGCAACTCTTCTGCCTCTAGGACAACATCTTTCTCCCTTATCTTCTTTCAGATCTGTTTGTTTTGCTTATATGGGCAGTAATTTACAAAGCGTCCAGAATAGTCATGTGCAACAGAAGTCCGCAAGCGCTGACTTGGGAATGTTGTTTAAATTTTCATTTGGGGGCCCTGCTTCCTTGTGTATGCTTTGGACTAAAATCCTCTGACATAAATTATCCACCTATCTTTCCCAATAGAAAACTCTGCATTTCAGATACCGGTAGAACTGTTTATTTGTCTTCAGCAGATCTAAAGCAATACAATTCAAAGGCCTTCAAAGCGAATTATATCATATGAGGGTTTGGTTTAGGGTTTTTTAATTTCTCTGGAAGCTTTATTTCTATCTGAAAGCAGAGGCCCATTGTGACACTTATGTGTCCTCCCTATCTTGCCCCAAGGACTGGAAGCCCCATCTGTATTTTATGAATTGTGGCATCATCCTGATGGGCACAATGATCCCGGGCTGTATAATCCTCCTGGTCCAAATGACACCCTGAAAATCTTATGTTATGGTCACCACAGGAGTCCTCCAGAGACAGCTGCATCTTACAAATAGGCAACATAACGTACTGGTAGAACAGTTGTTTAAAAAATCAGCCATTGCTGCTGGGAAAAATAGAAATGGCCCACTTTAGCTTTTATCAGTATTTTGTAGCTATAAGAGGTAATCGTTTGGAAAATTGGCCAGATTTAAAATTTTAGAAGCTGTGAACTATGCTGCAAGATTTGCTTTACAAATTCTAATATGGATACAGAGAAAATGGCTTCTCTTCTCCTACCTGAGAGCCTTATGTTCCCTACAGCGTCTGTTATTTATCATGTAAATTCATTGCTATAGCCCAGTTCATTAAGCTGGAGTCCTCAGCTCCTTATTATGGATTTTTTAAAATGTATATGCTGATAAAAAGAAATTTGTTCCTTATCATTAGCTCTCAGGGTTTTTCTCCTCAAGGCAGTGAAAGAGGCAGTAGTCTCTAGATGCCCTTTCCTGAAGGAATGTGAGGATTCATTGATCAGAGAGAGGTCAAACTGTTAAGTTAAACAATTAATTCTTTTCCCTTGAAAATGATAAATCATTGATTGTCATTAAATGCTAATATGAATTAATATACTTTCATACTTCTAACATTTTTTCTTTTAACTCTTAGGACTTTTTGATGTAAATGTCAAGAGGAGAAATATATGTATATTCAGCAGTCATCAGATGCCACATCTTGCTCTTGCTCTTGTCAATGGCCATGTAATTGGAAAGGTAGGAAATGCTGTTACTGAATTCTGCTTCATAATTACGTGTCATTTTCTGATTAAAAATAAAGCTGGTTTTAATCTGTCTAATAGATAATTGTGCTTCCAGTCAGGTAAGGAGTCAAGAATTGCAAAACTGAAGCCAGGAAATTGCCAATGAATAGGCAAATTTAGACACAGGGCTTTGTTTTCTCATAGTTTACTTTTTACTCTTTGGTAGGATTTTTTTAATAGACTAAATGATTTGATGCAGGAATTCTAGGCCATTCCAAGCTGTAATTTATATCGGCTTGCCACAGGTTAACAAGGTACATGGAATGTCCTGATATCTCCTCTCTTTTGGATAAATATAAATTCTAAGGATTGAATTTAAATGCCCATTTTTTTCCTTTGTGCCTTTTTCTAAGTAACATGCCTGTCATAAGCCAAGTGATATATTCCAGATTTGTTTTGATTAATTTTGATTTGTTTCATTCCATCTTCAAAGTCTTACTATTGCCTTTCCTCCTCAGCACTTGCAGTATAGAAGTAGGCAAATGGAGTTGTAGAGGTTAGTTCTTTCTGATGAAACTCTTCTACTGATGAGGGAAGAAGCTGTTTCCCTTTCACTTTTTTGAGTTCTTCCCCTTATTTATCCAGTGAATAATTTCATAGTCAAAGCTGGTGCCATTCCTCTTTTACATGATGTGCATTGGCCTTTGTGGGAATAGTATATTCTCAGTAGAGTTAGGTTTTAGGTTTCTCAGTGGCAATAGCGTCAGGCTGCCAGGCAAAACTGTCAGACCTCCTTGCAGGACTTCCTAGTGTTCAGGTTCACTGGTGTGATTCTGATGCAAGGAACCCCTTGCAGTCTGTCACATTGCACTATATCTTACTACAGAGAGATTTTTAACTGGCTACTTAAATTTGAACTTTTTCTTTTCTGCTTTGCTAGTGACATGCTTTATGATTTTGAGCAACCTATGGAAAATCTGGTTCTCAATTTTCTTATTTTTAGTTACACAAGATGTTCCTTTTCCCAGGGAATGTGAAAAATGTTATCATTTAAAACTTTGAGGACCTTGGAATGAAGATAGGTAAATGTAAACCAAAAAGGCAATAAAAAAAAATTGCAGTTGACCTTATGATACGTATTTAATTATACTTTGAGGACATGGTGGCTCACCTGTTTCACAATCACTTCTAAAATCCGTACAATTTTTCCTTTACGTTTGAAGGTATATTGAAACTCATAGACAAATTTTTTTGAGTATGAAGCTTTTTATTCAGAAGTTAATGCCTTGGAAATGAAAATATTCCCCAGAAATATTGATTCTCTGAAGTCTTAAAAATGCCAGAAACATGTTAAATGATGTAAGCCAGAAGTATTTTAAATTATTGGGCTGATTATTAGCATTTTACATTTATTAAATCCTAGTTTTATTTAAATATGAGACTGATAATGGAGTTGATAAAGTACTTGAATATGTATTTTGTATGTTGCGGTTTTTATAAAACAGGATCACAGAGTCCGCAAACCTGAACAGGCAAGCGTGGATAGCGTGTTGCTTTACCCCTTCACGTAAAACTTCCGAATCCTTAAGTATTTTCTGTGAGAACAGTGTAAATGAATGAGGTCAAACACAGAGGCAAAAGAAGGAGGGCTGGTGGCGGGGAATTACCGTAGTTCGTTTCCTTACTATGTCGGTTTTATACTTCTTTGCCACGTTCGTAGGCTGTGACTCTTAACTCTCTCTCCCGTTGAGGCACCCAGGTATCTTTCCTGTTATCCTCAGGTCTGTGTCATCTTGAGCTGAACTGTTTCCGTGCTTTGAAATTCCACAGAGGCCACAATTTTAGGACTTAAGTATTAGGCCTGCAAATCTGAAAAATATAAAGGTGTTTTCATACTAGACTGGTAGTATTGTGGGAATGTGAGGTAGCAAGTACTTGAAGAATAGAGCAGAGGGACATGTGACTAACTGGTGTTTCCAAATAGCTGTGTTTCCCACAGCATATTGTATTTGACCAAAACGAGCAAAAAAACCCGTTTGGTGGAACACCGAGCTGGGAAATGAGAGTGCTGGGAAAGGACAATCTGTTCACAGAAATTAGTTGTTTCAAAGACAGACTTGTACTTGTCTTTCCCTGAAAATGTCAGGCTGATCCATCCTCTCTGTTTTGGATTTCACTATATAGTTCATATAATTTCTTATTCTCACTTTGACTATGCTAGAGCAAAGACAAGACATGCTGTGAGCTCTGTGTTCACCTTCAACCAAATGGTTGTGCCATTCTCGAGTCGGCCAGGAGCCCAGGTCACACTGTTACGTTTAATCTTCAAGGCAAAGTAGCTGATGAAACAACAGGATATGCTGGAATTTCCAAAGAATTTGTTGTGCATGTCAAGGTAAGCTTGGCGGAGGGAACTTTGGAGGACTTTTCTAAAATGTACTCTTACAAAGCCGATTGTAGCTAACTGAATGTCAGAGGATTGCAAGCTGAAGAGGCATCCTCTCCCACCAGGTGGAGGAAACCCAGGGTTTAACAGGTGGGCAGCACTGGAGACTCATTCTCCTTTACCACTCTCCTGGGGCGAGCGATGCCGATGCTGCCCCTGGTGCGTGCAAATAGGGTGGGCTGTTACCCAGAGACGACGTGCCTCTAAACTTTTTAGTAAACTTTCCAAAAGTGGGAAGGTAGGTACATACAGGAGAGCTGCCTGGGTAATTACTTAATGTGAAAAGAGAACAAGCCCCTTAACTTGCCACTCTCCTTGTGCTCTGCGTGTTGTGCTGAGCGCTTGTCGTGGTTTAACCCCAGCCAGCAACGAAGCACCAGGCAGCTGCTCACTCACTGCCCCCACCCAGTGGGCTGGGGGAGAAAATCGGGAAAAGAAGTAAAACTCGTGGATTGAGATAAGAACGTTTTATTAGAACAGAAAAGAAGAAACTAATAATGAGAATGATAACACTAATAAAACAACAACAGTAATAGTAAAGGATTGGAATGTACAAATGGTGCACAGAGTAATTGCTCACCACCTGCTGATTGACGCCCAGTTAGTTCCTAAGCAGCAATCCACACCCCCACTGCCCCCAGTTTCCACACTGGCCGTGACGTCCCACGGTCTGGAATGTCCCTTTGGCCAGTTTGGGTCACTGCCCCGGCTGTGTCCCCTCCCGACTCCTTGT
>JANZLQ010000029.1:11250572-11265894 GCA_026212715.1 Elanus axillaris
AGCAGCAACTGAAAACATCAGAGTGTTATCAACATTCTTCTCCTACTGAACCCAAAACACAGCACCGGACCAGCCACCAGGAAGACACTTTATCCCAGCTGAAACCAGGACAGCGCTGCTGAAGGATAAAAAGCAGGGAAGCTGCGGACTAGGGAAGGGTTTCCACTGTCCGGGTTAGTGTCTGCACAGAGAGCAGCAAGTATTCAAAGGCTGGAGGAATACTTGAATTACTTGGGACTTACTAATTTACATTCTATACATAGAAATGCATTAATAAGCGCTTAAATTGGTGTGAACAACACAAATGGCAAAGTTTAATATGGAGAAAAGCTGGGCTCTTCACAAAGGACTTCTTGTCTCTGATCTGAAGGGTGTGTTTCACCATGGTGCCGTCATTCTGCTCAACACAAGTTTCTGCCAGGCTCTGTCTCTTGGAGCTGATGGGACCTGCAGCGGAGCAGGTCAGCAGCGGCAGGACTCCTACTGGAAGGTGCATAAAATTGGCTCTGGAGTCTGCATGTTTGAAAGTGTGAGAAACCCAAGAATGTATCTGAAGATCAAAGATGACCAGTGTAATGGAACAGTAAGCAGTTCTTGTTTGTATTTCCCTCTGCAGATAGTTTGAGTAAATTGTCAGTGATAGCAGGGTTGTTTCTTTTGTTTGTTTTTACTTGCTTGGATAAAAATGGGATAAAACATGTTGAGCGTTAAAGTTTTTCAGATCTTTTCCTTCACTTGCCCAAGGAAAGATAGAAAAATATAGCAAGAGAAGCTGTCATGTCTATTTGGCACTTGATTGTAAAGGTCTGATTATATTTTAAACTATTGAGAATGTGGATGGAGTTAAAATTTATTTGTTGCTAGAGAGCTGATGACTCTCTGTCAAGTTTCTGCTGTGCTAATTAAATGTATATTAAACAAGCACAGTTATACTGGTGTGAGTTTGGAAGATGTTGAAGTGATGTTGACGTCCTAGCTTTTACAAATGATTGTTTTGTCTGAAATGAAGAACCTGATTTTTTTTCTTCATCAGGCAACCACATAGAGTTTATTCTTGAAATACCTCACTAGTAGCCTGTATATTTAGTAAGAAAATGAGGCTTGGGGGGTGGTTGAAATATTCTGACTTCTGTACCTATAATCTTCTCCACCTGCTAGGTGTTTAGTTATTGCAGATTTGCATTTGAGAGCAAGAAAGAGAATGAGACATTAGTATTTGCTCATTAGACTCACTGTTTACTAATCCTATGTCTGTTTGCTGATACGAACTGATATAATTGTCTTGAATGTGGCAAAGCACAAACATGTTCAGGGGTTTAAAGTGTTTTGAGTCTAAATAAAATGATGATAAAATCCAGTAATAAATAATTAAGATGTAAGTTGGTTAAGTGGGAAACTCCTTTGAATATATCCCAGACTTTTCCTAAATCTTAACAGATATTGGAATGCTTTCACATGCGATCTTCCACTTACTCAAATTATGTGATCGATGTTTCTGTTCACAAAGGAATAAGCAAGGCCAAGATATGTATATATACATGTGTAATAATGTAGGACATCGTGAAGAACCTAACTTAATCTGAAATTGTTAATAGAAGTTAGTAATATTTAAGTCTTAGGAAACATCCGACTTGCCTAGCTACATCAATTCAATTGTTAAATTCACATTTCTGTTTTCAATTTCTTAGGGTACAGGGGATGAATACTGTCACTTCAAAATTGAGAAGAATTTGGAAACTGGATCTGTAAGTCTAGAATCAGTGCGGAATAAAGGGATATATGTTGGTCTCCTGCCAGATGGCCAGACTAAGCCACTCATTAATACTGGAGAGAGAAACATTTTCTTCTACCCACAGGTCATCAAATGTATGTAATTACTTAATATTCTATGGTTTGCTTTAGTGATTAGTGTTTCTAATGACAAATTCAAAGCAAAAGAATAAAAGCTAGATAGACACTATTTCCTTTGTTGTGCTTCAATAATTTTAAAGGTGAAAAGTTTACTGTGCCCACACTTAATTTCTCCTATGTAGTTAGTTAATTTTTCTTCATTTCTTTCTTTTTTATAACAATAAACAATGCAGAAGAAATCTATTTTTTTACTGAACAAATACACTTTTGAGCATAAGAATCAAAACACGTGACAAGTTAGAGATGGAGCCGACTTGCTGTGTCTATTCCCCCTTCTGGCCACAGATTATGGAAGCTTGGGAGATGTGGCCTTGCTGTCAGCTATACCACAGTCTTTCCCAATTTTATAGCGAAAGTAGTAGACTCAAGAGACGGCCTGCTTGGCAGTGTTCAGTTTCTTTTTTAATGGTGCAAAATACATTGTACGTCTCCCACTAGTATGTTGATTATGTGATTCTTCTGTCCCGTAGTCAGCTTTGAGAGCTATTGCAGTCAGAAAGCTCCCTCTCTAGGGAGTTGACTTGTTGCAGTCAACTAGCCAGGACTCAGAAATTAGCTCTCGGCACACTCTGGACAGCCATCACTGGATTGTCTGCTTGTCTCTTCTCCTTCAGGAGAATGAAGTTTTTAATTTGGTGAACAATTGGTTACCAAACATAGCCAGCTGACTTGAATTATAACTGAAGAAAAAGTGGAATTGTAGTACTTGTATTCTTATCCGGTGGACATAGTCACAGAGACCAAGAAATGGGACATCTCATGAAAATGCTAAACTGGCCATCAGTTTGAAATTGAGAATTGGGTCAGATTTTTGCCACACACAAGCAGAACAGGGTCATCTTGAGTGCTTTGACCAGCAAAGGGAAAGTATCAAAACAAACAATCGGTCTTGTTATTAACTGTTCTATGTCTATTGTGACCGAGATATACAGAAGCATTATGAAAGTCACTACAATGGCATCCCTACCATTAAATCCCCACTTGCTACAAGGTGACAAGAATATTTCGGTCACTGTGTCCTTGTAGAAATGAGGAAAGTATTTTCCTTTGTTGCTTTTTGGAAGGGCAGGATTTTCAGTGGAAATTCTCAACAAAGCAGGGCTTACTGATGACATTAAAATAAAGCTAAGTGTTACTTCATTACAGGTTTGAGTTCTCCTGAATCCTTGTTACTCAGTAAAAGGAAGATAAAAGGAGCTAGTGTTTTGTAGGAGAGCAACCAAGATTGTCTGTTTGCCACTTCATATTATAAGAAATGGTCTCTAGCTGTTTTCATCGCAGCATCCTCACTCTTAAGAAAGGAAACGTTGGGGGTGGGAGAGAAGCTTATCCTGGGGAAAACTACATTTTAACAAGTCATTTTATTCATACATCAATGTTAAATGGTTACTTAGATTTTCAAAGCAGTGAAGGGGCTTTTGTTGGTATGCCAGACTTTTTTCCACTTTTTGTGGCATGCTCTAACAATGAAAGCGAATAGTAGCTGGTGGCTGTGCAATACATAGAGAAAAGATTTCGGTGTCCACTGTGTTGAACAGCTGTGAGATCTGTTTGTCACTGAACATATGGGAAGCTTCTGAGCAAGAAAAAGCAAATTATTTGTAGCTAGTGACAGAATTTACGTTTCATTCTTTTAGTTGGCCGGGAAGAGCCTATGGGAACATCTGCAGCACCCAGTCAAGAGAAGAAAGGCTTCAGAGAACCTCAGCTCCAACCGGCAAAAGCCCAGAAGCCAGTATCTCAAAGCCGTTCACCTTTTCCACCCTCAAGTAAGCAACAGTTTACAAACTAGTTGTGATATAGCATTATATGATCTCTGCCCTCCATGCACGTTTGCAGTGACTTACGTCAGGAAGGACACCGAGTGGCTTTTCTAGACTATTGACTTACGCGTGCATACATGCAACATAAAACACGTTACCGGTTATTGTTTTTTAAAAGGTCATTGGCATGTGTTTTTCTTCATAAGGAGACAATAAGCATGAAACTGTTCAATAATTTCACATTACTTTTTTTTGAGAAAGTAACTAGCCATCTATCTTAAAGGACTATTTCTGTGGAAATTAAGAGATTGATGTGATACAGAGCTCAATCCAAAACTGACTGAAAGTAATGGAATATTTCTCATTTATGCGCTCTCTCACACTTAGGTTTTCTGCTTTTTTATTCACTGGGGCAAAGAGTAAGGTTTGGTGCATTGTTCTGGTCACGCTTCTGGAGTGATAGTCTGCCAGATATGTTTTACTAGAATAAACAACCACTTTCTTCTTTAGCTACAGAAATTGCATAAATGGTCTAAGGCAATGATTTCCCCAGCTCAAAAATTTTACAAGAATATTCAGCATCCTCCTAACCAAAGCAGGTGTGACTAAGGAACTAAACAAAACAGGGAATGATACATCTCGTAAGGAGTAGAGATGGTCATGTTTGCTTTCTGCCTCTCTTTTATTTCAATGTACCCAAGGACCCTGTCTGCACAGCCTGAATTGTGTCACATCACCACGAAAAGCAGGTGGGATAAATGGAAACTGCTGGGCTCCACATAGCACACTGAGGCACATTCACATGGCGGAAAAATATCCGTTACCTTGAGTGAGCTTTAAAGACAAGATTATATTAGAGCTTCCACTATGGGAGACATGCTTAATTGGCTAGAGGTAGTCCCAAAGGCATTCCCATAGCAAATAAGTCAGATGGGTTCCTGCTTTGGTTTTGAGCTCGGGCCTCCGACTGCAGCTTCAGAGTACATGAGAAGTCTGGCAATGTGAACAAGACATCAAATCTGGCATACCTGTTCATAGGGTATAATGTGAAGCATAGGAAGGATTTTAAATAAATTCAGTTGAAGCAAAGTACGCAGGTTAAATTCAAAGCGCGGGTGTGGATTATTATCAATTACTGTTAATTGTTTCTGTCAATGTTGATTCCATTCTTAGCTCAAAACACCTGCTTTCCCTCTCTAATCTATCAGACTTCGTGTTGTATCATTGTGTCACAAAGCCTTCCCAAAGTGTCGTGGGTTGTCAGCAACTGGTGAGATATGCTGTATTCGAAACCCATGGCAACAATACACAAGCCATCAAACCTGTTTTCAAGGAAGCTGAATGTTTTTAGGGTTGGATACAAAGGATCCTTTTATAGAAGCAATATCTGCCGTGAAATTGGTTATAAAGAGTCTATAGCACTTAGTAGGAAGTATTTCTCACATTCATAAATGTAGACTCTGCTTATGCAAAATGAATAGAAATATCAAAAGTTACTCTGCCCTTCAAAGAAAATGTTCATCTTTAGTACGATATTTTCACTTAGAATACTTGACAAGTAACTGACTTCCTATGTAGAGGTGAGCCTTTATTTTTAAACTGGTATTCATTAAATACTCATTTGCTTTTTTCAGTCCCAGGTAACATCCGAAAAAGGGTGATGTTTGTATTGAGTGTACAATCCAGCAGTGCACCTAGTATCGGAACTCAGAGCAGATTAACCCTTAGGGTGCCCAGGCTGTCTTTTTTATGTCTGTGTCTGCTAACCAGTAGCTGTGTTTTTGTTGTTGTTTTCACAAATGATAACTGATTTAGGATTAATTAAACTGAAAAATGTGCTACAGCACTTGGGGCTTCTCCTGTTGCCGTGTGAGTTCTCTGTTCCTCAAGAAACTTCTTTTACTGTACAAGGATGATGGCAGGTCCCAGCTCCTACGTAATACCTCACAGGATGGAGATGCTAGAGTGAGTGTCAGAGACAAGTCAGCTAAAATGCATGCAGAACACTACATTATAGGTTCCAGACCAATCCCATGTGCTGCCCAAACCGGAAGGGAAATAACATATATATGGTTAGAGGACCACAAAGTCTAGGGATAAAGGAAATAAAACAGAAGACACTAAAAACTCAACCCAAAACTTGTGGTTTTTTTTTTTTTAAACTCCTTTTTACTCTTCTGTTACCAGTTGCAAAAGCAAGCCAAAATCAACAGCCCTGCTGAAAATACAGATATGTGTCTAGTATCTATATCAACTAGCGAGCATGCACGAATCTTATGGGATTTTCCAAATGACATGGTACTGGGGATTTCCTCTTTGCTTGTTCCTTGCGTTTCTCAAATCATGGTTAAATTTCAGTGGTGAAAACATGTCTGTGTGTGCCAGGGAAAGCAAGGGGAGAGATGTCATTACCTTCCATGACGCAAATGCAGTCTGTGCTGTTGAGAACATCTTTGTGGTTTGGTATAAACAAATTGTATTGTTGGTAAATGATTTCTATACTAGTTACTATTAATTTTTAATATATTTTACTTACAAAAGAAAATAAGGTACAATTAAAATCTGATCTCATTTCCATTTGGTTTACATTGGCAATGATGATGCAAAGACATGTCATCAAATTGCATCAACTTTATTGTCCGAGCTTCTGCTATAGAGATTAATTTTTCCGATGGTTCATTTCAG
This sequence comes from Elanus axillaris, assembly GCA_026212715.1. Lineage (NCBI taxonomy): Eukaryota > Metazoa > Chordata > Aves > Accipitriformes > Accipitridae > Elanus > Elanus axillaris. The sequence continues at coordinate 11,256,932 of JANZLQ010000029.1, forward strand.
AAGTGCCACTCAGTCATATGTTCTTCTGGGACAAGATAATTTTCTTTTTGCTTTAGATTTAGGATAAGTAAATAAAAAAATAAAGTTATTTTTATGAAAATGTGTGCAGGATTGCGACTTCCTCATTCTCATGTAGGCCTATGAGAATGAATTTCTGTTGCAATAGATTTACAGCACGGTGTCATGAAGTGTGTAAACTCCCATGACTAATGCAGAGAACCATCAAATCCTCTTTACAGACTGGAATATTTTTGGCCTGTAGCAAATCAATGCCACTGCTTCCCATTTGTAAGAAGAGCCAGTAAATTACGAAGCAAAAAGCATGCCAAGCCTGTGAATTGTTTGGGCATTATTATTGTTTTCAAGAGATCACAGTTTGAGATTGCAGTAGCTGATTTGGGTAGCAATAGCCTGAGTATGGAATCCTTGTGCTAAGTATATGGAGCAGCCTGGGATTCCTTATGTTTGTTGAATACCTGTGCATTTTGTGAAAATTTTCATCTCTTTGCTGTAATAAAGTTGGGGGTTTAGATAGCTGGAAGGAGCTGTGGCTTTCGGAGTTACAAGTGAGGAGCTAGGTAACTACAGTTACAGAAAGTTACATAGTCAAGTTCTCATAAAAATATTTATTCTACCAAAGCAAATACTTTGCTATCGTTCTGTTATTTCAGTCACTGAAAGACAAGTGTAATTAAGTTTTTATTTGGGTAGAAGTAAGATATTTGCCTTTTGCTTTATTTTCAGTGTGTGGATTTCCTCTTTTCTTTCAGAATATCTTGCTCTCAGTTGTGACGAAGGATACAATAAAACCTGTGATTATTGTGACACTATTGACTATTTCTAATTTACTATAACCATTCCAAAGTCATACTACTACTACTATTAGAAGCACTGGTGTGAAAGTCATACTACTACAGTTTTGGATTTCCTAAAAATAGATGAACCAAATTTTAGACTCTTTACAAGGGCTGAAATTTCCTCTAATTCCAGAAGTTAGTCTTTCTTTATTAAAGAACTTCATACTGGATCCTAATTCCTTTACAATTCCTCAGGCAATTATTTCACATCAGTTCAGAGTTGAATGCTCGTGGATCATAATTCAGGTTCCATGCTTTAGTTACCAAGTTGATTTAACCTGTAGGGCAACCTGATGATCCAAGCAGCTATACAATTCCTTTTGAGTACAACTTTTAAGAAAAAAAGCATTTATTTAATATCATAAAAGTGACATTTGAGGGAATTTAAAGGGAAGATCAGGAGCACATCTCAGTATTGAATCGACTGTTCTTCACTTACCCAATTTGCTTCAGCAATGTTTCAGCAGGATGTGGAATTTGTTGCTCATAAAAGTTTATTAAGAAACAACACTCAAGGATACAAAACTGTTTTCCACTTTGCCTTCAAACTTATATTTCAATGCTAGCAACAAAGCACAGTCAGATAAATTTTGCAAATTTCTGTCATAGGTATTCCTTTATTTTGTTTAGTATTTGTAGTGGGCTTGGCTGGAATGGACTTAATTCTCTTCACAGCAGTCCGTCTGGTGCTGTGTTTTAGCCCGGTGACCAAAGCGGTGTTGATGATAACACAGGGATGTTTTAGCTGTTGCTGAGCAGTGCTTGAGCAGCACTGAGTCCGTCTCGGTTTCTCACTCCGGGACACAGCCAGGAAAGCTGACTCCAGCTGACCAGATACTCCGTACCGTATATTGTCATGCTCAGCAATAAAACTGGAGAGAGTTTTTCCACAGTAGTCATTCCTCGGGGACTAGCTGGGCATCATTTTGCTGGTGGGGAGTGATTGCTTTTGCATCACTTGTTTTTCTGTTTGGTTTGGGGGTTTTTTTAGGTTGTTTTGTTTTGTTTTTCTTTTCTTTTTTTTTTTTCCTTTGAAGTGAAGGCAGTTTAATAAGTGAGGAGAAAAACTCCCTTCTGGAGAAAGCCAGTATAGTATTTTTATCAAGCAAATAAAAAAGCGAAGGGTTCTGATGGCAAGGTATGTAGTACAGCAATAACATATATAGTGATGCATTGGGAATTCTGCAACAAATCCGTATCAGTGGCTATTTATGAAATCTGCAAAATTGTAAGTGAATTCCATTACGTGTTTGCAGCCTCTGGCCTCCAAAAGCTTGGTTCATAGAAAACTACTTAATGGATGAAGAATGAGCTGGGAGATACAAAAGAAAATCTGCAGCACTGATTGTATTCATTATGGTTAGCATGTTAAAAAGTCTCTTTGCAGTAGCATGAAAAGGCATCATGAAGAGCAGTTTGGGAATCCCTGCAGGAAACAGCGTATCGACAACATGTTGCTTCAACTTTTCAGATTTTGGGTTTATAACTGCCTCTTGTGTCAGAGCAGATTATAAATTCTTGGGGGCGAAGACTCCCTCTTTTGAAGAGGACTTCACGGTCAATGGTCTCATTATTGAAAAGTAGTGTTCCAGTCATCTGATGTTTGTAAGGTCCACTTTGATTAGAATACTCAACTGAATTCTTTCATCCTAAGAGAGTCTATTTTTTCGTATCTCGTGTGCAGAGGTGCCATTTGACATCTTTGCATACGTATATATATATTTCTCTTAAGGGTAGGTGAAAGATCACTAGGTGCTGTTCTAAAGTGAAAGACACGTTTTCCAAAATTATATTTGCTTAGCCGTTAAAGCTGTGAAATTTATTCATAAAGTGGTACTGTGCTGCTATTGTCTCATTCATGCAGAACCTGCCTTAGCCCAAATGCTGGCACTGTATTGTTGGGCAAAGAAATATTGTGCTCTTTTTTTTGAGTATTTTACAGTATGTAATAAATATTTAACTTGAAGAAAGTTAAATTCCTGAATATTTTTTCCATTTGAAATGCAAATTGTGTCTATTCTCAGACGTGTGATTCTGCTAATAATGTCCCAACACCAGGCATTAGAGGAGTATTTACAAGTAACTCTACTCATTTCTAAATGTCTGGCTAAGGAACCAGAAATGTCGATTTAATAGCCGTAGTTCTGCATCATAGCGTCCTTACTCTACACCAGAATATGTATGAAGAGTAATATGATGATAGTGCATGTGAGAGATACTCGTTCTTTTCCACTTGATTCTTGTAGCTCAACTAATCAGTACATTTAGTCTAGACAAGAAACATAAATCAATCTTTTCAGACTATCTCACTTGCCATGAAAAAAATACAATCCCCTCCCTGTTATGGCCTCCTTATGTGCTGAAGTTACGACAGCGGCCGGCAGTTTCATGTCGATTTTCATCTCCTGCTAATGTTCTGTATTTCACAGAGGAAATGAGAAATCCCCAAGGTGGTGAGGGTCCCCTTCCTTCCGATGATGAATGGAAAGTGTCAATGCTGACAGGAAACGCACGAACTGAAGCAAATGTCATTCTCTGGATATATGGAGACAGAGGAGTATCTGGACCAATAAGTCTTGGCAAGGACAACAGAAAGCAGCTGTTTCTTCCTAGGCAGGAGGATGAATTTCAGGTAGCTAATGAAGACTAAGAACATTATTTTACTGTGTACCTTTCCAAAGATTATTCTGTCATGCAAAAAGAAAAAATGTTTTTCTCCTATGTTTACTGCATACAATAAATCTCTATCTAATCTCGATGAATTCTGCATTAAATCAGCTTGGTGCATATAGTTAGCACCAGAGGAAATGCTCTTTCTTTTAACCCCCTGTCCCTCATACAGTAGCCCAAATGGGACAACTGCAGGGGTAAATTGATTTCTTTAAGGTAATTGATTGGAAACTAGCTTCAGAAACTATCCACTGCTAAACAAACCATGCCTGATGTAAGACTTGTATATAATTTAGGGATCTTTAGTAATGAAATCTTCATGCATACAGTTTTCAAAGCATACTATGAAATGTGTACCGTGGACCTGGTTCAGTTAGAGAAGAAAATCCTTTTTCAGCTGCCATATTATAAATAGCTGAAATGCCAGAACCTTTACCTATGGAATTACTAAGAGCCCAATAAAACCTACATGTTATCATGTCATGAAAACACAAAGAGTTCTGCTATTATTTAAGAATAACCCCACCACTATTGTAATAAGGAAATTATGCCTAGGTAGGCTGAGAAGAAATTACCAAAGGGGCTAAAACTTCTGTTTTGCTTAAATCTTTCTGTCCGAGATGCACGTAACATGTTGCTTTTCAGCTAACTGAAGAAGTTATGTTTTTCACATTTTGTGCAAATTTTTTTCCTGCACTTATCAAAACTTCTTATAAAATCTTGGCACAAACCAAGATTGTTACTGTCAATAATATTAATAATTATACTCTCTATGAATTGGGCATAGGCAGGAAGATAACCAACTGTAATGTTCATTTGCCAAGTCTGCAGGCTACATATTATGATCCATGGGGAATCCTGTTCTCCTAACTGGTGAATAATTTATAAGCAACATTGGGTAATGGTATGTTTGCAATGCTAATCCATACATTCTTAAGAGACGGACCAATTTTTCTTCTCTAAAATAGATATTGTCCATTATGGCTGGGCGCTGTGGATATTGATCTTGTGAAAGAGCAGAATCTTTCAGCACCTGGGGCTACTACTGTGATTCTTTACATAACACTGACACTATTGCTTTCAGGCATGAAGCAGCAAATGTCACCAAAGTGCTTTTCACTCTTTAGTGTGCACTACATAAATCCACAAAGAAAAAGCCTATGAGTAAGAGCTCGCTCTTCTTCTTTTACCTTAAAGTTTACCCTGTACTGGCTTAGCAGGGTAAGTCTTGAAACGAGGATAGGAATGCAAGACTTGAAAGAATTGCATCTTCTTTTTATCATTTACATCTTGAAGCTTTACATGGTTTCACTGATATTTTCTAGAGCAGAAAATGTATTAATTTTTTTTTTTTAAAGTAATCAACTTAATCATAGGTCGGGCTGGGACTTCTAGGAAGAAAACAGCTTCTGAAAGCCTATAATAATCAGGCAATTTGGAGTCAGTTTTCTTTAAGCTTTGACTTTATCAGCAGTATGCACAGCTATGAAAAACTATAGTTTGAGCAGAACTATCTTGAGAAATGAAAACCATTCATGTGCGGCCTTCCCTCTCTTAGCTCACCTACGTGAGTAGTCATTGTCTGTTTAATCCTTTCTAAGACTGTGAATGAGAAAAATCCGGCAGGATACCAGAGGGCTGCTTCTAGGAGACCTCTGCTTGTTTTAGGCAGAGGTCACTCTTTGCACTCTGACAAAGTTCAGGACATCTATGTTTTGTTTTGGTACAGGAAATGATCATAGAACTTTTTTTTTTTTTTGAACCAAAAGCCTAAAGAGGAATTCATTGGAACAAACAGACAACATAACAGCACTGTATATTCCGCGAACACGAGCTCTGTGAATGGGAAGACAGTATCTCATATTACTCGAGAAATGGGTTGGTTTGCTTGTGAAATGTGGGAAAAGACAATAGTTTTTTCAGTCAAGCTCTATACATGCCCTTACTTTACTATTAATTTAATCCCAAAGTCTCCGGGTTATCTCTAACAAGACTACTTACAGAGTAGTAGTATCTCCTTCTTAAGCCGATGGAAAAGACAGGAACCATATCGTCGTATCAGTGTGCGAGTCTGGAGCTAGCATTTATTTTGTTAATGAAATTTGGGTCGATGTAGCAACTGTACCAATATAAACACAGATGTGAATCCCTCAGATTCTTTCTCAAGCAACCATTGTGATTTACTGAGTGCATTTCAACGTTAGGGAAATCAAGGGTAGAAGTTGTTTGCGTCTAGAAATCTTTGACTAATGCATGGCAACACCGTGACTGTAACATAGAAGTTTGTTACACAAAAGCACAAAGAGACAGCTGAAACCTGCTGTAGGGACTGAGGTAATTCTGGCCTGAAGAGAGAAGAGAGCTTTTTACTAAAGAAAGTAAAGAGTGAATGGATAATATACTAGTAAGTGTTTCTAAGAGAATGAAAAGAAAATAATTTTTGTACAGTGTAAATAGCTTTTTTGGATGTAAATGATGGAGTGGAATAGGCTGTTATCAACCTTTATTAATAGAATTATTATTTGAGAAATAGTATGATAATGCACTTACTTTTCCTTTCCTAGCAGTGCATTACAAACTATCTAAAACAAATTTATGCCCACTTTAAATAATGGTTAAACTTCAAATAAACCGCAGATAAGTGGGATAGAATAAGGTTGCATAGAGTAGCTTTCATAAGTAAGAGCACATATAATGTTTGAAAGTGCAAAGAAAGTGCAAATGAATGCAAATCATAATCAGAAAATGAAGATAGTATCAGTAATTTTCAAAGTTTTGCAGATATTCTGCCAGCTTTTGAGAGTTTATTCTTTAAGGCGTCCAAAAGTTTTGTATCTTTCGCTTTGATGTACTAGGCTTTATGGGCATGTTGCTGTGCTGCATTATGAAAGATTTGTGACCTGTTTAGTGGATTTAATTTTGTATTCCACATTTCTCTCATGAGCAGCCCTCACCAATATTTTTTACTTTTCAAACTTTGAAGAGTTCAAGTGCGCGTCAAATCATTTCCCTGGCAAGCACTGTGATTTAACAAGGCTATAATCTGGTCAAATCCTGATCCTATAATCCAAAATCTGCCAGTCAAATGTTGTGTGCCATTACTTAGATGCAACAGTGGTTCGGAGAAGTCTGGAGCCAATTGCAAAAATAAAGATGGAGTTTTATGTACGTACCTCCTTCCCGCCACTCCCCCTCCCTGCCATGTGATGTAGCTATATTTTTTCCAGAAATGTAGCCCAAATTGAATGAATGGCAAAATGTACATAAATGAGAACTGGAATCTTGAGTTATTTCACGTGTGATGATTAAAAAAAACAGGAAGGGAAATGTTTAGGTGTTTTTTTTTTCCAAGGTGTACCTGAAGCCTCTACAATGTTAAGCATGGAATTCATAAACCTGTGCTTGCAATTAGGATACCATTTCCTCCGTATGTGTGGGAGCCTGAGACTGAAATGTCTTTTAATCATGAATTGGATACAGTTTTAGTTTGCAAGGCATGGCCTTACTTAATCAGCATGCATCCTGTATCGCGCAAGTTTAAAGTATACCTTATATATATATATTTGTCTATAGTTATATGTTTTATTGTTCTGGCTTTATTCAGGTTAAAATAAAAAATATTGGGAATATCTACAAGATAAGAATTGAACTTGATGAGTTACTGAATGAACCATCAGAGTGGAACTTACAAAAGGTGAGATTTTTTATGGTGATTTTTTTCCTGCTTTAATAATTTTTATATGAACTAAAAGCCCATCTTTTCACGAAGCCACAGCTTCAGAAATCAAAAAATGCTGATTGTGATATGTTCTTATTGTTTTGCCTTCTTAGGTTGCTTTAGAGATGACAAAAGCACTCAATACAATTAATCTCCTGAGAGCTGGAAATATGTAGCGTTATTTCGCAATTATTCCTAATTCACGTAGTTCATAGATACCAATTTTAGTATATGGATGGGTTCCACCAAGTTTTGCATTCTGAAAGCTTGCCTGTGCTCTTCAGTGTGTATTAGGGAGATTCTAGCTATAAATTCCAGCTACAAAAAATTGAAAATGATGGATAAAGAATTTTCCCATGGCAAGTACATGTGAAGAATGAACACAGTTTCCTTAAGAGTAGGCTAGTCCTAATTGTCCCAAACATAGCTCACAATTGTGACCGTTTTCAGGGAAAAAGAAATTGCCTTTTTTTTTTTTTTTTCATTTCAGTGAAGGAATTCTTCTTTTCTGCTTCTGTTTTGACTCTATTTTTGTCATGATATTATTTAGGGATGTTCACCAGATTAAAGTCATACTAAATTCTTGCTAACACTGATCCCCATGTAAGATTTATTTCCAAACTGCACACAAGTGTTTGTCTTCTGTTTCTTATTTTGAATCTGTAAAAGACACAAGGTTATCGTTCAGTCTTTAATTCATCTTAAAAAGCCTGATTTAGATAACCAGAATTACACAGTAATAACAGATTTTGTCATGAACCCAAAGCTCTTAACTGTACCTGTACCAAAAGTGAATGGAAGTATAAATATTTCAGTTGCTCAAATGGTTGCAGGAATTTGACTTTCCATTCTGGTGGTTACAAAACATTTTTTTAACATTTTGGTCCAAATTTCATAGGGTAACCCTGGGATTTCAAATATTTCTTTTCACAGAAAGAAATAAATAAGGTTGAAAGCTGCTTTTTTCTGACAAAGCAGTTAATATTTGCGATTGTTATGAATCAGCAGGGGGAGCTCTGCCAATAAACATTAGAGATTAAGAATCACTGCTGCAAAAGCATTTACTGTTAGAATAAATACATGCTTTGGTGTTAACAGAAGTGTTTGTTTTACTTAAAATAATATTTTATTGGAAAAGTGAGATAAAAGCATATATTGTCCCGATTTCCTAACTGTTAAAATTTGAGTGTGAATACTTGTTTTCATAATTTTGTTTGCAAGGCTTGTGCATACTATACGCCCATTCAAAACACAACTGCAGAAAGACAGTTTTTTGGCACTGATTTCCTTTTGCTCATGAAGGCCTATGGAAAAGCTATAGTAAGCACTGCTGTAATTCAAGAGTGCCCTGGTTTACCCCAGCCAGCAACCAAGCCCCAGGCAGCCGCTCACTCCCTCCCCACCCCCCCGCCCAGGCGGATGGGGGAGGGAATTGGGAAAAAAAACCCCTGGTAAAACACATGAGTTGAGAAAAGAACAGTTTAATAGAACAGAAAGAAAAAAATAATTATCATAATAGCAATATTAAAATGACAATAATAATAATAAAAGGATTGGAATATACAGGTGATGCACAATGCAATTGCTCAGCACCTGCTGACCGATGCCCAGTTAGTTCCCAAGCAGTGATTTCCCCCAGTCCCCCCAGTTTCCATACTGGCCATGACGTCCCATGGTCTGGAATAGCCCTTTGGCCAGTTTGGGTCACTGCCCCGGCT
>JANZLQ010000029.1:11286877-11319091 GCA_026212715.1 Elanus axillaris
TGGGGGCCCCAGAGCTGGACGCAGCACTGCAGGTGGGGTCTCACGAGAGTGGAGCAGAGGGGGAGAATCACTTTCCTTGACCTGCTGGTCACACTTCTTTTGATGCAGCCCAGGATACGATTGGCTTTCTGGACTGCAAATGCACATTGCTGGGTCATGTTGAGCTTCTCATCAACCAAAACAGTTAAGTCCTTCTCCTCAGGGCTGCTCTCATTCTGCACATCGCCCAGCCTGTATCTGTGTTTGGGGTTGCCCCGACCCATGTACAGCACCTTGCACGTGGCCTTGTTGAACTCCATGAGGTTTCCACAGACCCCCCTCTCAAGCCTGTCAAGGTCCCTCTGGATGGCATCCCTTCCCTCCAGAGTGTCGACTGCACCAAAGAGCTTGGTGTCGTTGGCTGAGGGTGCACTCCATCCCACTGTCCGTGTTGTCAGCAAATATATTAAACAGGTCCAGTCCCAATACCGACCCCTGAGGAACGCCACTCATCACTGGTCTCCACTTGGACATCGATCTGTTGACCACAACTCTTTGAGTTCAACCATCCAGCCAATTCCTTATCCACCTAGTGGTCCATCTATCAAATCCATGTCTTTCCGGTTTAGAGACAAGGATGTTGTGCCAGACAGCAACAAATACTTTGCAGAAGTCCAGGTAGATGATGTCTATTGCTCTTCCCTTATCCACCAGTGCTGCAACCCCACTGTAGAAGTCCACCAGACTTGTCAGGCATGATTTTGCCCTTAGTGAAGCCATGCTGGCTGTCACCAATCACCTCCTCATTTTCCATGTGATTTAGCATAGTTTCCAGGAGGATCCGCTCCATGATCTTGCCTGGCACAGAGGTGAGACTGACTGTCCTGTAGTTCCCTGGGTCTACCTTTTGTCCCTTTTTAAAAATGGGGGTTGTTTCCCCTTTTCCAGACAGTGGGAACTTCCCTGGACCGCCATGACTTCTCAAACGTGATGTATAGTGGCTTAGCCACTTCATCCATGAGTTCCCTCAGGACCGGTGGATGCATCTCATCAGGTCCCATGGACTTGTGCACCCTCAGGTTCCTTAGATGGTCTCAAACCTGATCTTCTCCTACAGTGGGAGTTCTTCCTTCTCCAAGTCCCTGCCTTTGCCTTCTGCGACTTGGGCAGTGTGGCTGGAGCACTTGTCAGTGAAGACTGAGGCAAAAAAAGTCATTGAGTACTTCAGCCTTCTCCATATCCTGGGTAACCTTGCCTCCCGTTTCCTTCTGGAGAGGGCCCATGTTTTCTGTAGTCTTTGTTTTATCACCAATGTACCTATAGAAGCTTTTCTTGTTGCCCTTGATATCCCTGGCCAGATTTCATTCTATCAGGGCTTTAGCTTACCTGACCTGATCCCTGGCTGCTTGGACAATTTCTCTGTGTTCCTCCCAGGTGACCTGTCCTTGCTTCTACCTTCTGTAGGCTTCCTGTTTGTGTGTGATTTTGTCCAGGAGCTCCTTGTTCTTCCATGCAGGCCTCCTGGCGTTTTTGCCTGACGTTGTCTTTGTTGGGACACATTGCTCCTGATCTTGGAGGAGGTGATCTTTGACTATTAACCGTCTTTCTTGGGCCCTTCTTCTCCCAGGGCTTTACCCATGGTACTCTACCAAACATATTCCCGAAGAGGCCGAAGTCTGCTTTCCTGAAGTCCAGGGTAGAGAGCTTGCTCTGCGCCTTCCTCGCTGCCCCAAGGATCTTGAACTCCAATATTTCATGGTCACTGCAGCCAAGGCTGCCCTTGAGCGTCACATTCCCCACCAGCCCCACCTTGTTGGTGAGAACAAGGCCCAGCACAGCACCTCTCCTCGTTGGTTCCTATTGCCTGAAATACTACAAAGAGAATAGAATTGCTACTGTCATTGTATTCACAATGATTTTATTAAGGTTAATAAGTGCTGGCGATCTCTCACATAAGCGGGGTCTGTATGAGGTCCATCCCCTTTAGAGCTTGTCACAGAATTTGGTGCAAATTGGTTGACTCATCAGAAGGAGTTTCACAGTCAACCAACAAGTGAACTGTAAATGATGATTCAAGTGTTTTGTAAAATACTTGCTGGGAAGGGCATGAGGTTGGCATTTGTCAGAAGACCTCTCTAATAGGCAGTCCCTAAGAAGATCAGTATATCTGATGTTTGTGATACCTAGATGCCTTTACCTCAATGAGATATCCCTGTTTCCATGCCCTTGCTTGTTACCTCTGCAGGAGTTTAGGTCTTATTAATGTTCTATACACGGTTGATGTAAGCCACATCAGAATGGCAGCTTCATACCCCCAGACTGTTATATCTTAAATTATCTGACTCTGAATTTCCACCCATATCCAAACTCTGCTGTATCAAGCTGAAGAATTTACAGGGAGAAAGGAATTTTGCAAAGCAATTTTAAATATTTTTAATAGACATTTGAATCTCCACAATGCTTTGACTGTGTGCTTTGGTTGAGGATTAGACAGCTGATGATTTTGTCAATGCCCTGTTGCAGAGGCCAGCAAAGATTAGCCTCAAGCTGCTACTTTTGCTGCAACGCTGCTCTTCAGTGCTCACCAGCAGCAGCGTGCCTTGAGAAGCAGGACTGGCCTGTCTGAGGGTCTATTGTGCTAACTCAGGTGTACGGTTGCTAGGACTCTAGCCAGTTTATTCAGGACAGTGTAGGCTTATCCCAAAATGCATCAGTCTTCCATCTCTGTGTGAACTTGTCATTTAGGAAGTCTGAGCACCTGCAACATCCAATTACACTGTAGCGGAGGAATGTCTTTATTATATTGATCATCTTCTTCAGTAGATTTACAGCATATTTGCCGAGCAGCTTGTTGCTATTCCTCCCTTATTCTGTCTGCACAACTTCCGCTAGTGGCAACAGAAATTGCATGATTATATGAGAGACTAAGTAACTGTAAGTGACATCACATTATCCTTGAGCAAAACCACTAGCTTTACAAAGTTAGCTGGGAGAATTGCAATTGATAAATTTTTGATCCATCAATTGAGTTTTGGAAAAATAGCAACTAACCCAAAAGGAACAGAAAATTTTAGAGAAAATACAGAATTTTGGACTTGTGTCTTCTGAGCATCTCAAAATTTATGAAGAGAGCTTTGCAGTGTCCCTGTGAAAGACATGTAAGTGTTGTCGTTGTTGTATAGTTAAGAAAGTGAAACAAAGAGGGCTTGTGAATTATGTAATGTTTCTCAGGAAGCCTAAAGCAGACCCAGGAATAGAATCTAGCTGACTGATTGCCAGAGTGATGCTTTAGCCCTGGGACCCATCCTTCCTTTTTTGCATGGCCATTTATTGCAGTTCTGTTTCCGTATAAAATGGAATGTTACTTTTACAGCCATGGTGCCGTAACAGAGAACTTACAGAAACAGTTAATCATGACACCAATGCACGTAAAGATAGAAGACAAAGAGAAAAGTGGGCCATAGCAGACTGATAATGGTAGGAATAGTTAATAGGGCTCTGCTGATGGTAACTCTTATGGACTACAAAATATATTCTTTCATCCAGCAATGACTGAAGGTACTTCTGCTTGTTAAAGTATTTGTCTAGAAATAGAGATTTATATTATAATACTACAAACTGGATTCTGTCAAGAGATCTAGAACCAGACTGAATTGTTTGAGCCCTTTAGTCACTTTAAATAATACAATACTGAAGCAAATAAAATTACACTTGCAGACTGCTCAATATGCTGTTGCTGGATTGCTCTGTGATTCGTTGTACATTAAGGCTTCATTTTCTAAAAAAATCCATTATTCCAGGTTACATTAGCTGCACATTTAGCTAGCACACCCCATGTAAGAAGGACTGCTAAAAGACAACATTATAATTTCTTATTAAAATCTGTTGGGTTTTTTTTTTTTCTTTTTTTTTGGTCATTACAGATTAATCTCGGAGATCTTGGGCAGCTATATAAAATCCGCATTGGCCATGACAACACTGGAAATGATCCCAGTTGGTACCTGGAGGAAGTCAGACTTGAAAGAATAGTCCCTCTTTCTGATGAAGAGATTTGTCTCCCCATGGAGTGCTGGCTTGCAGAAGACAAGGGTGAAGGTGACACGTGGAGGGAAGTGGCAATAAGAAACCCCGCCAAGGAGCTTTTGCCACGTACGTGCTCAGTATTTTAGATTTTGTGTTCACTAGCCATATCCTGTGAGTATATGACAGCTTTTCATGCTTCTTCCAGGGCAGACTGCCCAAAAGCCAGCATAACCATGAAACAATCCCTAGTTCCCCAGAAGTGGGAAGTGATCGTTTTACCCCACCCCTTTCCTCCCCAAAATCAGAATAATAGCTGTGGCCAGGGCATCTTAGCCCTATAAAATTCTTGGTCTCTCAGAGTGCCCCTAAATCACTGGCAAGTACTCTCTTTAGAGCAACACATCAGGCAGGAAATCAAGGTGTTATTGAGGTATGTAGTCGTGTGACACCCAGCTCCTTTTAGCAAGTTTGATATCATCCTTTCTTGTGCTGCATAACGTATTCTTTACCAGAAACGCATGATCTGAATCATCACATACAGGTTTTCCAAATCAGGCTCAAGTCACAACCATTCCTACAGAAATTGTTAGCTGCAGGGTGGCACTTTGGTACTTCAGAGTTTACCACGGCTTTGACACACTTTGTTCTCTTCAATTGGAGTGGGAAATAGCCCATCATATAAAGTTATTATTTAAAAATTCCTGGGCCTCTACAAAGGAATAGGGAGTCGGTATAATCATTTAGCATGATGGGATTTTTAAATAGAATTCTCTTTACGTTAACAGAATGACAATGATGGAGCTGAAAGACAATACTGTCTTACAGTCTTAGGTAGGTAGGTGCTATCCTTCAGGCAAACTGTATTCAAACTGAAGCAGTGAGTATTGCAAGGAATCAGTGATTCAGCATAAAAAAGGGTCATCATGCATTTAGTAACAATCAAATAATATCAGAAGAAAATATCAAAGTGAAAAAAACTTATTTGAAAAGAATGTAATTCTCTGAAAAAGCATCAAGACTGGTGATGTGTCAATGTTTTCCATGGGTTTTAAGGCCAAAAGGGACTACTGATCTCTGTTACAGAGGCCAGAAAATGCTGAGAAGCACACATGTACCAGCTCACATTTCTCCTCTTTTTTTTTTTTTTGTGTTGTTAATTATTCTGCAGAGTATTTAGTGACTTCAATAAGAGATTTCAAAACCTGGGACTGAGCAGGATCAACCAGGCCCTATAATCATTAACATATACCACACTACCATATGTCACCTCTTACAGTGACGTGAATATTGTATACTGGTGCAATAGAAAAAGGTGCAGAAGCCAATTAGTTGTATGAACAATTAATTCAACATCAATAACTCAAATCTGCATTATCCAGTCTGAAATACCCATTCATAGAAAAGTACTAATATTCTAGTAGGTGTACTCCATTTACATGTTTATATGTGAAAAATCTAGTCAGTTCTATCAAAGGCTGGGAATATGTTTGAACCAGCACATTTATTTACTTTTTAATCATTATATTACTGCACCTTTCCTTGCTTTTGCAGGAACACTATCTTTATTAAAATATATGTGTCAAGTTTGTAACAAAAGATACATTAGAAAGGATTTGGAAATTTCCCCAAATTGTAAGTTTTATTATTAATTATTGATTTTAGGCACATCAATATTGAACATCAATATAAAGTCAGCAAGGCCTCCCAAGGATTTCCTATTTAGTTTCTCATGAACAAGCAAATGAAACACTATCCATTTGCATTTCCCATTCAAAAGCTAATTGCTTACAAATACTGGACAAACCACATCAAGTCACTTTCTGCAGCAGAACAAATAATGTACTACTTATTACTTAATGATAATCTGATACGATTTAGTAATTTGTATCCTGTACTTTCAATTCAATTTGGTATCTTCTAGTGCTACTAAATTTACTTATCTATAAAAATGATGTGCTGGAAACTTTAAATAAAATGAACAAATATAAGCTAATCTCAGAAGACATAGGTTTTCTAATTGCTGTTCTTTAACACTTTCTTTATTACCCACCTTCTCCTTTAGAAGAAAGGTTAATTTTATCCTTATCCTTTTTTCTCCCTTTCTCCAGCCAGACTCTACTATGTACCCAATACGGACCCAAAACCTTGGAGGTGATTTTTGATTCCTTGTCTTTCTTTTTTCTAGCTTCATTTCTTAATGTCCTAAGTTATTTCCTGATTCTGTCAGCTTTTCTTTACCTTCCTCTCCAAAATAGCTTCTTTTTCATCCAAATTTCTCACCTTAGTAAATCCCCTTAGTTTTTCTGGCTGTCCCTCAGTCACTTCAAAAGCTGACACTAATCTGGTCTCCTATCCAAGTGATGTTTTCAGTTCTTTCTCAGTATCTCCATCATACCAGCCTCAACTTCCATATCTAACTCCGTTTTCTTATGCCTCCAATGTATGTCCGCCTTTGTCTTCCCTTCTTTTCATTTCCCGCCCCCCATCGCCTAGGCTTCTAGGGCCGTGGCTTCTTTTCCTCTTCATATTCCATCTTCTCTTTTGCTTTTCCAGCCCTGGAGATTTAAAAAACTTCACCTGATCTGTCTTTGAAGTTGTCCCTGAATTGAGCATGCTGTTGAACCTGATGATCCCTGGAGGTCTGCTCCAACCTGTTTTTTTTTTTTTTTCTGTGATTCTTCTACCCAGTCTCACCTTTTTTCTGGCAGTTCCAGATATTTTTAGTTTACCAAACTTTGCAAGTATTGAGTTGTTTATGTGATGCTGTTTTGATATGGTTTTATCCCCTAGTTACGTTGTGATGCACAAAATCATAGAAAAAAATGTTATTCTTAGTTATTCTAAGTTGTTATTCTAATTCTATTCTGGAATTGTTATTCTAAGTGATAGGTATTGGAAATGAGTGATCGTGTCCTGAACTGGGTAAATCTTAAGTGTCACTCAATGAAAATAACATGGAAGCTTTATTCTGAATGCTTTTGACTTAGCTTTATAACATCATGACAACACAGGAGCGTTAGGGGAGTCAGACCAGATCAGGCAGCTCAATGTAGCGCGGCTGCCGCAGCGGCATCGCCCCAGCTCCAACCAGAGGTGAGGCTGAGCACCTTCCCAGTCAGCACACACAGGGAGACCACAGGTATATACCACATACATATACATGTATACATGGCCAACCACTCGGGTAACCCAAACACACAGAGCAGTCGCCCACACGCAGAGAGCAGCAGCGGCCTCATCCTGCTCCCCTCTCTGGCTGAGCAGGGTGGATGTCCACTATAGGAGGGAATATATATGTGTTTGCCTATGTACAAGGTGGACGTTTCCAGCAGCTGGGCTCACACACTCCGTCTGTTCAGCAGCTGCCCCTGGATACCAGTGTCCCCAGTTGCTGGCACCTGGACATATGAGTTTTGGAGCGGCTCCTAGAGACCACCTCACCCACACGCACGCACACCCAGGGCGTCTCACCCTTAGAGACACACATACGCCCCAGCAGGTCTCACCCCTCGAGACACCCGTACCCCATGGTGTCTCTGGCAGCTCGCTGGGACTCCCGCGGTCCCTCCAACAGTCAGCTGCTATGGTCTCGCACTTAGAGACATGGGCCTCTGACCCCTGGTCCCACTCCACTCGCCGACGCTTCATTCCCCTCCCTCCAGTTGTTGTTGCGATGCAGGATCTCTGCTGGGTCCCAGTTCAGTTGCTGGCACTCAGACCCCGTAGCCACACATGCAGACGCACACAGAGAACAGAGAGCCCTTCACCCAGAAAAAGAGTTGGAAAGCAAATTAATACGAAGGTGGGACAGACTGCACTGATCAGGTGCAGGACACAGCCAAGCATACTAACCAGCCCTTTTGATACCCTGATCCTCTATTTTCCCACACTTTTTCCTCCCCAAATCACCTAGATCCATCTCTTTCCCTGCCTTTGGTCCCTCCCCTAAATATCCCATAATAAGTCCTGTGCAATCCCCGAATGCTCTTCCCTTCTGTCCCATATTGCGTTCCACACCCCTAGGCAGCAAAATCCAGCAGTCCCACAGGATACTCCAGAACTGACTCATTGTGGCGGGTTTCATGCCCGGACGCTGGGACTGAGACTCTCTGGCGCAGTTCTCCGGGGGCTGGGAGAGCGTGTCCCTTCCTCCGAGTCCTTCTTACGGGTTCCCACCTGCCCCTGTGCTTGTGGAGATGGGCTGGTGGCTCCTGTGATGGGCCTGGGAGAAGCCAGAGCAGGGTGTTGGACTGCCAATATCTGTCTGTGCTCCTTTGTGAGTGTGCAGAAGACCTTTCTCACGCATCCTAACATGGATTGTCTTCAGATACGGCTGGGGTTTTGATCTAAAGGGGTGTATGGTACAAGAAGTTTCAAATTTTCTTACTGTTCTGTTTATGTGAACATAAGCTTTGAATGAGAATATAAATGGGCAATTCTGCTCTGTTCTTGTTCACATAATCGAGGGAATAACTGTACCGAATTGAGATAAAAGATGAATATTGAGGCTGAGGCAGGAAAAATTCCAGCTCGAAAGATTTGGATTTCTTTCCCACTTGGAGAAATGTGCAGGCAAATACAGAAAGGTTAGAACGTGCCCACTGACTGAAATAGTGCAAAAGGTGACCACAGCAAATAGTAATGTCTCAAGCATTATCTCTACAAAATTTGTATCCCTGTTTAGTCGCTCAGGAGGCACCAACTGCCTAAGTAGAAAGCCAAACTTCTCTTTCCTGTTGTAAAATTGATTAGTAAGTGTGTGTTTTCAAAGCTAACAATTTTCTTATATGTTATGAAGAATATTCCTGTATATTTTTTTGGAATATTCCTCCAAATAACAATAGTGGAGATTAGAAAGCCTGAGAACTGTAATTCTAATTGAAATGTCTTCACCTGATAGTGGTTTTGTATTTATGTCTTCTCAAATAATATATGCACCACTTCTGAGGAAGATAGTCCCTCTCAGCCACCATCAGCCCTTAAGAAACCGTTGCCTTTTAGCCTTAATGCTGCACCAATCTGTATCTTTACCCTTCCGTCATGGCAAAATGCCAAATACTATTTCTGCAACCCAGGTAGTAAATACCAAGTGATAAAACCACATGCCAGAGATTCAGCCTTGCTGTTTAACAAATCAAGCCAAAATGACGATTTCATTCAGGCTGGCACGTCATATGGAAGAAAGGCAGAACCTGGAGCAGCTCTGTGTACTACTGTTCTAATATCTTGGCTCGCCATCCTTAAGGGAGGATCGAAAAGAAAGAGTTTGACAGTTTTAATGTTGTGTATCATTTACCATCTCTCTAGGTTTTGTGTTCTTTGGCCAATTTGTCTGTTTACAGTAGCAGCCTGATGGGAGTGGATTTGTGCAGTGAGGGGTTGGTGCTAAAAATCCAGTGAGCTCAGGGTCCAATGTCCTCCTCGTGTGTGTTTAGGGGGAAGTTACTCCGGGCTTGTTCTGGGCTTTTCCCCAGGCTGACTGCCAGTTTGTGGCAAGATTGTTATCACTGTGTTCCTGGAACATGTCCTCTGCTTTAGTTTCATCCCAAAAGAATCTAGTTTTTACTCTAAAATGACTCCCTGCTGCAAACCAGAAGGAATTAAGAGGGGCCAACCAGGGGATTCTGTTTCTTGATTCAAACGAATGTGCTGTTGTAGGCACACCGGTGTCGTTAGGCTCAGACAGCTGTCATGCAGAGGAAGCTTACCTAATGTACTTTGAGTAATAAGGGATAAGTACATTTACCTTGAATTCATCTGCTCTTAACTAGAATTCTAAAATAATGACTACTTTTCTTTTAGGAGAATTACTTTGAAAAGAACTGACAATAGGACAGTAGTTTATACTAAGTCAGCAGAAAAAGACCAATATTTCTGCAGTGAAAATTTTCGTTATCTTATTCTTACCAATAAATTCTTCTTTAATCCTATTAGGATTATTTTATTCTTCTCCCCAAACATATCAAAATATTATCTCAGTCTTTAATGCAAGGCAACCTGCGATGCTTGCTTACTGTTTATATTTTCCAAAGGAAAATGTCTTAAGTTACTGAATTCTGTACATTACTTCTTCAGAAGGAAATGGGAATTATATATGGTGATTGCAGACTGGGGCCAAACTAACTCTTAGCATTGGTGAGTGATCAGGAATATACCAACCTCCTATATTGGAAACCCTGGTTCAGCTGCCCAGAATAAGAAGTCTGGAAAAAAGGTTCTCCAACTTGCGTTCTGTTGCCCTTAGTATGCCCTGAGGTTACCTTTTCTTCACAACCATAGGAGCAAAACTTCCTTTTTCTCTCCCCTTTATTCCAGGTAGTCCATGTTGTCATGTTATC
The DNA here is from genome assembly GCA_026212715.1 of Elanus axillaris. Lineage (NCBI taxonomy): Eukaryota > Metazoa > Chordata > Aves > Accipitriformes > Accipitridae > Elanus > Elanus axillaris. The sequence continues at coordinate 11,297,218 of JANZLQ010000029.1, forward strand.
AATAGATACCAGAAGCTGGAGGTGGGACTTGAAAAACCACCTGAAGCCTCATGATAATATCTCAAGAGGTAGCAGTAGTAGCATTTTTATGGACTGAGCAAGTATAAATTTGCTACCTGTGCACTTGACTGCTCAGTGACTCCTACAGTATTTTTGATATATCGTTTTTTATCATAGTTACTATGCTGCTTTAATGTCTGTCTCTCATGGAACTTTTTAGAAGCTTCCCAGCTCTGCCTGAAAACATTTTACCTCCTTTTTTTTTCAACAGTTTTATCCATGCGTCCACGTCACAGAGTTTTCTGTTTGGTTATAGAGCTTATTTAAAGTTCCCCTGTTAGCAGTTTGAAGATTTCAATCACTTAACTTTCTGAAAGGTCATTTTCTTTTTTAGTGTGTGCTAGCTGAGTTTTTTTTCCCTGCTATTCTGTATTAATCAATCCTCTTATATCCTGTATCAAAGTTATTGTGCTTTTCAAGATGTTTCTTCAATTACTGTGATGTGCCCCACATTAGACAGATACCTAGACATGAGTCCAACAGGTCCCTCATAATGCTGAAGTGGTATTTCCCGACTTCTGTTGAGTGGTTGGTTTTATGATATAATTTTCAGCTTTTTCTTTCCTTTTTTTTTGCCTATGGGCCTACCTCTCTGCTTTGTCACCCCTGTTTTCAGCCGGTGTAGTTTCATTAAGTCAGCGTATAGTAAAGTGAAATCACTGCTGCAGAATAGAGGATCGGGCCATAGAGTTCTAATTCTCAGAGTTTTGGGATGGCTTTTTCTTATGCAGAGGAGCAGGTCTCCATTCCAGATGTGGCAGCAGTGGGGGTCTTATAGTAGGTCAGTTTCTCGAAGGAAATTAAAGCACAGTCTCAGAGGCTGAACATATTTTCTAGGGTCTTTTTATTTTACTCTACACAAAAAACTGTTTTGCGAACAATATACAGAAAGCTACAAACAGGCGAATTTCACATAGGGTGAGTCTTGCTGGCTCAGCAATACATTTGCCGGGTGGGTTCGTTCTCCAGATTTGGTTGTATCTGCCTGTTGTGCTCATCAAACTACTGGTGCACCTCGTCTTATCTGTTACCGAGTGGCATCATCCTTCTTGTTCTTATATTTAAGCCATCTGTAGCTCAGGACCCATTAACACTAGCACCTTTTGTAACTCTTCTGCAATCTAGTGGAACTCCTTGACAAAGTTGGAAAAAATTGCATCCACTCAAGCTGGTCTGTGCCTACATTTCCATTTGTACAGAAAAGCCTTAACCTCTACAGTCTATTTAATGGATGTTTATACGAATGTCCAGGCATTTCTCCATAGCGACATGATCTAAGTAGGCATATACAGCGTGGTTTGGAGAATATTTTTGTTGCTTAATTTTTTGTGTATTCTTTCCTATAAAACGCATTGTAACATACACTCAGATTAAGGGAAATGAACATTGCGTTTATTATCCTAATACAGCAGCCCATATTGTTAATTTGTACAAAAATTTAAAGCACATACTGGTCTTTTTGTTAAGAAGGTTCCTTTATAAATAATGCAGATTGTGTAGCCTAAATAAATGTCAGACCTACCATTTTCCAGATGGTGAGAGATGTATAGACACAAGGAGCTATGGAAAATATTTTGCAGTTCTTTACATTTCAACATGTGCATGTTTTCTAATTCAGGCTGATTTATTTAGGCTTGCAGCAATAGAAAGCTGTATTTGATTAGATCATTATCATCTCTCTGGTTACCACAGAGATGCACAGTGCTACAAAAGCAACTGTAATTTATTTATCTGTTAATATCTTTGTGTTGTGTTATAATTATCTCTTATTCTGTTCTGGTGTGTCCTGTACTTAATCCATTTGGTTTGGTCTCCCTCCAGAAATAAAAGAGCTTGTTGGTGTTTTCTTCTTGTAATCATTTATTGTTAAAGGGCTTCTTAAAAAAAGCCTTGAATATGCTTTAAAATTGTGCTTATAGTAACTTAAATGTTGCAGTTTTGATCATGGAAATTACTTGTAGGTGTAAGTAATACAGATACCAATACCAGTCATAACATAAACAGTCTATACCCTTTCCTTAGCTCCCACAGACGTTTTGCTTTTTCAAAACCGAGAACATAAGTAAGAATGTAAAGGCATGGGGGAGACTTCATGTCGACGTGTCTCTGCTTTTACTAGTCTGCAGCATCTTGCTCCACGACTAGTGCACCCCTATTATTCAAATGGCTGGTCACAGATTAATATAATTGTTAGGTTGTCTTTTGGAAATATGCCCTCTCCCCTTCTACACTCTGTAAGTTTTTGCCCCTTCATGATCCGCGTGACTCTTTGCTTTGTTGCACGTTTCCTTTCATCGATGGCTGTCACTCCTTGTCATCTGTCCTTCGGCCAGTTTCTTGTTTGCTTTATATTCTCTTGCTGCTAATCTGCACACAGTTATGATTATACAAAGAGTTATGATATAAAATGTCATTTGCATATATTGCTCAACTATGCTAATTATCAGGTCTGTTTATCTTTGTTACTTGCCATTCATAACTACCGTTTGTTTTAGCGTGACGTTTTTATCTTAAAAACCTTGAAACTAGGTTTCAAGGCTCTGCCAAATTTTTGAAGGTGTGTGTGTATTATTGAGATCAGTTGTATGTCACGGGCTGTGCTGGTACACTAATGCACAGTGGTGAGAGCTGCATTGAATGCTTGCAGTTACAGAAAATAATTAAACCGATCACCACTCCTATTTTGACTCACAGCTGTAATAGTGATAAAGAGTGGGAGATGCTGTCTTTGCCATTTTAGGATAATTTTATACAGATTAAAAAAACATCCTAATTTGGTTAAGCATACAGTCCATTCATCAACATTTCCTTCCTATCTTTTAATATAGGTGGGTCTATTTTTTTCCCCTTAAGTATCTGCAGTATTATGTTGCTCGTTGTTTAGCTTCTCCACTGGGAATCAGAAATAGCTGTTCTTCAATGATGGTGGATGACATGATGTTTGAGTTTTATAATCTGCCTTGGGGTCCAGTGAATTAAAAATTTATGGAAATGTCAGATTCTACTAACCATTTAGTGGTTTAAGAGTAAGAGTATTTAGTTTTTGTAGAATATTGTCCAGTTTCAAGCATTTTGTTACAATTTTCTGCTTTCATCTTAGTTCCTTCTCAAAAGTAGTGTTTAATTGTGTTTGTTAGGGCTTCTACTACCTTTCTTCACTCCCAAGAACTATTAAAATTGCCCATTAGTGAAACAGTAGTCTCCTCTGTGATCTACTACACAGCAGCAGAAATGGCCAGCTGTGATTAGAATAGAAAGACTGCATGGAAAAATTGCCATTAAGATGTAAACAGGAGCAATTTTTTAAAAAGTCATAATAAGAAAAACTGAAATGAAATTCAATAGTGTGTGATTACTACAAATATTTTTTTTAAAAAGAAGTTTGCGCATCTGGATGATTATAAGAAGAATATTAGCATGGTGCAAAATATGTTAGTGCTGTAACTCTGAATTATATTCCAGAAATCTTTGAAGATAAGTGTATATTTTTTTGTGTGTAGGACTTTGGTCTAGACTAGAAGGAGAGGCATTAAAAAGTTGCAAATGTATTTTAACTGAGAGCTGTTTTTAAAAGTGTTAACTTCCACTAGTGATAAAGGTTGAAACCCTTAAAAGCAAGTTGAGTGTCTGCTTTTTATAGATGAGGGAGTCCATTCATCTGCTTGCGCACCTTTGTATGTGAGGTGAAAATCTAAAACCCCTAGGATTCATGATTGCTATTCTCCTTTTAAGATGAAATGAAGGTTAACCACCCAGAAAATTCTGTTTTGCACAAATCTGGAGGTTGAAAGTGCCTTGGTATCAGTGAAATATAGCTATTGTTTGAGACCATGACTAGGCACGGTTAGATGGTCTCCAGATAACTTGCCAAGAAAGACTTTGCAAATTAGGTCTTGAAATCATGAATAGTCAATGGGGAGTGAGAGAAAAAAATGGAGCCCTGGGGAACACTTGCTTGATGGGCTGCTTTGCTGAGCAATGCACAGCTGTACTCAGCATAATGTGGTTTTTTTGAGCTTGGTATTTCCATGTTTTTGTGCAGAGAATGGCAAGATTTGAACCTGGCAGTGACAAATGTACGGATAGCTGTTGCTACTTGCAAACTTGGAAGTCAGTACAGTCTTCTGGCAAAATTTTGATGGGAAAGCTTTTGGATCATGCGCGAACTACAAGGATAATCTCAAGCTTTTTCTTCTTCTAGTGTTGGTGTATGAGGTCCACGTATACACGGGTGCTAAAGCTGGTGCTGAAACAGATTCTAATGTTTATATCAACCTCATTGGGACAAGAGGAGATGCTGGCAAGAGGAAGCTCCATAGATCTAAGAATAATAAAGTAAAATTTCGACATGGACAGGTGAGGTAAAAATGATGCTACTTCTGATCAATAAGAGCAAATTATGGCTAGCAAACTGTTCCTTCAAGTGTAAACATCTTCTTATTTACAAGCTTTATTCAAGCAGTTTACCATTTTCTCACTTATTTTCTTTATTCAAAATTACTTAGAGAATTACACCATATGAATAATTTTTCTCTGCTGGATCAATCACTTACTGAGAGCATTGGGTAGTAGAATTTGAGTACTCTCGGTTATTTATATTACACATACAGATAAAATGGTAACATTTTTGTTCTCCTGAACAGATCACTTTAAATTTTAGAATCAAGTTCTAAATCCTTATTTCCAAGTATATTTTCCAGCCTTGGTGAGGCAGATAGGGCTAGAAAATGTAATACAGAGATGACCAAATTATTATTTGCAACTGATCATTGTGTCATGCCGAAGAAATCAAGTGCCGTTTCTGTGGAGTAATTTTAAGGTGTTATTCACCTTAGAAAGCTTTAAAAAATCCTCACTGACTGGCCAGGACCAATATAAGACACCTATATTCATTCTACAGAAAAAAAAAAAAAAAAAGAGAAAAAATAAGCTCTTCTATGCTGTTATAGTCAAAGCAATAGGTGTGTTCAAGACCTTTATTGTTTTCCTTGTGTGGTTCCACAGATGGATATTTTCTGCATAAAGGCTGTCTCACTGGGAGTCTTGGAGAAAGTTCTGATTAGCCATGATGGAGCTGGTCCAGGTAGGATTTAACTTCCTAGAGACCAATCTGCTTTCAAGTCCCTTTTAAATACAATGTGCTTTATTTATATTGCATCCTTCATACAAAATGTGACAGAAGGTCTTGCAGTGATAAAAAGTCTTCCCGCAGACTGATCACTGTGATGGGATGGTGAAAAACAGTGGTAATGAGCAGCAAAAAAGATGTGAGTTTAATGTTAAATACTGTCATTCCACTCTTTGTTTTCAAGTTTATTTATAAGAAAGCACTATTTATTTGCACATAGAAAACTCATGAAAGCGTTGCTCACATAGGTAAAACAATCCTTCATTAATAAAAGAGTGGAGACTGGCCAGAATAGAATTAAAGATATTCAACACCTGCTTTGCTACCAAAGAAATTTTGAGTAGCTATGGCATAATGTCCTTCCTGCTTTGGGCAACGGTAGATTTGGTTATTTATTTAACCTATGCAAGTCAGTGTGGAGCTGCTCCAGTGCATTCAGCTCGTAGGTTTTTTCAGAAGAGAGAATTCTGTGATGAGACAAAATCTTTTCTTGAGTGTGCATCTCTGGAATGAAATAAATGAAGAGAAAGCTGGCATTTGAAAGCGCTGAGGATGTAAATACAGCAAGTCTGCAGATTAGTAGCTAGGAAGAAGCTAAGTGGAGAGAAGGATTTTTAAAACAGTTCAGGGCCACGCTGATGCCGGATTATAAGAGCACTTTTACCCTTACCTGTTCTGAAATGGCCTCAAGCAACACCCCTCTTGCTGACTGCACTGTCTAAGGCTTTGAGCAGAGTTGTGGCTGTTACAGAAGTAGCCTTATTTAGTGCAGCCTTGGTACGGGGTGTAAACTTGAGTCTTGTACCTTTGTAGTTCTCCAGAGTTTGCTGCCTTCAGCATTATGGATGACTGTACACCTACCTGTGAGTTTCACATCCTAGTAGGCCAAGACGTAACACAGAAGGCGGTGAGGTGAAGCCAGCCTTAGCTCTATCCCCCAGGTCACCATGCCATGCTCTCTCCGCTTAGCTCTCCTTTAACAGGCAGAAAAGCCTTCTCGCAGGGTCAGCATTACAAATCTAAAACCAGACTCAGCTATCTTAAGATGCTCTTTGACAGCGGAGTTCAAAATCTGTGGTTTTTGGAGGTTTGTCTGAACAGAACAATGGATTGAATTCTCTCTATAACAAAATTTATGCCTCGATAATTAAGACGATTGTTCATTGTACTCAGCACAGATGGATCTCACAGACCTCGTTTCAACTGAGGTGACCGGGGGGGTGAGAGCTGGAAAAGGATGGTGAGTCAGGAGAGAGGCCTTCTAGAGACCCAGTCTGTCGGGGGTTGAGAGGGAGGAAAGAGGGTTCCTTTAGGGGTAGGGCTGCCCTTTTTTCTACTCATATTACTTGCCTGAGTGATAGGCCAGAAGGTCTTTAGTCTTCATTTGGAGGCTGTCTTGAAAGGATGGTGGAACATATGCTTTCTTTGGGGCTCCTAGGCTGCAGGGCATAGATCTTCTCCCACAGCCACTGTGAATGAGGAAAGAAAATTAATTTTGTTGTAGACAGCAGAGTTTTGGCATTGGTCAGGTGTGAGTTACTAGATGATGTGTCTTATCTGCTGAAGGAACCTTCTCCTCCATAGAAGCTTTCCATGCATGCCTGTACATTTACACAAGCAGCTCCTTTCATCTTATTTGGCCTGTTTCAAAGCGACCTGCCAGCCTGCTGGTGAATGGTGGCCAGGCTAGTAGGCTCTTTCCAATAAAAGAGCACCTGAAGTATAGAAGGGTGAGAGAAGAAGCTTGCGGAGTGTCCTATTGTACCCAGGGCCTGAAGTCTTGTAGGGGAAATGCCATTCTGCTCCATGCACTGCCTGGGCAAGCCCTCCTTATGGATCAGAGACTGCTGCCTTCCAGCGACTTCCAGACCCAGATGGTCTTCCAGCCAGGAAGGCAGAGCATGAGAATAAATAGGACCGTTGTCTGCTTCTGACCAAAACACCCCTCATGCTGTTCTGCTACAATGTGCTGATAAATAATGGCATGAGTCACGCAAAACCTCGTAAGCAATATGACAAGTTGTGAGTGGTGCTGACGCAGTGAGAACAGGGTATTTGAAAAGGGCTTTGCAGGAGAACTGCACCAGTCACTAGGACGGTTATTGGAAGTGATCTCAGAGATCAGCATGGATGTGGCAGTGGTTACTGCTCTTAGGGAGAAGATGAATTCAGTCGCCCAACAGAAGTGAGGCCGCACAGCTCCATGCCTGCCAGTCCAACGAGCAGCAAGGCTGAGTACGTGCTCCCAGTAGGCAAACGCACGAACATCTTTATAAAACACGTATACGCATGTATGTGGCTGGCCACGCAAATCAATACAGACAGCACTAATGGCCTTATCCTGTTACCCTCTCTAGCTGACCAGAATGACAGTCTAGCAATGGCAAATACATACATATATGTGCAGTATGGCTGTTTAAGGCCTCCAGTAGCTGGCCTCAGACACTCGGTCTATCCAGTCGCTGGCCCTGGGTCCTTGGATCCTCAGTTTTCCCAGTTTCTGGCACCGAGACATAGAAAGCCCCTCCAAGGCTGCAGCCCCACTCCATTTGCAGATGAGAGCAGTAGTCTTGATGATTTGTTAATTAATGCTCTTACATATGCAATCACAACTTCACTCACAGGGGACCAAAATTTCCAGCTTTCACACAGATCTCAGTTAACTGCATAAACAGATTTGTCCCAATGTCCTTGTGCCTGATCACAAGGAACCAGAAGACGTAGGCTGCGATGTGAATGGTGTTGGCAGTTCAGAGACGTATGCATATACTTGTCTCCAAGGAAAAACCCCCACCCTTCTTAAAATTAAAACAGAGCAAGGTAGAGAAGAATTAACATTGTACCTCGTGAGAGACACAGAATAATAAAGCTTTAATTCTGTTAATACATCTTATCTATTTAGCCGAGCTCTGTCTTAATATGACCTGTGTTTCTGCTGGAAAAAGATAATCTGGGCCTTTTTCTTTTAAATTTATTCCAAAAAATTTGCATTATTTCACATGATAAACTTTTGTCATTTCAACACAGGCAATGGATGGTTCCTGGATAAGATTGTCATCAAACATAAGGAAGGAAAGGAAGCTCAGGAGGTTGTATTTCCTTGTAACAGGTATGCTGTTCACAGAGAAAAATAATTTGTTACACTGCTGGCAACCTAAGGAAAAAATTGCAGAACAGGCTTGTGTACACAACCTAGATGTATGAGCAATGCCCCAGAGTTTTTCAACATACAAGGGATGCAAAATTTTGCCATTGAAGACAAAGAACAAAGTTGCTATATTGGTATAGGAAGGAGTCATAGCCTATTGCAAAGAAGCCCAAACCCAAATGTTGCATAGGAGGAAAGATGCATTGATCTTTTTTTTTCAATATCTAAGTTATACAGAGACCACATGAAAATAAATAAGCTTTCAATTCTCAATCTTTTCAGAAGTATTACGTGGAAAGATCTGTCTGCACTGATTTTGGTCACTTTCTCAGTCACTGCAAACTTTATATACATCCTGGAAATCTTTGGAAAGAGCTTTAACTTTTCTCCTAAAGGAGAGCCACAATATTTCCTTTCATTTAGTACATCTCTACTTGTCTGTCTTACTAGGTCTAGAATTTTGCTACCATGGGCAAAATTTAAAAATGCTTGACTCTCTCAGTTCTAATAATTACTAAACAGCCTATTCTTCCAAATATTCTTCGTATCTGAGGCACCTGCAACCTGAAATTTTAGCAGCATTGAGTTGAATCATATTGCTATAATAGAAAAAAACCCCATAAAATGAACCAAGAGATGAAAGTAAGGATTTATGTGTGTTATTTATATATTAATATATTTAATACAATAGAAATAATTTGAATTGTAATCTAGGTCCAGTTAATTATATTCTGTAGTATGTGGTTTCCAGAATTTATGAGTTTGGGTTACATGGCTGAAATAGTTTCCATGTTATTTTGGGAACTGTGCCTTAAAGTCTTGAAAATCTTTAGTAATCAGTAAAACCAGCTCTCCTCTAGGAACCCTACTTGTTTACGAAAAAACCAGGGTTTCGGTTTGCAAGGTTCCTGGAAATGACTAGCTAAGAACCATTTACTCCTCTCAGAACTATTATTCTGATGATGAGGTTTTTGGTTTAGTTTTCCTTTTTGGCTATTAGGCTTTTTAATTGGTTTGGTGTGCATTAAAGACGATCATTGGAAGAGAAGAATTTCTTTAATTTCAAGGAGATTTTATGAGACTTCTCTAAAGGGTGGGATACTTAATAAAGACACTGGGCTCTCTGTAAAACTGCCTCATCAAAAGGAAGCTGTTAAGCTCTTAGAAAAAGATTAAGGACGTTATCTATAGAAGTAGAGAAGTCCTGTCATTGTTTGCCTGCCGTGTAAGTGTGCTGCCAATGTGTCAAAGTTTGCTTTCTATTTTTGGAAGCTGTTAGTTATTTTTCGTTTCTTAGGAGGGAACGGGGAGATAGGTCATGAAAGTTAATCAAGCTATTTATTACAACAATAGTTGAAATACAGTGGAGTTTAGACTTCATGCATAAGAGATTTATTCATAGAATTTTGTTACATACAAGAAATGAACTATATTGTGGATCCTTGAGTTTAAACAAACGCAACATCAACATGGAGCCAGTAGAATAGAAGCTGATAGGGAACACGTATTTATGTTTAAGTAAGCGAGATGATTGTTAAAGGCTGTAAAGTGTTATTATTTCAGCAAGGGAGATCAACTGGAGTATGGATGTATGTTTGTAGTGAGATGATATTGCAGGAAAGCTCCTTAAATTCACCAGTATAAAAGAAAAGTAAAAAGAGAAGTTCAGTTAATTGCTGCAGATCTACAGAAGCTTTAGAAACTTCCAGACCTGCAGGCGGTTACATATATCATTTTAAGTACAATGAATATAACTAACCACTGCGGGTTATATAACCCCCCCAAATGTACAGCTGAGTCTCTGATCCTGTAAATACTTAGTATTTCATATAACGTACTTCATATAGTACTATAGTACTATATATAGCTGCCATGAAAATTCCTATTTGCCTGGAGCAGAGTAAGCCGAATTCTCCTAATATGAATAAGGCCAACTATGATGAATATATAAAAGAAAATACTGGGAAGTAGTTTCAAGGCATGATTTTATTAAAAAGTATAAAAAATACACTATTGGAGAGAGAAGGTAAATGTCAGAGTACTTGTAATATACTGGTAATTTTTATTAATCTTATTATTTTTGTTTTGACAATGAAAGATGGTTAGATGAATATCAAGATGATGGGGAGACTGAGAGGGAGCTAACTGCCAATAGTAAGTATTTTGTTAAAGACCATTGGTGTTATAACAATGCAGTATATACTTAATGCCTAGTTATTGCTGAAGAACCCTTCTGAATAAGACTGTAACTTAAGAAGAAAAGTGATAATAAAGCTTGCTCGCATATTTTTTTTCCCCTGTTCATATTTTAGAGGATGGCAATTCAGTGAAGGCATTCCTTAAAGGTAAGAGTTGTTTTCTACACTGTTGTTTTTGCTGTTTGACTTTAACCTGCAAATCAGTATTAAGTGACAAATATGTGAGCAAGTGACCTCATTGTATATGTAAACTATCAGCTGTGAGAGAAATTCACTGGCAGTAGCCTACAGAAAGGACTAGGCCTTTACAAGTAATTGAGAAAAACATGCTGGTCATAAACTGTTTCTGGTTATCTTCATATTTCTACTATTCTGTCCTGAACTCAGCCAGGAATTCCTCTGAGAAGAGATTCAAGTGTTCTTTTGCTTATCCCAATGTCACTGTCATTTAATACATGGGGACAGGTCCCCTAGCAAACATCAGCAAGTTGAAAAATGTGTTGTGAAGTGTCAGTGGAAGCATTTTCAGGTCAAAATCCATCAGGGTATTACCGAAGTAGCCAGAAATAATGCAGGCTTAAACTCCAAATCCGTTAGGGAAGCTAAATGTAGTACATATGCATTCAGTTGACTAAATCTGCTTGAATTAATAAAAAGATTTTAATAAAAAACTACCCACCCAGCTTTCTGGTTTTATACCTACAAAGACAGCCTCATCACTGTACTATGCTAGTACCTCCCAAGTGTTTAAAATTTGAGATACCATCTCTGTGTTTCTCCCTAACCAGAAAAGAGAAACAGACTGACACAAGTATCTTATGAATATTTATCTGTAAATGTGTATTCGGTGCAACTGTGTCTGGGAGAAACTAAATTAAAGAAAGTAACATTTACATTTTTCTCTGAAAACAGTGACTTGCCTTTGGTAGGACGAGTCCTGATCTCTAAATCTCATTCCAGTTTCAGTGAAAATTAAATCATTTGCATTCAATCAAATTAGCCAGTTTAGCCAACAGCTTTATTGTCCCATGGCAACATAACTTTGACAAGAGTAGACTGGTTAACTCAGGTAAGTAAAGGCTTTTCCCCAGAGAAATTTGATTTTCACAAGAGTCACTTGGAATTGGATTCTGGATTCTGCTACGTGCACAGTCCAGAGATGCAGCCACAATATCTATTTCACCTTATGTTCCGGAAAAAGTCTATGTTTTACTACTAATCTAAGGTTTTTTTTTCCAGTGCTGCTTCATTCTTTATTATGCTATAATAAGCAGGCACAGATGCAGACTGCTGAGAGCCTGTGCATGTCAAGAGTGGTTAGACACAATATATTGATTATGAGAGAAAGGAGTGGCTTATTCTTAATCAGTTTGTGAAACGTCACTCTGTCAAGATGTTCAGGAGGACCCAAAGAGTGTGCGCTGATTTCTTAGGTTGACATCAGAGGTTCTGAATTAGGAAGGTATAAAGGAGAAGGATATTTTTAGGAACTATTCTGCCGATTAGCTATGCATCAGCTTAGCTTGAATTGCTCTTTAGCCATCTTTTCTTTACCCAGGGGCTCATTCCAGTGAGGAACTGAGGACGGGTGAGAGATCGTGTTTTTATCTTTATGTAAAAAAGGTGATGAGCATGACTGATCTCAAGATTGTTCACAGTTTAATTTGTGTCATCATAGTGGTTATCTCATAGACCTTGCATGTGAGAAGACTGAGCTTTATAGGAGGGTAGCAATCACAAGAGGTTTGGAAAGGTCTCTTGTACTCCGTTCTGTGTCAATCCATAATGGCACAGTACCAGGGTTAGAGCTGATAAGAGACAATTCCAGAGATGAAGAGTCTTGGAAGAAAAAGTAATTGCCTTAAATCATCCCAGCAGCTGTAGCAGTGAAGATTTCACATGGTAGAGCAATAGTAGCGATAAGCAGTCCCATTCACAGTGGAAGTGAAAACTTTTGACATAATATACATCTACTGAATAAAAGGCAAGCGGCAGTGTTGATGTTAGGGAGCCAATGTTTTAGGGAGCCAATGTTTTATGCATCCGTGTGGTCATATTCTATATGAGCTGCACTCTGCAAGTGGGCTTCAGGGAAAGTCATAAAAAGTTCATTGGCGTGATTCAGGGCTGTTTGGTGATTTTCAGGGTAAGATCAATGGCGCTTAGGTCAGGTCTAAAGTGAAGGTAACAAACCGAAACACTTTGTGAGTCACTCTGAAGGTCAGAAGTCTCATTCTCTTTAGGTAAGGCTAGTAACCTGTTCAACCACCTAGCCGAAGAAGAGAGTTTGAAAGTCACCGTTGATAAGCAGGTTACTTGGAGGCTTCTGGTCCTTTTTCAGCCAGGCTGGCATTATGCCAGCTTTCATGAAGCATAAATCCCAGATCCCTGTGAATGCTCCTGCTGGCTATGGATTCTGCCAAAGTTCAGTATGCCCATATCGAGTTTTCTCAGCAACCTTTGTACCTCTGTAGATTACAGAGAAGCTCTGGCAAATCAGGCATAGGGACAGATTTCTTTGTATTCTCTTGATGCCACCTTGTATGTCTGATGCAAGATAAAAACCATTTTGTCCTGGCAGAGAAGGCAGACAGCTGCCCTCAGCTCTCAAATGATACTGTTCTGAGGGAGAATGGGACTTTACATCACTCTCCAAAAGTTTCCTACATTGTGGGGAAATTTTACTACTTCCTCCTTCTATTTTCTCTATTTCTTTTCCTTTTCTGCCTCAAAATAGGCAGAGTATTGTAATAGCACATAGTAAAGAATGTTCTCTCGAAGCAAGGAGACAAGACATAGTGTATTCCAAAGCCGCCCCCGCCACAGTCAGTGGAAAGGAGCTGGGTTCCTGTGATGTGATTCCTGTAGGGTCTTCTGTGGTATTGTGGGCTTTTGTGGGTGGTGAGTAAAATACGGTTCAATGTCGATGAACAGAGCCCAGTTACTAGATATTTCTAGGTTGGCTCTTCTTGTGCTGTGCAAGGTTGTTGGTATTAAGGTATTTAGAAAATTCGTAAGAAAAGAGAAAATATTCAGTAAATTCTGCCAGGACTTCTTTGTTTTTAAATTATTCCCTACCTTGCAAGTATTTGCTAATGGAGTAAGAATAATCACAGAATTCCCAAATTGTAAATGGATTGGTCCTGCTTCTGAAAAGCAACGACAGTATATATTGCCAGGTGGAGGCTGAATTTCCTAAGAAAATAAAATAAGTAGACTGACTGCTCTGCCTCAAGGCAACAGAAATTTCTACAATCTCCAGGAAGTAAGCAACCTGCTCCTACATCTAGCAAAGTGTGAATGTCATTCTAGGTCTTAAGACTAAAAAACATCAGAGGAAAAAACCTGGAATAATGTATTGTACAACCAATGGTGTTCATATTTAAAAAAAAACCAAACAGAAAAAAAGACTTCCTTTTTCAGTTTTCTGAATGATATTTACGAAACATTGACTTTATGTTGTACCTTGCCCAGTTTGCTATGTGCAGAAGTCATTGCAGGTTTAATTTTCATAGTTTTACTTCAAGCATCCTTCAGGTTCCAAACTAGTGGTTAAAAGACTTTCTGGAAGGAAATTGTTATGACTGATTCCATTTTATCTCTGAAAGTCAACAAATGACCCCTGCTTCTAATGTATCTCCGGATACATCTCTGTAATGTGAAATCAGATCCTTGGTTATATTATTTTAGAAAAGAGGAATTCTGAGATTTTTTTCACAGAATTCTTTTTTCCTCCTATCATTCACTTTAGCATTTGTCATACTAACGTCTCAAAGAAAATGTCTCTATAGCTTTACGCAGGCTGAAAGTATGATAATACACGAACACCCTAGTAACTCTGAAAGGAAGCTAACGCAGTTTGGTAGTATTGGAGAAAATTCTCTTTTTTAATGTGGCCATGCATATGAAACACAGAAAATGACCTACTCAAGGCCAGCCATCTGATTTCCAGAGCTTCAGAATATCCTGAAAGGAGATCTAGAAATCACTGAATGCAGTAAGTGTTTGGCACCTGCCTCCTGTCTGGTATGGCCATCCTTACCAAGTAGCTGTCTAAGTGAATATAACATTAGAAAAAAGATTTTTTTTTCTAATGAGCCCGTTAAGTGAATTTGCTGAACTGAGAGAAAATGCAGTCAGTCTGGGTTAGCTCAGTTACCAAATTGTAGAAGCATTAAAAGTAAATGTAGGAGAACAAACAGTCGCAGATGCTAAGAGGTCTTAAATCTTTTAACCACTGATTTATTTCCTGGAAAACTCCCAACCGGTGTCTTAGCCTTTCTTCTGAAATAATAATTAAAACCACAATAATGGATATTAATTAAAATAAATCACCTTGCCTGAAATACCTTCTCTAAACGTGCTGCCTTTGTGAGCAGGGAACAGGCAATTATGCATCTGTGCTTTCTCTTAACTTAGGGCTTGCTCTGTCCTGAAGCACAGGGATATTACAAAAAGAAAAAAAAAACCCTCACCTGGGAAATGCAGTAATGCAAAATTATCTTAATTTCCTCTCTGCTGTGTTCCTGGGAAGGCCTTCAAAATGGGGCATGGCTGGAGAGGGTAAGAGTTTCAGGTCTATGTTGGGAGTCTTTGTAAAAATTTGAAGCTGCTCATAAACCCGTGGAGTGCTCAGGAACAGCAGAAGCTCAAATGATGCTCGACTTCACCAAGTGTGACACCCCGAAGGGTACCACATGCCAACCTGGCACACGGAGACAAAATTCAAAGCTGGCACATATATCAAACAACAAAAGTTCCTCATTAGGCAAAGTATGGATCTTCCACATACTACATCTGACTCATTTCTGGAAATGACCTCAAAAAAGAGTTCAGATGGAAGGATCCTTTCAGCTAGTGTGTTACTCAGCAGACTGATGGCGAGATGGGTATTTGCCTGCTGTTCTGTAGCTGAGCCCAGAAGAGTCAGGGAACAGTCAGATGTCAGGGACAAACAGCTTCTATAACAAGGGGAAAATCAGAATTAGCTAAAGAAAACAATGTGGAAACCAGGGGAAAATTATAAATCAAGAAAACCAATTTAATTCTGCATTAAACTAGTCTAAAATTTATTTTGTCAGCACATTGCATTGTAAGCTTACACACAATCACAAAATAATACTCTTTTATATTAATCCCATTAGCAAATTATCCTATTATCACAATACCAGTCACAGTCTAAACACAGGCTTGCGATTTCCTTCCACTGTTAAGTTTCCTTTGCCATGCAGGATCAAGTGTCTTTTCTACAAATAATTCGTCTGAATTCAGGAGGAGATTTACTTTCAAGCAGTTAAGTAACTTTCTAATCTACACGGTCCGTCTAAGACACGGTATTTTTTCCACACCTGGATTCATTTTCTGTAGCTTGTCGGTTGCATTCTGGACTTCGAACATCGTTACGATTACGGGTCACCTACCAACAAAGATTCTCTGAAAGGCCCAAGCTATGAGCTGAAGTCAGTCAAACACCTCTTTGGAATTCCCTAAAATTTGGATTCAGCCCTAATGAATGATCTGATCTGGCAAATGAGCAGACTGAACACGACACATTAGGTTAGAAAAATCTGAGAAATTAAGTTTAATTCTTTAACCAGTTGGGTATTAGCCAGCAGTTCTTACAAATGGATCACACATGTCTTTCAAAATATTAGTTTTCTTTTTCATGTTACATAAGAACACTTTAAGAATGGAAATTTAATAAATTAATTACTGTAATTAAAGCAACTATTTTGTTATAAAGCATGCAAAAAACTAGGCAAAGAGGCCTTTTCCTGCTTCCTTGGTGTTAATTTCTGCTTTCATACTCAATTCAACAATCATCTTGTGTTTATCAAATCTGATTGAAGTAAAATTACCTTCAAGAGAAGGAACGTCTGTCTATTTTTATTAAATGGGACATAAGTTCATAGTAATCTTTAAATTCTTTGTTCTAATAATAACAAAGACATCCATTGCTCTCTGCCATTGATACTAAAAATGTTTAATTGACACATTGATGCTGAAGTTGTTTTTATTTTTTTTAGCACAACAGTGGAGAGTGCAGGTTAAAACAGATGGAGATTCCCCGGAGCCACAAGAGTGTAAAAGGACCCTTGTGATTTATGGCTCAAAGGGCAAAAGTGATGAGCTTCTGCTTTCTCCACAAACCCCAGGATACGTGTGCTTTCTACCCAGAGCAACAGATGAATTCATTGTAAGTCATAAATATAGAGTAATACACAGAGCTTATAATGACATTCCTCTAGCCAAAAAAAAAAATATATATGTATATATATATATATATACATGGAATGTTAGTTTGACTGGTACGAATGACGTATTTGTTTAAAAAAGATGGAATGCTATAACTTTAGATCATGGGTCATCTTCTGCTGGTAGTCCTGTTCTATTACGGCCAGCTGCAGTGTTGAATTTTCAGGGCCTTCAGGGCTATGCACCATGGAGGAAAATCGGTCCCTTTTCTGTAATTTATTGCATTGACCAGTTCATCTTGCATTTTTCCTAATTCTCTAAAGATTCCTGAATTGCAGTTTATACAAAAGGCAATATACAATTGTTTGTTAATGCAGAAGATGAAGGATTTGACAGTATTCCCAGGGGACATAAGTGGGGTTTTCTTTCCTTTATTTCAGTCTTTGTAAAGCAGTATGCACTCTGCCCCAAAATAGTTCTGTCTCTCAGGCCAGTAGGCAGAGGATTTTTCCGGCTAATCATAAATCACTGGAGAATGCATTCACGCATATCAAAGTGTGATGAACCCTGAAGCAATAGCATATATATGGCCAGTATTAAAATCAACTCTAACACAGCCCTGACTACCTGTGCACCTGACACGCATCTTGCTGCTTTGAGAGGATTCATCTGAGGCATCTTTTTAATGTTGAAATTCTGTCCTAGCTTTCTAGGGTAAGTCACTGCAAATTCTGTTGATTGGCATGAAGTACAGCTTCTAGCCAGTGAGATGAAAGAAATAGCTTGCAATTCAAGGCAGTTTTATAAAGCTCAGAAATACTTTTCGATGGCTGCAATAAACATTCTGAAAACAATGGCAAAACTACATTTAGAAAATGTTGTCAAAGCTTCATCATAATCACCTGATCCAGGCTGAATTTTTAATTTAAGTAACAAGCTAAAGCAATTTAGGAACTTTACAGGGAGTAAATGAAAAGATAAATGGCACTTCTTAAAGTCAAGAAAGCAGCTGCTTATCAGAACACAGACAGTGAACACACTGAGCAGCAAAAGGAGCTTCCTAAGCCATCGACATCAACTGAAGAGGTCAGTAGCGGCAGAATCTATCTATGGAGCAGCCACACCAGCTGGCCGAATTTTGGCATCATTGCATAAAGCAGACTTCTGCAACAACCCTCTTGTCGGTAATTTCCCAAATGGCATGTAGTCCTTGTAAAGACTGCCTGATTTCAATGACTGGGTACCATGCTAGGAGAAATTAGTATTGCTATGTGTCAGTCGTGGTTGTCCCTCATAGTCTACTATCCTAAGTACCATAGTACCGTATCCATCGTACCAGGCTTCCACCCTAACGGCTTTCTAAATGCTTGTTCATATTTTGGATTGGGTTTGGGTTAGTGCCTATATTTTGCCTTTAGCTATTTGTGTCCTTGGTTTTGTTGCTTTGTACGAAGAAGTTAATACTATTTGAGTATTTTTTACTGTGCATGAAATTTTGTCTCTTTGCCACATTGCTTACAGTGTTTTCCAGTTTTTGTGGCATTCTAAGGAAATCAGAATAGCGGGTTTAATATAAAGGAGCATTTGGGGATTCACAGATATCTCCATAAAAAGCTTCATAACTCCTCTACGTGGCTCAGCTAATAAACCCAGTTTCTTTTTACTCTCCCTTTCTTTCTTCTTACTAAGGCTATTTAGAAGAATGCAGAAGCTTTGCTCATGGTCTCCCACTGTAGCAGAAGGCTGGAGGCATGAGCTTGATATCACAAGGAGGACAAGCTGTGAATTCAGCTTTCCAACAAGCAGGAGTAAATGAACTTTTAAATCCCCTCAAGATCCTGGTCCTAGACAAATGTCCTTAGTAATATAATGCAGTAAAAAGAACACCAGGTTATATGCTGTAAGCAGCTCATATTGTTTGGAAACAGTAAGCTTAATTTTGATCTCAGTGATGCATTTATTGCACACTGAGGACAGGAAGGCATGTAAATTCCTGATTTTCCAGGTGCTCTCACACAAATATATGCACAGATGTGATTCGTATTCAGAATGATTATTTGATCCAAAATATTTCTAACCGACTCCTATGAAAGAACAGGTGTAGTTTAATTGCATGTAGCAAGCATAAAGAATAAATTGTTAAAAGAGATAAAATAGCAGCATGCTATCAGGTACAGTTGTTGGGTTTCAGTGGTTTCAGGCATCTGTAGTACAGTGGGTGAGCTGCTTAAAGAAGAATAAATTTAATTAGAACACCTTAGTTCTAATGACTAAAATGAGAAATAGGCGAATGTGTCAATGTTATTGCATCTGTTGCGAGTTCTAGTTGAAGATAGCATGGCAAAACCCATGCCATCTCCAAAGAAAACACACATTGAATAGTAACTGGGAAAATGAACGTAAACTAACAGTGCAGTAGTAGAATATTTTTTCCTTGATATTCCGGTGGTGACAGGAATCAGTTGTTGATCTCACGTGGAATGAGTAAACTTGTAAAGTATATATACCTTTCTCTCGGTCGTCAGTGTTTCTTGGTTACTTACAGAGTAGGCTTGTCAGAGCATGCCTTTGGAGAGTCCTAGTGTATCATGCACAATCTATTATCCAGAGAATCATAAAATGCAAAGATATATCGACTGACAGATTGGGATCCCTGAAACTACTCTCCAAAGCACTAGCACAGGTAGTATGATGTGAGCAACAGAGCTCTGCAAGTAGGACTTCATAAATACACAACAAATATGGAATGTATGCTGTGTTAAGGACTGTGAGGGTGACAGAAAATTTTAAATTACATAATGCAATACTCCATGTGTTTTCCACAATATGAGATGATGCTCCAAACAACAAGCAGTAGGACTTCTGGAGTTCCTGACAGAAAGCTCTTCAGTTGAATTTTAGGATGCTTTGACCACACCCTTTTAACTAGAATCATTTATGTACCTTTTTTTTTTTTTTTAAACAGGGCAGTGATAAAGAATTTATTTTAAATGTGCACCCAAACACTAAATTTTAATGCTTTGATTACATTAGGCATGATGTCTTTGGAGAAGGCCTGTGTGAGTAAAAAAAGGAAAATATTTAAAATATTATGAAATTCTCTTACCGTCTTCATCAGCTATCTGTCTCTGAGAGCTTCAAATACCCCAGTGGCTTTGCCAGAGAATCCTCTTGATTGTAAAAGTTATCCTCCTTCAATCATGTAATGGAAAAAATATTGTGTTGTTTAGTATATGACAAATCATATCTAACTCAGCTAAGATTTCAAGTATTGAATATTACATAAAACTGTTCAGAAGAAATAAATATGGAAAAATTAATTAGGAAATTATTATCATGAATAAAAAACAAGGTAAAGTGTCCTCTTGCAAACATTCTGCAAAGTTAAAACTGGGATATTCATTGGTTATATACTTTGTGATGTATTATTTGTCTGTCTCTGCTTTGAAGATCATGTTACATCAATTAATAGGCATCGATGGAGGGAAAAGCAAACTATGAGATCAAAGATAGGATATTGTATTCCTAAGGGAAACGGATCATACTAAATTGCTCAGAAGAGGATTACCAGAATGATGTAATGGCAATGCTCTGTTACAATGATGGATCTGAACAGAAAGGATAATAATGGCCAGAACTATGGGGGGGAAAAAAAGAAACCATTAAAAAGGGGGAAATATCTAACGCACTTAACTGAAAATAGTTGGTGTTTAATTCCACGGATTATAGACAGTATGATTGCTAGTGCTTGCTCGTTCAAAGGCAATCATGGAATTAATTGAAATTGTGATTCTAGAAACGAAAGGGAAAATAGTGGCTTTTAAATAGTCTGTGCTGTATTCTGAAATTATTTACCTATATATGTCATCTGTGCATTTCCTACAAGGATTATAACACATGTATTTATGACAATTTAGAAGCCCAGAGAGTTGCAAATTTGAGTAGCAGAAGACAAAGTAAAATGTGAGGTACAGCTTGCCCTGTCATACAAAGATAAACAAGTTCTGTAACGTTGCAACTCCAAACCAGAGAGCTTTATGGAATAAATTGTGCGTGGCATTTAGAGTAGCTGTGTGGTACAGTCATGAGGTCCATCTAGAAGAAAGAAAATCTGCAGGCAGTAATTCTACAAGTCAGTGGCCTGGTTCTGAAGGAGAAGCAATGATTTTGTTGCCTGTGAAGGAACTGCAGTTTAGATGGGTGAAGAATCTGTGCGCTCTCCTCTCGGCGAACCCAAATAATTCCTGTTAAGTTTAATAAGAGATGAATGCATGTTTTAGGATGAATTAGACCACTTAGTCCACCATATTTAGTGATATCCTTTGCAGCATACGCAGCATGAATGAAAAACTCTTGACATGGAATTCTGCCCACATATTTCCCTTTTCATGGTGCAGCGGTGGAGACCAAGTCAGGAATCTGTGAGGATGTGGTAGATCAAAAAGGCATAACCCCTCTCACATGTGCATCGGAGACTGGGACAGCCTTGCGTTCCGTAGGCCCCATGGCATACGGAGAGGGCAGGGTAGGCTCGGAGGTGGGACACCTCCGGTGCCCTCTTCTTCGGTGTAAACCTTCCGCTGTGTGGCTGTTGTGGGCACTGTGGAACTGAGAGATTCTCTGCGGCCTCGGGGCTGTTACATAGAGAGCGGGAAGGATTTCTTCCCTGGTCCTTAAAGAACAATGTCTTGAATCTTGACATTTTGTAGGAGTGGCATGACAGCCACTTACCTTAAGAAATTCAGACTGGAAGGGATCTTTTAAGCCATCAAGCACAATTCCTTCCTACCACAGGCCTCTTTTCCTAAGTTCTACATCATAAACAGTTCAAGCTCCTCTAAATCTTGGCAGGTTGCTTTATTTTCAGTTAACTGTTCCTCCTCCTACTCTGATGTTTTACTGTTTCTTATGTGCATAGCAGTTACTAAGGAGGGTGGCCAACACTTCCCAAATGACAAACCCACATTTTTTATATGGTTCCTCCCAAATAAGAATAAGAAAGGAATAAGGATAAGAATAAGGATAAGAATAAGAATAAGAGTAAGAATAAGAACAAGAATAAGAATAAAATAAGAATAAGAATAAGAATAAGAATAAGAATAAGAATAAGAATAAGAATAAGAATAAGAATAAGAATAAGAATAA
>JANZLQ010000029.1:11328911-11378457 GCA_026212715.1 Elanus axillaris
CCGGAATATGGAAAGGAACAACCAATTGCATACTGATAACTTGATCACTAGCTATTTAAGAGCAGGCTCCCCATCTATCCAGCTCATTAGAATAAAGAGGATTGATGGGGATAGTAAAGATCATATATTGAAGCTTTTAGTGACATTTAAGAGGTTTATTGCTAGAGGCTATAGTACAAAGAGTATTCTGCTTAAACAGAAACTAATGGGAAAAGATGGAAGCAGCCCAGAAAAAGGAAAAAAATGTTCCATGTGAACTTTTGCACACTATTCTCTAAGGAGATT
This sequence comes from Elanus axillaris, assembly GCA_026212715.1. Classification (NCBI taxonomy): domain Eukaryota; kingdom Metazoa; phylum Chordata; class Aves; order Accipitriformes; family Accipitridae; genus Elanus; species Elanus axillaris. The sequence continues at coordinate 11,329,197 of JANZLQ010000029.1, forward strand.
TTCCTAAATATTTCATCCCACTTAAAGTTGAAACTTGAACAAATAGAACGCTGAAGACCTTTTAAATATCTTTATTTATGCATAACTTTAAACAATTAGTAGCCTTGTATTCATTTCCTGAAAAAATCTTGGGTTTATTGTTTTGATCCATCAGATTCAAAACAACTTTGGATGTGGGATGTACGATATTCAGGATGTACAATCATGAATACGGTAAATCTAGAGCTTGTCAAAAACCTCTATTTCCCCACTTTATTTATGAAAAAATGGGAAAAATTACAAGTACTGGTAATTATTATCAGAATTCAAAACTGCTAAATGTTTAACTATGTATAAAAAGTCCAGAAATTCAAACAAAAAAATTTTCTAGAATGCATCCCTCAAAGCCTCTGTTATGCTAAGAACCGAGTGGCGATACTGTCAGACAGCACTAGCCAGACTTGTAAAGCAATACAGTTCTGAGGTATATTAGAAAGTTAAGTTGTTTTTTGTGGAGAATTTCCAGGAAAAAAATGTGTGTATGCACTCTCTCAAAAATTATTCCATAGATGACTAGTAGCTACTAACCTAGGAAGTTTCTCACAATTCATTCTGTGGATTCCAGTGCTCTACAACTGGAATTGTTAGTATCAGTTTTAGCCTTTGTAGCCCCAATACTAATTCGATCTGAAATTTCTGTCAGCTTCTTCTTTGTATTACAATTTGATTACTAGAGATGAAAAAAAATAGAATTCATTTTTATGTGTTTGCTTTCATTATTGCTTTGAAAGAGACATCTATTTATGGAGATGTCTTTAATGAACATCTTGATAGAATAAATTCAAATAAAGACAAAAGAACAATTTTGAAAGATATTGATCACTGCTATCCTCAGACAACAAAAACAACACGTATATAACCTTATAGAAGCAAAGTAAATGCTAAAAACTAAGCATCCAAATAAACAGTAACCTGTAATGTCAATTGACTGGTTGTAATGAAGACAATACTAATATAATTACTTGTGTTCTGAACTAAGTAATTCCATTAGATTTGGCAAGACAAAAATACATATATATGCTAATTTGCAATCTTCAGGAAAATTGCAATTCCTTTGTTCAAAGCGGTGGCCACTCCCAATTTTTTCCTGCATCTACAAGCACAGTTGTTCCATGTTTTTCATCTCTTTCTGAGCTCTGATGTATCCTCTGGCCATGCCTCCTGCATATCCCACCTCATCTCGTGCAGCATGAGGATGATTTTTCAAGCCCAGTAAATCCCATCAGAGTTATCAGCTATCATTGAATCTATTATTAAGAATTAAGAAAGAAAAACAAACAAATGAACAAAAAATAAGCAAAATTTAATTGAGAACCTCCGAAATGGCTTTTTTTCTATCTGTAGAAGTATTTCAGTATTATGTGGTAGAGTACCCTGATGTGTTTGAGCATGGAGAAGTAGTTGTTCACTACATGATACTTTGCCAGATACAGTGCAGTCCAGAATCTCATATTATCAAATAATTCCTTTTTCATTAGAGTTAATGGTAAGTCTCATGTTGTTTTCCAAATGAAAGTAGTTTAGAGATGCTTCAGCTAATGTAGTGTTTTGACTTCCTAGGCTTATTAACTCAAGCACGGTATCAAACATCAAACCAGGCTGGCTCAGGTGTAGAGCTGGTGAAGTGAATCACGCTGCTGTTTACTCTTACTGATTCAAATTCCTGCTCACTCAGGCATCTTTCTACCACACTCTGTTGTGCAGGTTAGATGAACCCTGTACTTTTGACTAGATTAATAAGATCAGACATTCAACTGGCATAAACTGATTTGCTCCACTCTCTTGAGCGTTATTAGCTGTGTGGCTGTATCAGCTGAGGATCTTGTCCCGAATCTTTAATTTCACAGAAAGGGTGATTTTAATTTTTTGAGACTTCTTATGTGATAAATAGCAGGGTCAGGCATCAAATTTAGTTTTCCACAAATTTAGTTTTCCACATTTTTTAGCCATAGAACGAAATGAACATTAAAAAAATATCCCTGCCTACTCTACTCGCCTTTGATTCTTAGTTGCCTAACTTTCATTTAAAAAAAACCCCTGATTTAATGCAGTATTGCAACAATAACCTCTGGAATACTCCTTCCCCATATTGCCTTTTTCTATTTATTTTACTATTTTGTAGAGTAGAACTTCTGCAGAAGCCCATGAAAAAAAGAAGTCCCTGTCAGCTGTATCCAACACCTCTGAAATATAGCACCCTACCCTGCCCCATTTGCACTCCCACCCCATCTGTCTTATCTTTCCATGCTGCACCTGACGAGCTACAGAGGAGAGCAGAAAGAGAAAAGGTCCTGAGAGCTCCAACAGAAGAGGAGTTCATCTGATAGTTCATCTCTTCCCCCACAGCTTTTGTTACTGTTTCCTCCCTATTGGAAAAATTACCTGCATTGCCTGATTTCATTACAAAGCCAAAATCACAATGGCATAAAAGGTTTAACTATACCTTTGACATTCAGAAAGGGTGTGATTCTATCATTTAAACTGCCCACGCTTGAAAGGCTATTAAGAGTTCTGTGGGCAAATGTTACTGAATTATCACAATAAATGATATTTGAATACATAGTACATAGTAAATTCATCATCAACAACAAGGGCAAATTCAAAGCAACACCTTCGGTCCTATCATTAATTCATGTTTTTTTCCCCTTTTTAATGAGCATTAGGTGATCGCCTTCAGTTTCACACTATGTTGGCTTACGTCTGAAACAGAGCTTTTATAAGTAGGATTGGGAAGAGACAAAGAATGGCAAAGTTGAACAGAACATCTTATTTTAGTAGATTTTTTTTGTTGGGGTATGTCGTTCATCTGATAGCCAGAATGGTCCCAAGCTTACCCTAAAACTTTTACTCCATTTCCCAGCATCTCTTTCGTGTTATGCCTTCCTTTGTAGTGGTTACTTTGTATATTTTTATTTCACTTACATCGTGAAAATCCTTTCTCTGATCCAAAACCTTTTAAAATGAATGGAAATATTTCCTGTGACTACATAGAGCTTTAAATTATGTATCAATAGATTCAGCAGATTCCACTGAAAATACTGACTCAGCAAAAACATTAGATATGTTTCTAATTTTCAGTGTATCTCTCATTTGAATACTACTTGTGTGATTAAAGGTAAGCTAGTGATTAAGTATATTGATGATTCTGGACCACAGCAGTAAAGATGACGGTGAGCACTGTGATTTCTAATCCATCCCACATGAGTGATGGGATCTGTGGACCAAACTCTTCCAATTTTATTCACACAAGTAGCCTTTTGACTTCAATGAATCTGCTTATATGACCAAGGTATACAGGCAAGGCAACGCTCTAGATGAGTAACATAGAATCTTACCTTCGTATCCTAACTCCTCTAAAAGCAAAAATGCCAAAGACTCACCTGGACGGCTCATGTACTTTCAACTATCTGGATCTCCAGCAAGGGCACGTCTGTGTCGCTATGCTGACTGTCATGCATCTATGTTCTCTTGACCTGGCAGTGCCTGTTTAACTGCCTTGAAGAAAGGGATGACATACATTAGGGCCCCAGTCTAGGAAAACGCTTGGTTTACTTATCACCAAACATGAGTGATGTCATCAATTACAAGTACTTTCCCAACTCTTGGTTTAAATTATTTAAAAAAAAAAATAATTCCAAGGGCAGGTCCCTGAAGTAAAGTAAATAGTGCTGCAGTAAAATAGAGTTAATCTTCAGATTCTCAGATGTCAACCCCACGTAGTAAAAGACGAAGAGAAACGAAAATATTTCAGAAGTTTATTGCAATGAGTATGCCTGTATTGGTGGACTGATACAGCCCTTATTATTTAATGAATCCTTTTAGATACTAATTTTTCAATCAGTATGTAAATCCACCCTTTAGAACCCTTGTTCCAGCTATGTGACCTTTTTATTTTAGACATATAAAGCAATAGCTATATGTCACAGCCTTTGAAATCAGGCCTTTGATTATAGCACTCAATATGAATAGCACCAACTTGTGAAAAGAGCTGTAAGAAAAGCTTAAAAATAAATATCCCCAGAACATTTTTTTTTCTCCCTGTTTTCCTATCACCTACGCATGAAAACAAATGACAACCTTAGCTTCTGGGTTCTAACAATCATTTTCAAACCTACCAGAAATTTCTTATATCTTTTTAAAGGATGTATGGTTTGGTTAAACTGGGCCATTTCTATCTTGGGATAAATTTGATTCAAGAAGCAAACTGTACTGAAAATATCAGATGTTTCCAGGATGTATACTTAGATATTTGTGTATCCTGTGATGTATTTTAGACTGAAATACATATTTCAGACTTGAATAATCTGTAGTTCAGTGCTCTCTGGCTTGTATTGTCGATTGTGAGACTGAAAGAGCGTCTTAGTTGCTCCTTGGTTTCACGTCTGTCTAAAGCTCCATTTCCCTTCTTCGCACACATGCGTTTCCTGGGAAGGCAGACGTAGAGCCAGCCAGGTCCCAGGTAGGGACAAGCAGCAGAGTGAGGCTGGAAGACGTTCTCCAGCACGTAACTGTCACATTGCCTAGATGTTGTCTATGTCTGCTTTACTGTACCAGTGGTGAAAGCTGTGGCAGCTGGGGCTGAATAGTTTGGAGTAGTCAAAGATAGCTCAATACTGGTAAAATGTTGGATTTTGAGGGTTTCAGTCTTTAAAAAAAAAAAAAAAATCAGTCTTGCACTTTACAGGGGATAAAAATGTTTTCGTCCTTCAGAAAATATTAGGAAGTTGTTTCTGACAAACCTATGTTTCTGCAAGATAATAGCTTTTTTTCCTCAGGCCAAAGTAATGATGTTTGTGGTTGGAAGCAGAGACTACCTAAGTTTAGAGTCCTAACTTTTAGTGGCTAGCCCTAGAATATATGGGAAGCCATCATAGGTGTTTTCTGCAGCACCTGCCTTTCCCTGCTGGCTACCTGAGGTCAATATTCCTAATATAGCCACCAAAGTTAGATTCCTAAAGTGAACAGCACCAGGATTATACAAATGAGCACAGGTTTATTATTGCAATTTGAGTAAAAGCAGACTTACAACATTAGGAGGAAAAAAACCCCAACCCCAAAAATGCCTTCTTATTTTTTCCTGGGCTCCTTGTTAAAATGATGTAAATACCCATGAATATTGAGACTGTGACCTGCTTCTGTTTAAGCGTTTCCTTGTTCTTTGTTTCCATGATAAACTCGGGGGCTAAAATAGGTAATTTAAGGAATGAACATATGAGTTTTCCATGAAGTTTCTTTGGAATGAATGCAATCTGGTCTCATCTGCATCACTCCCTCCTGTATTGTGTCAGAAAGAGGCAAGGAGTGGCTGTAGATATCTCTTCTAATCTCTATACTATGACCACAGCTGAGAAAATCAGGAATGCTTTCCCTGAAACTCAAATTTCACGTAGCTGATCTGTATTTGTGGGTACATGGGGGGTTCTTTGGAGACCGATACAAAATGTGAGGAGGTTTTTCTATTTATGTGTTAAAGCTGGTGTTGAATGACTTTTTAATTCATTATTTCTGTTTCACATTAACATGCTTTAACTCAAGAACATTGTAATAGTATTATGGTCTGACTAGTGAGAAAGCTTGATAGTCCTGACGTGTTCGTTCATTGGGAGATAATTACGTGAGTTTAAAGCTTAAGACAATCAGGTCCCAGAGTTCTTCTAAGCCTCTTCCTAAGTGTAGGCTCCCGTTTCATTTCAAGAAGAAAATAATAGGCTGAGAAGGAAGGAAGAAACAAAGAACCATGAACAGTCTTAGAAAGCAGAACTTAGACTTTCCAAATGGCACATAAACATGAAGTATTTCTTAGAAAGGGATTTCCTACCTCAGGGGGAAGGAGGCAGTGCATAGGAGAGAGATCCCGTGCCCCAAGCAGCAGGCAGTAGCTCTGGTTTTCTGGGAGCGGTGTCAGAGCAGAACAAATCTGTATTCTGCAGATTGCCAAACGGGGAGTTATGCAGCAGGAACGTGTTTTGGTTATGTATGCCACCAGGACTGAAGAGATCTGTACTCCTCGTTCTGTGGCATAGCGTGGGACTCGGATGACATTTGCAATGGTTTCCACCAGGGATTGGTACATAATGCAGGTGTTGGGCAAGAAGACAAGGAACAATTTCTCCTGCTGACTTTTTGGTTTTGTATGTGTATTTTTTCTGAAGTCGTGGAATATGCGATCCATTTGCACACGGGAGACTTGAAGAAAGCAGATGCCACTGGTGAGGCGTATCTTTGTATACAAGGACAAAGGAGTGACTCTGGGAAACGATGGCTTAACTCGAGAAACAGCCTGATCACTTTTGCTAGAGGGCAGGTAAAACAATGAGGAAAAATGTAACTGAATCTGCGAGTGTCTTTTTGTCAGAACACGTGTTTGCATAAAGCCTTTCATGGACAGAGCATCAAAAATGCTAACGTTTTGTATTCCCTATAGACATCATTTTCTCATGCAACGAAGAGGTGGTTGTCTCCATAGGTAACGTTGCTTTTAAGCATCACCAGCATTGCACAACAGTGAAACAGTTAAGTTGGGGAAGTAATTTTTAGCTGGACTAAATATACTCTAAAAGATCTATTTTAATATTACAGACTTTTAAGGCCAGGGAGGTATCAGTGCCTTGTTCAAATATGCCAGATTGATAGAACTGATAATATTTCTGTAGGATATCTTGCCTTTGTACGTACATTAGACCATGACCTTTTCTTGTTAACTTTTCTGAACACTAATGTCAGTGTTCCAAGCAGAGTTTTATTTTTTCATATTTCCAGTTCTTCCACCCACTTGCTGCTTTTAAACATGGTAAACACATTCTTGCTTTTTGAGGCTTAAAGGACTTTTCCTAGAAGAGTAATTCCGGGGGTAGTTATTGGCATAAAAACAAAGTAACTAAACCAAATTTCAGATGAAAAGAAAATGTCTAGCGAATACTTTGCTAGACCCCATAGTTTGCTCTGAGTTTAAGTTTGGAAGATCTTTTAATTTTTGTTTTAAGGGAATCATAAAACCATTGTGAAGTACATAGGAATCTACTTTTGGGGAGGACAGGAGAGAGTATTTCGTGATTGCCACCCAACCCAGATTACTTTGCTCTCTGATGTAGAAATCTAGAGACCTCTGCCTGCAATGTGCTTCATTTATTCTTTAAACGTGCCTCTGTTTATTTTATCTGCTTTTCTTTTCACTTCTAAAGATTCTAGAAGACATAATGGTTTTTGCACGAACACCAAACTAAACCTTTGTTATTCAGTACGTCCTCTGTATTCCTGTATTTTCGCTCTCCATTGTGGAAAAGATTATGTGTGCCCAATGTTATGTTTGTCAAGAACTGATCAAACTGCTATCTCAGACTTCACAAAATAAATCTGAAAATAATAATGACAGGATAGTAGGGCCTCTCTGGCTTTAAGGAGTAATGTAGGAAATTTTATAGATTAATCTTTTTGGGGATATAGGTAATAGTTATATACAATATATCTAAAGATAATACCTTAGAGAAATCTGAACAGCAAGACTGCTTGCTACAATGGATAAGGTATCAGTACAGACTGAAAGAGGGACTGATTCCAGTTTCTTTCAAAAGAACTGAACTGTCCTGAGCTTTTTTTTTATTCTTTGCTTTATAAGATTGTATGTTAAATTTTCTTTAAGAATAAAATTTGTAAAGAAAAATCTGTGAACAATACCATTGACTTCTGTGAATACTCACTCCAGTGGAAATATAACTCATCCGCAAATTCACAAGGATTTTTTTCTGTATAATCCAGATTCTGTGTCATTTTTTGATTGGACCTTCTCAAGGCCTTCATCTGCGACTCTAAAGGGCCTTTCTATATTCTGGGCTATAGAACCCTAATCTTTTTCTTACAGAAAAGATTTTGAGTAACAACTGTTTAGGTATTCATTCTCTCACAGTTTTCTTTACTCCAACTTGCCCTCAAATGCCGAATTCTCTGTTCTTAGTCTTTGCTCTTTTTTTCTAGATGATTCCCATGATCAGTATGGTTCTCACAGGTAGCATGAATTTTTGTATGTCATTTTACTTGGCAGCAACTATGGGAACAATATAATGTTTTTAATGTTTGTTTGCAAACCTTCAAATTGGTCCCCAGCTTTTGTCTTCAAATTGCACTTTTCTAGCCCAACCTTTTCAAGACGACTGCTTCTGTCTACAACAGGGTAGCTCATGAAGTCACAAGAAATAAAACAGTGTTACTCATGGAGATTTTATTCTGCAGCTAATTTCCCAAAAGTGTAGATGAATCCATTCACGTTTCCAAACCTCATTTCTTCAGGCCCAGTTCAAAAAAGCCAACAAATACACACTTTAAGCAATGTGTGTCCCCAGTGCCAGTGTGCATACTTATGTGAGCATTCCCAGTGATCCTGAAGGAAGACGACTGCGCAAACATGTATATGCAAGAAGGTGAATATACTACAAGGATTTACAGTAGGGAAAAAAGGGAAGATTCCATGAAGTTTATTCATCATGAGATTCTGTTTTATGTGGAAAATTTGACCTATTATAGAGATGGCTTCAGAGACAAATCCTTATCCCAATAGCGCAGTGATTGAAACCTTCCCAGGCACTATTCATTTCATTCCCATTTACCTCTCTAAATCCTACTACATTAACTGTGAATTTTAGTGAAAATGAAATGCCTCCAGATTTTCAGAATTATTAGACAACTATTGTTCATGAGTTTCATTGGGAATTAGGTTCTGGATCAAAGTAACTTTCAACACAAGTAGTAATTGATCTGATTTGGTTATTTCAGTACATGACAGTACTAGAAATGAGCACTTTATTGCTAGTGTGTGTATGTGATGTTTCCAAAATTACTTCCTATTAAATACAGCAGCATTTTGAAATTCATAATACTAACTGGATCAGAAAATATCAGTTGTAGCATGTAATGTTTAATTATGAACTCAAAGACAACGGAATGGCATAAACAAGATAAATTTGCTTCCACTGAGATACAAAACAATGACCAGACACACAAGGCTAAACTGATAAATATTCAAAACAGATACATATTAAGTTTAACTAAAATATTATTTTGATTGTTTTCATATTGCAGGTGGATGTTTTCAAAATCAAAGCAGTATACCTTGGCAAGTTGAACCAAGTTCTTGTTGGATTTAAGAGTCTAAAAAAAGGTCAGGAATTTTTTCAGTTAATGTATGCTAATAATAATGTAGATTACCAGATTTAGGAGATCCTAGAACTTCTGAAATGTCTTAAATTTAAGATTAAAAATCACAAGTTTTTTTTTTTAAGTTCTAGAAAATTTGAAATTGCTTTCCCTTTTCTGCAGTTCATTATTTCTGTTGGACTATATGCGTCAATTATCCAGCTTGGTTTTACTAAAGTGTGCAAAGGATTCCTAGGAAATGTGACAATGTAAAATGGTAAAATTATATGTGAAACTTTCCTCCGTAAAAGTTATTATGCATTCTGAGTAGAGTCAAAAAAGCTTTTGTTTTTCAGGAAGCAATATGACATCATGCTTTTGCAATTTTTGACTTTTTTTTCTTCCTCTCCATTTTTAGATGATGGACATTTCCATTTTAAAAGAGAATTTTTTTTCAGGACTAAATGCTTCTAGGTAAAGATAAGAACAGAAAATCAGTTCATCATATTAGGAAGTGGAACATGAAAGAAAGGCTGTTCTGGCCTCACAGACTTTTTGCTTCTAACCCATGAGAAATACGTTCTTTTCTAAGGGATTTTGCATATGTGAGGTTGAGTGGCAGATAAAAAGGCTGCACTTCCTGCAATATTTTTTCTTGCCTTCCTTCTGACTCCACAGCAGCTGTTGGAGTTAAAGAAAATTACTTCTTAAAAATCTTCAAATGCTTTATTTCTAGAGAATCAACACAATGGTCTCAATCAAGAAAAAACCTTCAGCTGAAGTTTGTGCCTTATTAGATAGCATAGAACCTCACCAGAAAAAAAAGTTGTGTGTTGAGTGGATTTTCTGATGGCTAATGTGGTAGATCCTTTCTCCTCTAGGACATTGGTGATATCATTTCCTGTGGGGAACTTCTTGTGTCTAGAGATCTCATACAGAAGCCTTTCCATCCTTTGGGACACTAACAGATCATTGAATCAAATCTATCCCTATGTTTAATTTCACAGGAACTGTGAAAACTTTGAGACTTCTTCACTTTGTTGAATATTTTGGAGTGTAGGGGGAAAGGCAGAAATGCATATACACCTAGCCAATATATTTTCAGAAGTCTTATTATTTCCTTAAGAAGTGTGGCAAAAGAAAACGTTTTATTGATTTTCTAAAGATAGAAACTTATGACTGCATACACAGAATGTTTTGTTGCTTAAAATGTATAAATTAATAATGTCCTGTTTATTTTCAATCAGATGAGTGGTTCTTGGAAAAAATTGTTATAAAAGAAGTACTCTACCCTTTTTCTGCATATGTTTTTGTTCACAATGACTGGATCGATAAACGCTCGAAGACAGATTTTGTAGAAGTGGCCATTCCGCTCACAGGTAATACCAGCAGAAATGTCCTTCATTTGCAGGCATAGCACTACCGCGTGGCAGACCAGAGCAGAGCCGGTACGAGGCTGCTTCACAACGGAGGCAGAACTGAGCGTTGATGGTCAACCCAGCGGTGAGGGGCAGGGGCCTGGAGCAAGGAGAATCATGCTTGCTGTAAACAGGGAGGAAGGAATTATGCCTGGGATGGAAAAGATGGAAATGGCAGTATTGAAAGAATCTCCTCTGGCAGCACACACCCTGTCCTTGGGACAATGCAGAGAAGATAGGCATGGCCCCTGCACGAGTGTGGCATAGATTCATGAAGCAGCTGGCCTGGTTTTCTACGCCTCCACGGGGCTAAAATGAGTAACGAGAGTTTTGTGGCTTTGTTGCCTGACTTGCCTGTGCTAGATCCAGCACTACCAGGCAATGTAATCTTCTACCTTTTGGCTTATACTGCCTTACAACTTGGACACGCGCTCTGAATAGATGCTTGTTTGCATTGCAGAGACTTCTGTGACATCTCTTCTTACAAAAAGTTTTGATACTAAAAGCAGAGGACGATGGCAAACATGGGTGCACTGCACACAAGTACCAGAAGATGTTCCTGATATTAAAGTTGTTGTATTTGGAAGAAAAGGGAAATCCCCTGCACAGGAAGTTCAGAATCTGAATGATAATCCATTTTTGGTCAGTTTCTTTTTTTTATTTCACACAAATCTTACCAAATAGTTTCAGTGAAGTAGGAATTGCAGCCAACGTATGTGAAGTTATGTGGAGTGATTTTTTTTTTATCTGTTTTTATTTTTTGAGTTAATGTTTATACTTCTATGTCTTAAATAAACAGCACTTGGAGAGCTTCTCACATGTGGGCTACTATATATCACTTAGGAAAGCTCTCTTGAGCAAATGCCAACTTTGACATGAAAAACCTCATTAACTTTGAATTAAGACTAGTAGGCCTTAACAGTAGGGCAATAAATAATGAAACTATTCCATACTTCCTCTACATTCTACTTCTTAAATCTCAGTTAATCTTTTTTCACTACTCAGAACCTGTGTCTCTCTACAGTGAGCTTGGGCCTAGGCAAATCTCAGTTCTGTAGTTTGCACGTGATGTTAATGGCAGCTTCTGGACAGGTGTGGGAAACTGGGTCACCCCTTTCAAAAGGTTTTTATTCTTAAGCATGGAAAAAAAAGTCATTACCCACCTTTTGCAAAAAGGCAATATAAACATCACTTGCTTAACAGCTGCGAGATGAAAAGCCACAAGCAGCAGTGTGTGATAGGACTTATGGAAACCATCCATCCTTTCTTTTGAGCATTAGAATAACTGAGAACAGAACCAACAGCCAGGTCTAGAAATCATCTTGAGTTCAAAATTTCAGTTCAAGCTCGAGAATAAAGAAGTGATGGAGAGGCAGTAAATAGGAAAGTGGAAAGACTAGTAATATGAATTCAGCTTCGAAATGTAGAATCAGTCAAGGATTATCTTGCTTTTCATATGTTGGCCTAGGCTCTGCCGCCAATCCTCCCAGTTAAAAATAAACACAAATTATGATACAAATGTGAGTCCAAATTAACTTGTAATCTTGATGGGACTTCCTCACCCTAACATTAATACCTATTTTATTTATCTTTTTAGCTGGGCGTAAAGTATGTCAGCCAAATTGTTACGTAAAACATATAGTTAATTTTTTTTCTTTATTTTCCTAACAGTTGACTGTTGGTGATATTGGAGATATAACAAAAGTTTCCTTTGTGTTATTTGGTCCATGCTTGGGAAGAGGAATTAGACTTCACAAGGTATTCCAAATACACTATATATCAACTTGTAATATTTTCATAACACCAGCAAATATCTTTTGTTGAGAGACGGATTGTTAGCTTCATTTTGCACCACACCAGCAAGGCCACACTTCTTTTGGCTCAGTTACCTGGTATCTACAGGTGATCACCTGCAGCTTCCAGATGTCTCTGTGGGCACATCTACCTCGTTTGTGCTTGCTGAAGTGCATATAGCTATACCTATTCACTGGTGTGCAGATCCGTTCTGCATAGCTCATCATGACATGGAAGGCAGTGTTTTCTGCTGATGTCAGGAAATGTCAATCCCTGTGTCGAAATACTGACAGTCTCCTGAGACAGGGCAACTTACTTGTGGAAACCAATTAAGCTGATACTTTAGTATTTATTCATTACAACACGGTCATCAGTGGGCATTAAACATCTGATTGTAGTTTAATATGTACTTAAGATCTCTCATAAAAAAGGATGGAGAAATGACTTAATACTGTCAATCTTATAATTCAATCAGATTTTATATGTATATCTTTCCCTAGGGTGGGTAGGAGGATCGAGTAGAAAAGTGTTGGGCCTGATAATACTTGAGCTTTGGGGAAATACTTAAAATTGAAAGTTAATGCAAAGATTGTGTCAATGAGCTCTGCCTGTAGGCAAGGGGCCAAAAAGCATTGTGGACATAGCATTGAATTATTCTGAAGTCAGTAGAAGAAGGGTTTTCTGAACTGGGCCACACAGTACCTTAACACTACTAAGGATTTAAAAGAGCAAAGGGTGATTCCCTAAATGAATAAACAGTCCAGAAACTGTTCTGATGGGAATTGCTAGACACAGCTGCATTCCAGGCTGAAATTTGAATGAGTTTATAGTACTCAGAGGAACATTAAGTCTGAGTTTATGAGTTTCTCTGAGGATAGAGGTGGAGTTTATCTTGTCCATGTTTTCTCCCAAAATGTGTTCTTTGTCAGCTAATTTTGTAGTCTCAGTTTAGGCTAGAATGGAAAGTATAGGTAAGCAAAACTAATTTCTCATTTTAAATATGCATCTCCAGGCCATTTGATAAAGCATGCCAAAAATATGTTGACACTACCCTCAGTATATCCATTGTGTGATTACGTAATATAAGATTTCAGCCTCCAGAACTGGTGGCTCAAAGCATGGCAGAAAAATTCATAAATGTAATAACTTGCTTTCTGCTTTCTTTTCAAAGACAACCCTCTGCAAATGGCTAAGTGATTTTTGTTCACACTTTTAAATACTTCAAAAGTTATTTAGTAATTCGTTTATTAGTAGCTATAAATTGTTACAATCTGCAAGAAGTCAATAAGTTGCTGTAGACCTATGTAGTCTCTTCTACTGGTGCACTTACAACCCACAACATAAGGCACAATAACATATACTGCTTGTGCCAGTAATATGCTTATAACATCTATTACTCATTTATTAGTCTGTTTATAAATTATTTATACACGGAAGCATAATCTAAAATGTAACAACTTGGTTTCACTTTAATAGGGCTCTTACGGTGCAGTAAAAAATAGAGATGCTGTATAGAAATAGAAAGACTCCGGGAGGCAGTCAGTATGAGTAAGCTCGCTATGAATCAGTGGTCAAACCCAGCCTCAACTGAAAAGAATTCCCTTCCTTGCTTTCTCCTTCAGTGAAAGAAGTAATAGCCAAAGTTTCAGAAGGTTCACAAAATGCACATTACAGATGAAACTGCAAAGGTTAAAAAGGAGATAAAATCCCAACTCTCCTTTTGCTACTCTCTTGTTTTCTCTTTTCTGGTGTTTACAGCAGCTTCAGAGCACCGGAGTTTTTCCTGTTGATCTCCTATGGTTTTCTGCAGACCTCTGTAGAAAATGATACAACCTTAGCTAAAATTTATGTCTTCTCTGTAACTTTTGAAGATTTATATACTATAGAATGAGTAGCTTTTTCTTGCTCGGAAATAGAGTTTCAGGCCCTTTCCTAAATAATATACAAAATCATTTTTACTTTCGCATGGAATATAGAAGCACTGTATGATTTGTAGAAAAAGTTCACACTTAGATGTGACCTTACAACTAACAAGAATTTGTCAGGTACATTTTATTTTAAGGCCAAAGACTGCATAAATTTACACATCCCATTTTGACTCCAGTCTCTGCAGGTGGTCTGCCTGCATATGCAGGTAACCCTTAGTCCAATTTTAATATAGATAGGAATTTGTGATACTTATTGATTTAAGGATGTTTATATCGATAGCAGTTAAGGACGATATTTTTGTTTGAGAAGAAGTTAGACATTTAGCGTGAGAAAATTCAGTTATTGCAAGTGCAAAAAATGGGTAAAAAACTGGCTGCAATTTTAGTGGAATTTAATACTGTCTAAAGAAAAACACTGTTTATTCAAGTAATTACCGGTTTTATTCTGGAAATGGTCATGGGGAATTGTTTACTTTCATCTGGAAGCCTTGTGCGTGATCTCATGAATAACTGGGCACAAAGCATAAGCAGGAACGGAAAAGGTTCAGTAATTACATTTCTAGGAACTCAAGGGCAAGATAGCCTGACAAAGTTTTTAAGAGTGGAACTGTCAAATTCCTAATTATTCCAATTATATAATTCAATTATATAAATATTTATGCATTTCAGAGCTTGCCCTTGAAGTCCTTGTAAGGAAGTCTGTACTCAGGATTTCCAAACAGTGCTATATGTATCCTGTACAATGAGCCACAAACTTTTGATGCTGCCGCTGGTGTCAGTAGTGGTAGTAAGTCACCACAGTCATTTTGGGAACCCCTGCCTAAGAATTTCAATTACTTGATGTCTTGATGAAATTCAGGTTTTGTTTCATTTTATTTTGTTATTAATGTCTTGGATATAATATTTCTATACAAAGAGATTCTAAAGGCTGAAGAAACCATTTCTGCAAACTTGTAGTCATTAGCTCTGTACCATGTTCAAGCCTGCATATAATAGTTACCAGAAATGTTTCTGCATATACTTGATAATTTGTCATTCTGTGTTTTATAACCTGGCCTAAGGTGAAGCTCATGATCTGAGTTGCCCTCCTGGGAATCTGATCTCCACATTGGCTGTCTCAGTAGCCAGGATAGGTGGGCTCCCAAGGCTGTGCTCCCTCGGTTGGTTCGGAGCTTCTAAGTTCACAAATTTGGAACACAGTTTGTTCAGTCTCCACTGAGTATTTAACGTCAGGTGGAATGAAGCCGGACCTAAGCGCGCACCTTCTATTGGAGCCCATTCTTCAAATAACTTACTTCCACAGGGACCCCTGAAGGCCACTGGACACCTAATTTCTGCCAACATTGAAAATCCTAGCTGAGATGTAGCAAGTCACACATAAACAAATAAAAAGCGGCAAAACAAATGTTTTTGCAAAATGGGCATATGCTGTTAAGATTGATGTAACTGTATTCGTTCATTTGGCATTCTGAAATTGCAAGTATATACAGGTCAATTTAATCTGTACCCTCCATTGGTTCTCTACAAATGGGCCCTATGCCTGTGTCAATACGCAGTGAAGAACACACCTATAAACACCAGGCTGCAGAATGAGCGGCTTGCAGCAACTACTGTAGCTCTTATGCAGAATCAGGTAGCTTTTATAAAGCGTGTGCAAGCATTAATAATGGGAAGAAATATCAGTTTCTGTTGGGATGGAAATAAGAACCTGAATAATTCAGATAAATGGATTTCTTCCTCTGATTCTGCCTGCAGCTTCAGCTAAAAGACCTGGACACTAAACAAGAGTTGGGATTTCACACTGAAGCCCAATGTCTGTTTGGAGAAGATGGATCTGAGACTGTGACAGAGCTAGCAGCCGTCAGGCCAGACAAGCCACCACTCAAGGGTATGCTGCTGAACTAAAAAGTAAATATATGAGCAAATGCACCCCCCCCCCCCACAAACACACACAAGATCGTGAACTGCCTAATGGGATGAACACAATGGGCAAGATTGCAAAGCTATTTATCTATATTAAAAAAAACACTAAAAATTATTTTTAAAAATTCATTCAGTATACCTGTATAAACCACGTGGGGTCTTTAATAAGATCTACTGTTAAAGCATTTTTTCTGTTTTAAAACAACTGGCATGTATTGTTTTCACTAGGCTAAGTACCAGTTTGAGAGGCTGAAAAATCTGCAAAGCCCAACTGGTATACTTCCGTTGAAATTTTCAAAAAATCACTGATTTACACTTAGGGAGGGACTAAATCACAGATTTAAAAAAGGCATGTGGAAAGTCATAATGGCATGAATCACAAAAAGAAAAAACAATCTTTTTCGAAGTCTGCTTCAAGCCCCATTTCTGCCCCAGAAGCTCTTTTTCATCTCATCATTGTATTTAAAATAAGATAACATCTTCCTTCGTTCTGATTACATTTTATAAAATATTTAGAAAAGAATTCTCATTCACTACACTCTATGAACAGAAGTCTTAGTGAAAATATTTAAAACTTTTTGCATTTAATATCTAACTGAAGGCTAGACTGCAAATGGAAATTTATCTTAACAGTCTGCTACAATATTTAATTCTTCACAGAGCTTACAGAACCCATAAAAAAAATCCTCTGTCATGCTGCCTCAAGGAACATGTACTATATAACTCATCAGCCAAAAGTCATGCCAAGCCTTCCTTTGTGATGAAGAATAATAATACCAATGAATAGCTGTATAAATAGCCGAGCCATTTCTCATGAACACATTAGTTGATACTGGCTATAGTTATCAAAATGCCAGACTAAATCAGAATTCAGCTGACCCAGAACAAAAAGTGGATTTTATCTGTTACATCTGTGTTTTTTCTTTGCTAAAATGTTGTTAAAGTTGATAAATCCTAACTCAATTTAAGACCTTTAATTACTACAAGAATTCAAGGCTTTTTTACACAGCCTGATAAAATCAGTGTGATTCTTTCAATTGATTTCAGTTACCATTGGATAAGAGTCCAGAACTATGACATTTTCTTTTTCTGTAATGTAAGCATGGATTGGTGCATTGATTCATAAAGGACATTTCATCTCTGATGCTGTTCTGTGCTGTTGTGAGGTAGCTAGAAATCTATGTGAAACTCAGAACCTTAATGTCAATTAGTATAACTTCATTCCTTGGTCTTGAAATTAATCTTTTACCTGCAATAAATTGGTTTCTAATGTTTGGTAATTACATTGCTAAATAGTCTGATTTGGTGATGTCTTGTGTCTCTGATTTTTCATGACAGAAGTTCTTTACTCAGTCAGTGTTCATACGGGAACGTTGCCTGCATCAGGGACTGATGCAGATGTATTTATCACGGTATTTGGAGAGCAGGGAGATTCCTGCAAAAGGAGACTAAGACACTCACATTTTGAAAAAGGACAGGTTAGTATTGAGTTATTTTCCTTACATGTTTGCTTAATGTGTTTTATTTTATTAGTTTCTTCCAATACCATATTTCTTTTCAATTATCAAACACAAGCATTGATGTTACACCATGGTAACCCATGGAAAAGATGTCTTGCTTACTAAGTACAGACATTTTACCCAAATTGGGATTATGGTTTAAGAGCAGTGTGAGTACCAACACATTTAAAATCCACAAGCCATCAGTAACTCTTCTTAGAAACGAACTGAACCCAACAATATATAAAATTCCATGGCTGAATTTTCAGTTATTTGTGAAGCTGGTGTAGAAATATCAGGGCTATTTCCTGTGACTGCTCCTTTAAAATTCATCTTTTTTTAAAGGATCTCACCAGATATAGTTGAAAGAGAGATTTGAAATGTCTTAGCTACTATATGTTAGTTAATCGTTTTATATATAGAATTGCGAACAGGTAAAGCTGCTCATAAACGTCCTGCGACTGCTCAAGATAAATCCTAGGAGAGCTTTTCTGGTTGACCTGTGCTGATTACCATATTAATGATTGTATCTGCACAACATGTTCACCCATACCCTGGACTCAGCCCAGATATGAGTAGACAGAATTTAAAGAGACCTTTCAATTGATCGATTGATCCTGTGCAATAGAGCAGGATCCTCTACACTTATTTCATAGCATTTCTTAAGATCTCTCATGGCTGAGATGCCATAACTTTCCTAGGCAACCTGTTCCACTGCTAGCCTTGCCCTTAAACCATTCTTCCTTCATTTGCTTTAGAATGTCAGAATATTTTCTTGAGCTTAGAAACATAGAATCCAGCCATGTCATCCTTGTGTTCCATAGTCATTGATAGTTTTTATTCCATGAATTTGTGTAAACTCTTTTTAAACAAGTGATGAGCGTCCACAGTCTCCTGTGGTAGTATGGACTGCACTTGATCTGCAACCCGTATAAAACTTCTACATACTAATACTAATTTAATCCGATTTCCCTTCTTTTAGGGAAGACACAGTGAACATTTTTTTCTTTGTCATCTTCTCTTTGCCAGTCTTGCTTTTATAGGCCTCTATCCTCTGTGCAGCTGTTTTGTCGCTGGGTTGTTCGTTGTTCCTTGTGTAAGAACATCTCTTTCATCATCCTACTTGCACTTTCCTATATCTTTTTCTGACTCTTCAGTAATACACTCAGAAGCTCTTTAAAATTTGCCATCACCTCCTCTGCTGCTCTTTTTTCTTCTTTGCCAGAGTCCTGTTAGCTTAGCTCTAGGCACCGTCTTCAGACAACTGTTGCTCTAAGTGGACGGTGTGGTATAGTGTATAAAGCACTCACAGGCAGGATTCATTTCAGACATTCATTTCTAATTGATTTCATTACCCGATCATCTGAATGTATCATTTTACCTTCCTTGTCCCCCTCATTTCCCACTGTAAAATGATGATAACCAATAGTTCAGGCAAGAATGAAAAGAGGTAAGCATATATATTTCAATGAAGTTTACTTCCCTTGTCATTTGCTACTGAGGAAGATTAAATACTTAAAATTATGCTTAATCTCTCATTTTCATGGCAATAACCTAGTACAAGATTCGTAACAGTATTTAGTGTTCTGGTACCTAGTGAAATTACTATACACTGGGAGGTATTTAATAATTTGTCCACAGTCTTCCCACCCAAAGTATTTAGGCGTATTTTGCTTTCCTTTTCTTACAGTCTCCCGCAACCATTCTTTTTTTTTTTTTTTAAAGATGTCATTGTTTGCAGAATCCTGCTGCCTTAGTCCAAACTGTGCTGTTAAAATATAAGAAGAGGTTTGTGCTGTTGATTGCCTGGATGATATTATTAAAAATACAGGTTAATTCTTGGCATTTTTGAGGGAAAATGTTTATAGGCAATTGGAAGAGTTAATAAAAGTCATAGAGGTACATAGTCTGTGACATAACCTGGAAAAGAGGTCTAAAAAGAAGTAATTGACATGGCATTTTCAAGCTGGACAGAACCAGCTGTTTAGTGTTAAAGATATCAGAGCCACTATCCTGAGCAGTAGAGTGCTCAGTGTCTTCCCAAGTAGAACCTTTGGTTTAAGTGAGCTGTTTTTGTACTCTGGGCAAAGAAATTTTTCTTCAGCTTAGATATATATTTTGTGTATTCATGTTCTTCATTGTGCAATAGGTTCTTGAGAAAGGGTTGGGCAGTGAGATGGCAAAATGTTCTGATGATAGTAAGTTATTTAAGGTAATAAATATGGAAGGTGGTGGCAGAGATTGCAGAAGGACCTCATGCAGAGTGACTGGGTAATAAAATGGCAGATGAAATTCATTGTAGCTAAATGGAAGGCAGTGGCTGTGAGGGGGAACCCCCCTTAAATTTGCATGCAAAATGATGGGCTCTGAAACAGAAAAGTGATACTAGCATCAGGACAGCTCTGCAATGATGTCAGCCCAGTGCTCAGTAGAGGCAAAACAAAAGGAAAACAGAGCAGCTCAAATGTTTAGGTATTACTAGAAAAAGGAAAAAAAACAGCCACCCCGAAGTAGAAAATACAGCCATGCCCCCAGGTAAGTTCTCTGGTGTAGATGCATAATAGATGCTGTGGTTTGTTCTGATTCACTTCTCTTAAAAAGTGCAAATGGAATGCCAAGCGATATGACATATCTTCCATACAAGGAACAACTAAGCAAACAAATGCTGTTTGGCCAGGAAAAGGGATGATGAGAGGAAGGGAGAGGGAGATAAGAAATATAAAATGGCATAGAAAAAATGAGTAATTCTATTTTCTCATGAAATACAAGGGCTCGAGAGCATTAAGTGAAACCTGCAGGTGGCAGATTCTAAATGAAAGGAGGTGGCTTTTTACACAATGCATAATTAATACATTTTACTTTCTGGCACAAGATGTTGCAGACGGTAAAATGCATGTTGGTGCAAAAAGCCATTGCACATTGTCATGGAAGACAACTTTCCACTGAGGGCTGTTAAGTGCAGAGACACAATCTGTGGCTCGGGAAATCTCTGAACCACAAACTGCTAAAGCCCGAGAGACTTTATATTCAAGAAGCATCTCTATATATTTTCCCCATTTTTCAGCTCTTCCCTAGAAATCCGTTACTGGTAGCTCTTGGCAACAGTATACTGGACTAGATGGATCTGCGGTTTGACATACTACTACCAGTCTTACATTCTTTTTACATAGAAGTAGATTAATAAAAAAGTTGGAATGAGGATTTCATGAAACTATCTAAGAATAGAAGGTGAAAGGAAGGGATGTAAAGGGCAAGCTGTCTTGAGAGACAAGATCGTGTCAGCAATATCCCTGGAAAATATGGAATGCACAGCTAAAGAAAACAAAGTTAAGGAAATTTAAGATATGAAAAAAAGGATCTCTCTTGACTGATAAAGGACTGAAACATAAGGAAAAGCCAGGAAGAGAGAAAATTGCAACAAAGTGTTAGAAAAGAGAGTAAAGTTGATTTAATTCCTGCAGGAAGTAAGGTTGGTTTATATTTATTTAAGTAATTGTATGGTCTAACTTTTTCACCAGTTTAATTGGTTAAATAAATGGGGATTGTAATTTTGCCTAGATAACACTTTATCTAAAGCAAGACAATTTAAATAAAATCCTTTTGGCTTTCATTTCATTTCACACCCTTCCAATAGTGTGTTTAATGCAGTTCTGAATGTCTTTATACCGAGGGGAAAAAAAAAAAAAGAAATGTAATGACATCAATCAAAAGTACATTCTTGCTAATGCTGAGGGAGTAGGCAATTTAATGCATTATTATGAGAATTCAATGATAACAATGGGTGATTATGGCCACTGTTGTCTAATGACTGTTAATTATTATCACAAAGAACAAGACTAATGATAGGTCCCTTTTTCAGATAGAGTTAGCTGTGAAGGAACATGAATATTAGCAATACAGGCTATTCCCTCTAAGTCAAGGGTCATGTAGACTGACAAGAAAATTGTATTTGGCTTGGAACTACGAAGAATAAAATTAAAAAGCAATGACTGCTCCCAAAAAGTTATTTGCAAGATATTCCTCACAGCCAGATCTTTTTGGGGGCTATACATGCCTTGTATGAAGGGGTATAACTTGTCATGGTAACTGTTTGGGGAGACTGTGGATATAACAAGGTAAGAATGCTGGAAGTCCTAAGGCTGCGATAGGAATAATAACTCTGATATTTTGTTTTTCTGAGCACATTGTGGAGAATAGTCCGACACAGACAGAAGAATGGACCAGATGACATAATTCTTTCTAAAAATCATCTCTTCCTTTGTTGCTTTCTGGTCCTCATGCTTTTTCCTGCCTGGTGGCAAATTGGTTGGCAACAAATAAAAATTATAGCGTCTGTTTCTACTATCCATCTGGGGTTTTTTTAATGTCACCCACACACATGCCCATGTATCTACCCACCCACTCATATTATCTTTTGCATGGAACACATTCATTTTCTCACTCACATAATTTATTCATCCCAACATGCACTAGTGCCGTTGCCATTTAGCTTTTGTTTACTGGTAGCCGTAGCAATATTTAAACAGATGTCTATTTACATCCGAAGAGCACATCAATTCTTGCCTGTATGCGTGCACAGCCTTAGTTATAGTTTCTAATGTCAGTATCTTCCTTTGTTTGCATAGTCATCAACAGTGTCAGTATTTCTGCTCAGAGTTGAATAATATGACATTTCCCATTTGAAAAATAGGATGTCTTAGAATAGCAAAGACTTTGAAATGTTTAAAAATAAAATGCCTTATCTAAACCAAAGTTCAATTGACCAGGCCTATCCTGATATTTGAAGCACTTCCTTTGTTTCAGTTATGAAGGATTGGTTGAACTTCATTTGTCACGAGACTTCTGTAAGTAAATTAATGATCAGAGGTTTCTTTCTACCCAAAAATTGTAGGATGTTTTTCATAATAAAGCCTGGAATGCAGTCATCATGAACAAGGCAATATGTACATATTCAAGGATCCACATATTTTCTGAACAGGGTCTCCAAATACGAGTGTCAGACTATAACATCTTTTTTTACCATCAGAAAGGGAAAGATACTTCAGCACTGAAAGGAATGTCTTTCCAGACATAATCTTCTTAAAGACTGAATTACAGTTTAATCAGTTTGCTATTCATTTTGCCTTTACCTTCTCAGGTTTGTATCTCTGAAATGAGAGCAGTAGACCTTGGACAGTTAAGCAAAGTGCTTATTGAGCACCATAATGTGGGTTATGGAGCTGGATGGTACCTGGACCAAATTGTCATCCGTGAATCAGGCGAGACTCATGGCCAATACGCATTTCTTTGCCAGCAATGGTTGGACAGTGGAGTTGGTGATGCACAGACGGAACGAATGTTGAAACTTCTTGGAAAAGTCAGGAATGGGATGTTGACAGGAAAGATTTATGGTAAGTTCCAAAATCGTCAAAGCTTCTCCCAGGTGGCCCAAAATCATCAAAGCTCCTTCCAGCTTTTGTTTTAATTGT
This sequence comes from Elanus axillaris, assembly GCA_026212715.1. Lineage (NCBI taxonomy): Eukaryota > Metazoa > Chordata > Aves > Accipitriformes > Accipitridae > Elanus > Elanus axillaris. Next base: position 11,352,392 of record JANZLQ010000029.1, read on the forward strand.
AACTCTTATTATTTTTTGGGGGTTATTTTAAGACTAAAATCAAAATACAAAAATAATATGGCTTAAATGTGAGTTGCATCTCTCACACAAATTGCCTCTCCAAACACTTCCCAGACCTGGTAAATAGAATTACAATGTTCAGGGAAGAAAGACTAGAGCAGAAGGGAGTTATTAAGTGATGGAGGCAATGAAGGAACTATGGTTTTAGTTGAGGCTGGAAAAAAGCTGAAGCAGAAAGAGGTAGGTTGTTCCATATGGCAGTCAATGCAGAGCAGAAGGCTCCTGCAACAGTGATGAAATCACAAGAAGAGATATAAAAACTCTTTTAGCAGAATGAGATTTTCCCGTATGTTCATACATTTGCAGAAAGCATTTGCTTTTATTTACAGTTTTCTTTTTTACTTACATCAGTGGCACAAGTTCTTGCAAACAACTAGCTGACCTGAGCTCAATATTCTATTCAAATTGTTTAATGAGAAAAAGACCAAAATTCAGAAACAACTTAGACACTGAAAACACGGTAAGTCTTTTGTGCTTTGCCAGGGTGCTGGATTTCTTAGCTCTCTCACGTCTCTTTTGAAGAGGTGTAAAAGAGGTTGGTTTGGGTCCGTTTATGAAATCTGAATCAGAACTGGTAGACTAAACTATGTAAAGTTTAACTAACCCAAATGTGTGAATTTTGTGTTCTGTATCAGCAGTTTTGTAAACTGATCTTTCTTAACTTCTATGCTCATGGAGATTTCATAAAAATGCTCAGAGTTTTATATTATACATGGCTGCAGACACAGTTAGTAGTGGGTATCCCCGTATTATAATGTTGCTGAGACAACAGAAGGACAGAATACCATGGAAATATAAGCATAGGATAAACAGCTAGAGTAGTGACAATTTCAGAATAAGAAATAGTTGTATTGCACCGCTGCAAGTATTCCAGGTCTTTACAAAAGTAGATTCCATAGGTGCCCTACATAATCCCCAGAGCTTCTGAGGGTAATTGCGAGCAGAAGCCCGAGGTTGGTCAGAGTCCGCCGCATCTTTCTTCACCGATAATATGGAAAGTGAGAAAAATCTTCCATCCTTGTTTATGCACCTTAATTAGTGTCTGAAGACAGCTATGTAAAGACATTTTCCTTCCTCTGTTTCACACACACACAGAGTCCTCAAAAATCTGAGTGCAGACTTGCTAATATTTTCCAGTCTGTGATTATTAATACTCAGCTCTGGATCTATTGAAAATCACTTCTGGTGTGGGTGTATAATAACGTTAGAAAGAGTACGACAAGTAAGCAGAGAGCCTACAAGGAATGGAGGAATAAAAGACTGATCAGCAAAGAGCACTGTACCTTAGAGGTCAGAAAGTATATGGATACAATGGGACTTACTAAATGTCAAGCTGAGTCAGATTCTATAAAAGAATTAAAACAAATAGTAAAGGTTCTTCAACCATTTACTTATAAAAAGAACCTGGAAAGATGTGTAACTATGCAGGGACAACAGAGTGTGGACTGAAGGTGATGTAGGTAAAATCCCAAAACAAATAGAATACTTGATCTCTGTTTTCAGTAAGGAACCATAATGTTGGCAAGGGAAACAAAACCAGAGTTACTAATCTGAAATGTGGGTCTCATGTACTCAAACGGTGACAACCAAAGGAGCTGTTAGCCCAGAGTATTGAAGGAACTGGGAAATGAAGTGGCAGATATAGTAGCAAGGATTTCAAACAATTTTATGAAGACAAAACGTATGACTTGAAAAGAGCAAAGGTAATGCTTCCAACTAAAAAACAGAAAGCATAATGTAGGTGACTATAGACCTAGTAATCGATCATATGCAAACCTGTATAGCGTGCTTTGAAGGAAAGAATAGTTAAGATTATAGAGGCAAATAGGAAATGAGAAGGAATGCCTCATGACTTGACTAAAGATAGATTGTAAAACAAAGTTGATACTCTTTAGAAATATTTTCCAGTAGGAGAAATGTAATGACATCGAATCTGTCTGAATTTTGGTACTGAATTTTGTTTGCCCTATGGAAAATTATTAGGTAATGATAAGACAGTGGAAAGTAGTAGTAAAAGGAAGAATTGTAAAGAGCTGGAGAAGAGAGAATGAATACGCTGATGAAATCTGTTGGTGTTACAAAGCTGAGAGTACTATCAGGAGATGAAGAGATTGTGTGATAAACTTTGAGAACTGGAAATGGAACTGAATTCTGTAGCGCAAAGCTTCAATACAAATAGGCATAAACCCAACTAAATATTCGAGCTCTTAATTCTGGTACCAGTTCCTAATTTCCATTGAGTTTGGGGGGAAATTAGGAACTAAGTAGTAGCCAAAAGTCTAAAAACTGTATTGGATCTGTATCCCCGTGCCTTGTAACGACTTCTGCTACAAGAGTTCATCAGCAGGATACGACTAGGAGAAATATCTGCATTTGTTATACGATCAAAGGATAATTTTTGAGACAGTAACGTGATGTGGCTGTGGGTAAAGTAATTGTGACCCCACAATGTTTGTAGGCATTATCAGTGAAGATCGAAAAGAATTAATGTCACTACAGGGAAACAATGATATTTCACCGAGAAAGCTGTGTGCAGTTGTGGTCACCTCTGTCCAGAAGGACTGGTTCAGGCTGGAATAGCTGTAAAGAAGACATGACGACTGGGAATATGTCAAGTCTTTGTTGTGAAAGGGCATTGAAAAAACTTCACATATTCAGACTAGCAAATTAAATGCTCAAAATGGACCCAGTTGTGCTCTATCACATTAATGGTGGCTTACACATCAAGGAGGGAAAAGAGTTATTTAAGCTAATGGACAAAGTTGTCATAAAAATAAATGGGTTTCAGCAGTCCGTTAATGCCATTCTGAGAAAAGGAAAAGATTTCTGAGAAAGAAAGAATAAATTTTTAGCATAGCTCTTTTTTAGACTTAACTAAAGTGAAGGAAAGAAGCTTAAAGTAGCTGCTTTTAAGTTGGATGTTGACAGATTTATCAGAGATTATACAATATAGTCAAGATGTAAGAGCAGTGTATGGTACTATATGATCCAACAGAGATAGTCCTTGCATTCAGCCTTCCTAGGCAGCTGCACACTGATAGTTCAAAGGCTTAATGTTTCAGTCCTAAAGGGCTAAAAAATCTTGGATCGTGTCACAGGAGATGTGATCAGTTTTCATTTGACTTCCATTTTTTCATAGATGTAATGGGTTCCATTTATATTTAATGTTCATAGACATGAAAATGGTAGCTATTTGTGGTTATCCATAAAGTCATAACATCTGAAGTTATTTTAAATTTAAAGATGATGAGTACTAAATTTTTACCTTCACTAAGACACGAATTTATGGCACAGATCCTCACCTGATCTAAAGTAATAAAGCTTTATTTGCATTAGTTTATAGTAGGAGATAAAGATTTTCCTGTTGTGGTTAGGAAGCTGGACCTTACAGGACTATGGACATAAACTCAGAAAGTCGCTGTTTCCATTACTCAGAGTAAAATACCCTGTTTTACAAAATAGCTATTTGAAATTATTAAGTCCATATTCTGCCTCACTTTGCATACACAGAGCTAAGTTATCTTAATAAAAACATGGTCATGCTCAGTTCTGTACCAGCCCAGGTGACCAAAGCCTCTCTGTAGGAGCCATGCTTTTTTTAAAATGGAAACATGGTTTTGACAGACCTGAATTTTCCATATATTCCATATATAGAAATGTTAAAGCTAGCTAAGTCAATGGTTTGGGTTTTTTGGTTTTTTTTTTTTTTTTTTTTTGATGAGTACAAGTTTCTGATCCTGAAAACTTTGTTGATGGGAGTTTTAACTAAATAGCTGCTCAGTATAGTGTTACAGAAGTTACTCAGGAGCCTACCTGGTATCAGTCTGCAGTCCTTAGGAATCTTCAGGGGACTGCCAATTCATCTAGAAAGATTAAGGGTCTAAGTGGTTCAAACCAGACCTTTAATTTGAACATGAGCTACTATTCTTTTTCCATATAATTTTGCTTTTTTTTAAAGTAAAACTGCTGGGTTTGAGTGTTTTCTGTGTCCCTAAAGTAGGCAAATCTATGTGCTGTTGCATAGGACTATTTTTATCTCTCAGCAAACATCACTTCTTCACAGAAGAAATGGATAAAGTTTTGTACTTTGCTGGCATGATCGTTGAGGTGATCTGTGATAAAAATACCACATTTCAAGCTCTGAACCAGTTTATCTCATCAGCATCCTGTTATAGGATATATGTAGCAAACTTTAACATTCTAGTTTAAGTAGCTCCTCAAAAGGTTAAAATGAAAAAAATACCCTCCCCTGACAAAGGCAAACCCGATAACCAGTACTATCTAGTCGAAAATCTGCTGCTTTTGCATGGTGATTAGTAAGAAAAAAACATTTAAAATCATCAGAGGAAACACTTATGAAGGGAAAAAAATCAACAGATTGGCATGGCTCTTCGTAAGTCTCTAATATGGAACTGGCAGTCTTATCTGCATAGTGCTATTGGACTGGTCCGTCTCTAAAGGGTCGGTCACCGCTGCGGAAGGGCTGGTGTCCAAATCTACTTCTCTCTAAAGCAGTGATAATGACTGAGCCTGTTACGTGCCAATATTTTAGCTCAGTGCAAAGGTAGGAATAGGTTGCTAGTCGCTCACTAACTCATCCTGTTACAAACTGCTGTATTATTTTGTGTACTCTGCAAAGCCATTCATTTTTTTCTACTGTTTTGTTTCAACAGGGATTTGGGATGTCCTTGTCACAACTAGTGATATTTCTTCTAGTTCCATGAATCCTAAAATGTCTCTAACTGTATGTGGTGAAAAAGGTACCTGTGCTTCAGTCATATTCCCCAAAGGATCACTTAAAAAAAAGCAGATTTATGAGACTTCAGTGGAACTGAGTAAGCAATTCAATACTATATTCAAAGTTCGCCTAGAAATTGTGGACGCTGGAGAAGGAGAGACTTGGCATTGTCGTGAGGTAAAAACCCTAAAAACTAAAGCAACTCTTTATTGTGTCTTTATTGTAAAATTCTCCTGTTTTTCACATTCTGTGGTCATTGCTTCCAGTTTCCAGTTGTGTCTGAAATGACATAATTTTTAATTTACAAGAGTGAGTGCATCTAGTAACGACACTTGTAGAGCGATAACTTCAGAGACTGCTTAAAACTTTCTAGGGTAGCTATGGATAACAAAAATCTTGGATTAGGTGGATTTCTGGAGGGCATATATGTAGACGTGCCATCATCTATAGCATAGCCGGTGGTGTCTTTACAGAACTGTACCCACTGGCATACATTGCAGTATTTACATAACTCCAAATCGGCTGTTACATGTTTAGACCCAGTCATCCAAGGCAAATAATTAAGCCAGACACTAGAAATGCCTTTTGATGAAAATATCTGCCTTTTAAGTTGGCATGTGAAAAAAAGAAGTGAATAGCAAAAGTGACAATCTTTCTTCTGATGTCCAAGATGCTGAAGCTAAAATCTGACATCGCACTGAAATTGCTGTGGCACTTCACTATACAAAAAATATCTTTATCCTCTTATGCTGGCAAAATAAAAAGAAGTCTAAGGGAAAGAATCATCTTCATGCAAATTGCAGGCAGACTTTTGTCCACTAATGTTTTTATTTTGTTCTCATTAAAAACTGGAGAAAAAAGAATTTTTCCTGTCCAATACATTATATTAGCGAGCTGAACCCCCTGACATTGAAATGGTAGGCAGGTTGTTAATTTTGTGTTCGTAGCCAGATGAAATAGTCATCTAACAAATCTATTCATAAAATTAAGACTGCTTCTTGGATATTGTAGGAGACAGTGGATCACAGTAAAAATTTCAGAACAGAAACTTGGCAGTTGAAAACAGTGACATCTATTAGTCTGGTTTACTTCATTAGCTCAGAACAATGACTCAAAGCTGAGTTAGAAAAAAAAAATCAATATCAGTTATATAACTAAGGAAAAGATGCACATTTACTTTAGGTGGGATTAGAAAGAGAAAGAAAATACAAATTTCCCTGCTTGGGGGTATATGTAAACTATTGGGGTTTTAGGAAGATATTTCCTCTGTTATTCTGTGGATTCTATAGCAGGACTGACTGATTCCTTGTATGAAATAACTAGGTTGGTGTAAGAGGTTGTGGATAATATCTGTTATTAAAGACAGTTTAACAATTTATTTACACTGCTGGTTAGAATCAAGATAGTCATTTCTATGCTATTTTAGTTTGATTTTACAAGACCGCACCTCACAGAGAGTCCGAGATTTCCCCCTTCTGCCACAAGAAAATGCAGGTGCAGTTGGTTCAATTCCATATTTAGATTCAGAATTCATTTTTATAACCATAACTGCAAAATAATTCTCTTAGTGGTTTTGAGGAAATTGAAATAATTATAAAATAATGTCCAGAACAAAATAAATTAGGATATGCTTTATTCCTGAAGCATGTAATAACTAACATCTTTATTCTTGCTTCTTTCACTTCTTGAAGAAATAAAGCACAGTAAATGAAATCTGATTTTCAAGAAACTTTTTGGGAATGCAGATGTTAGTATGGAAGGGAAATTGTATTAACATTATACTTTACACTGCATTTTTAAAAAGCTTTTCAATGTGTCTGTCATAATGAAAAATAAGAAGTCTTTTGGAGGCAAAATAATGCTACCGTCTCCCAGTGACAATTGCTAACCAAAGGTGGTTAAGCTCGCTGGGTTAAGGGTTTGGTTATTTTAGTGTATTAGGTCATGAAGAAATCTATCAGTGAATTCATTGTGCCCTCTTCAAAGCAGGGTTAATTCCCGCAACATATTTTCAAATATATCGTCTTTTCTACCTTTAAATAGTTTAGAAAATGGTATTTTTTCTCTTAGTGTAGCTGGTAGTATTGCAGTGTAAGACTGATACCTCATAATTAAAATATGTTTTCTTATAGTAAGACTAAGCTACTTAGCTCTGGATCATCCTTTTGTTTACTTTATATACAGAATTTCATAGAGATTAAAATTTATTAGGAACATACTGTATATATTCATACGATACATATGTACAGATATATCTACATGCCATGAAACATTCTTAAGTTCTGTTTTTCAGTTTTCCCCAGAAACACTTAATTTTCTTTCTACTGTTACTTAGAATGAGAAAACATTCTGCACGGAAAGATGTTATGGCATATTGACATTTCTCACAAGCTGAAATGGGCATATCAGCTCTTTTTCTTCCATATGCCGGATGAATTGGTTACATAAAGGAACCTTTTTGAACCATTCCAAATATTTCTTTCCCTTACTGTAGTCTCTACAGCAATAACGTTGACAACATTTTAATTGTTTTTAATTGGGAAAGGGATCTATTCCTTCTCTTTTAAAAGGCTGCTTTCAAAAACAGTTTAGAAAAAAATATTTCCTCTTCTTTTTTAATATTGAGATGGTGTGTCATAGCTGTTTAACAGTATGTCTTTTGCTATCGTTTCCATTAGAGTACAACAGATGCTGAAGGTATTTCTTTTTGCTCTTTCCTAAGGTAAAGCTTCAACACCGAGAAAGTAAAAATATTCTAGAATTTCCATTTTGTCGCAACTTTGCAGATGAAGAAGGAGGAAGAGTGGCTGAGCTTCCAGTTCTCACAGCTGGCTCTTCTTTTCCAGCAGGTTTGTCGCAAAGCAGAAACACTGGAAAAGATCTGGTCAGTGACGAAGGCTGATTTTCAGAGCAGTCCAAATGATTTAGCAGATACTCTCTATTCATCTGAGCCAGTGATGCATGGCGTGGTCCAATCCACTCCAGTGTTTAAAGAAAAAAAAATCTCAGACCCTGTAACTGAGCCTTGTGCATTCAAGTCTGGTTGGTAGCAGTTTGTGACATGTAAAAGAGCAAGCACACAACACTGAAAACATTAAAAAAGTTTGGAAGAGTACTCGGAGTTCAGCTTTTTCTCAATAATATGATTTGGTTCTCTTCCAGAGGAAACAAAGGAAATCCAGAGGAAATAACTCCTGTACTGTAATTTCAGATAAGAGGGAGATCCACGGCTCCTCACAACAGAAACTCATCTGTGTTCCTAGAATTTCAGGCATTCTCTGTGACCTATAAGTTATATGTCATCAAACTCCTTCATGCAGAGGATCACCTCAAGACCGGATATTTTTAGTTTACTCTGTATTTCTTAGGAGCTTCTATGACTAAAGTCAGTGAAGAATGGAAGAGCTGTTGTCCTAAATGGGTATTCTACCACGAGACTATCCCAGTCTCCCCCAGGTGTTTCCCAGGAGTTAAGGGTTTACATCAATAGCCCAAGTAATCTGTGTATTCCTTCCCTTTTCTGCTGTGCTTTCAAAGCTAGTGTCAAAAAAAGCACTTGGGCAGAAGCTCCTTGAACACGAATTTGAGAAGAGTACTGCTGGGGTATTCCCTGGGAAGGCTCTTTCTCTTTTAAATACTTTTTTTTTTTTTTTCCCCTGGAAGAGCACAGATATTTAAATCTTAACAAATGCTGCCCCTCTTTCCAAGGAGCATTTACCACGTGCACAGATACTGTTTTCTTTACCTTCGCCCAGTAATTTTTTTCTCCTTTTCAACTGAATGTTTGGGGCATGTGGCTTCTTTCTCATTTGGGGGGCCAGATCACCAGTGTCTTGCGCATTTCTCTGGGTGTACAAATAAGTACTAACATAAACAGCCACCCAAGAAATGCTCAGATGAAGAGTTGTAAGGTGACATGTCCGAGAACACACAGAGTTTCTGGAAATCCTCTGCTGAGGGCAAGAACTGCAGCTGGTACAGTGTAGAGTCCAGCCACTGACCGGACCATGATCCAGAGGAAATACAAAAGTTTTCGTCTTTCTGACAGAGTTCAGCTTCATTTGAACTCTGAGGCTCAGAGCGGACGTGTGCTTTTTGAGTAATTTTGTTTCATTCATAGCCTAGGAACGGTTTCATAGGAGTGTTACATATTTAAATGCGGGCAAGTGTGTGGTAGAGTATATTATATACAAGTTTTTATAACAATTTCTGATGTGTTTATTTTTCTTTCATTTCCTCTTCTTCCTGTGTTTCAGGTCAGCTCACAAACTATTTAGCTTATTGTTCCTTATAATAGTGGTTCTTAAATTTTAATTACAATGCTTCTACATGCTTTTCTAAGCATTATAATATAGTTTGGCCTTTTGATCACTCTGGGCAGGACCAAAAATGAAACTATAAGAGTAGTAATTATTAAATAACATATTTTTTCACCGACTAAGCTCTGGTAAACCTTGGATTTCTTTCTCCCAACAGTGAAAAGCTATGTTCTCTATATCACTACGGCAGCACGCCCTGGGTCAGGAACAGAGGCAGACGTGTATGTCATGCTGCAAGGCCTTTTGGGAGATACTGGCAGAAGAAAGTTAATCAGAGAAAGAGACGATAATTTCACTAACGGAAAGGTATATTTATCATTTCTGCATGATATTTTGAACTTTTAGAACCCAGTCCAATTCACGTGGACTTAATAGGAGTAGGATGGAGTCTATGAAGTTTGCAGCGCTCTGTGATGGTAAGTGCATGCATAAATGAATTTCTCTGTCTTCTGTGGGAAATACTGATGCTTATATAGCTGATGGTAACAACACTGACAAGTCATAGTGTGACTATTTCAAGTGCTTTTACGTTCAGTTTTGCAAATACTGAAGGTCTTCAGTGACATGCCAGTGGATTTCCTGCGCATTTGCTTCACAATAGAGCTATAAAGAAACTCAATTTCCTTTAATACCTCTTTTTTTCCCCCCAGCCATTCTTCAGGCTAAGGATCCTTTCCCTGGCTTTTGCCTTTTCACTGCCCTGAGGCTGTCCCTCAGTCTGGCTCTTGGTGTCTCTCCAGACAGTCAGCCACGACCCTCCATAGTTTTCTTAGTTCTCCCAAGGGGGTCATTCACCCACTGTGCAGGACTGAGTCTCTCAACATTTCCGAGTGTTGAAATTCAGATTATGGTTTCTTGATAAGCTGGTTTAATTGGATTTTAGAGCTGCAGTCCTTTTGTCCTCATGGATAAAAGGTAGTTTGATGTAAGTTTTACTAGATTTCTCCTTAAATCATAATTCCACCACCGAGCAATCTGATTTCTAGACTGGTAGTTTTTAATGAAGAGGGACCAGGGTTGCACACCCAGAAATGTTGCCTAAGAGAACAGAAATGAACTACAAAGATTCATAATCTGAAGGGTGTTATGATAGTATCTGCATCTACTTCACTGTGGCACAGATTTTTTTCTGTTTTACAGAGTAAGAGGCAGAGCTGGCATGTACCCATCTTTTCATTACTTATTTGACATTTTATAGGAGCAGTGTGCATATGTAACATAGTATCCTTATATTTCTAAAAGTAGATATCAGCATAGGAATATTTTAGGGCCCTAAAAAGAAATTGCTTGTAGATAAGTAATAGAGAAACACAGAAAAGTCTTGATTTGCTCCTTGTTCAGTGAAAATAAAGGTATGTAGTTAATGGACAAAGCATAAATCGATTCTGCAGGCAAGACTCCTGCCTTTGCAGCAACATTTTGTTCATGACATGTTTTGGAAATTTCCCACTGTTTTCCTCCCTTTATAAGCAATCTCCAAACAGACTCTCAAGTGTAGAATGTCTCTTTCTATACCAGCCCAATCACATATTGTGCCGAGCAGCCCTGCAATCAGAGAGTCTGGACTTGGTGGTTTAGGGGATTTTGGAGTATAACAGACAGAATTTGCATTCTGAATCTTAACAGTTGTTCTGACATTTTCAAATGTGCTTTTCCTTGCAATATTTTTTGCCCTGACTATACAGTAACAGCTAGTGAACTGGAACAGCGTTTCTGTTAGAAATCACATCAAACTATGGCGTTAGTCTCCCAGAATGTCAGGGCTGCTACAAACAACAGTTTAGCAATGCAGAAACACATAGAAATGTTTAAATATTCAGAGGACCGTGCAGTGGATTGAAGATATGCTTCTCTCATTTAACAGGTCTTTACATGAGCTAAGTTACATGATAGTAAAAGACTGAATTAGCTTCTTATATCTGAAAAGATGCTTTGTGTCCTTCCAAAGTCCTAACACCTGTGAAACCATCAGAGGACTGGTAGATAAAGCAATGTGCCTGCTATTATTAATTCACCAGTAAGCTCCCCGTGGCTCACCCCATGTCTGAGAGAGCAGGACTGTCACTGAGAGAGCTGAGCTTCTGGTGACCTGCTCAGACAAAGGAGTGTGAGGACTAGTGCCGCAAGAAGAGTATTCTTTCAAATTGCTACCACATCGATGCCTTGTTTGATGTTCTGCTAAAAACTGTAAGGATAGACAAAGCAATCTCGGCACCCCTCCTGCAGTTCAGCTTCCGTGAAATCCTAAGAGTATCTGTTCATACTTCACGAGTCAATTTAAGTCTGATAAATGTTACCCACTACAAACAGTTTCTTGAACCAAAGTATACTCAGTGCAGACATTCTGTAAAAGCCAGGGCCCAGTTTTGTGAAATCCTTATGGTATCTCCATATTGCTTCTGGCACCCAACATTTCTCAGTGAATCAAATTCTTTGTGCTTCTTTATACGGTCTTTGATAGACTGGCTGTATGCTCCGTCAGTTGGCTGTGAGTTACCCACAAATTTCCTCTTTGAGAAAGTGGCTTTTTTCAGATCGATTCCATCAAAGCCAGTAAACTACACTGAATCTGTTATGACTAATATTTAAGTATTTTAATCTCAGTATGATGAAAGTGGCCACTATTTTAAGTACTCTAAGTTACTGGAGCAGTAAAAATTTCTTTGAATTTTTACTTGATTCTATTAGTTGTTGAAAAGATATATCCTTTATCCTGCCCTATATTTAGACATCAGCTGCTCAGGTTGGTACCATGGTAACTGCAGCACATACAAAAATTGTCAGTGAGAGGTGACTACTGGTGTTCAGTTTCAGTACTCACAGATGAAGCATTGGCAATTTAAAAAAATTACGTCAGGAAAAAATCCACGTGGGCCAGAATGTGGGACAGAGTACTATGGCCACTAGTAGGAAGTCAATATTGGTCTGTGGCATCCACATCCCATCCCATCTAGAACGCTACTATTTTGTAACTGCAGATAACCCTTCTCTTACGGAAAGCGTATCTGACATAAGGATTAAATAATTGCAAGATGCCGTTGATCCAAATGTATTAATCATAGTGGTAGGCTGTTGGCCAAGTTATTGTAGTACAGACGTGACCAGTAAAATGGTCTGGCCATGGAGCAGAAGGGTTAATCAGATGGACACTAGGAAGATATGGAATACCATAGAATATGGTATGGGATAACATAACGAAAGAAAGACTGGTGGCGGTTGTCAGAAACTGTGAGGAGAAAAGCAGCAAGTAAGAACATAACTAAAGCTTTATATAACCCTGGGAGACAGTGGCAAATATCTGAGCCCTGGGCAGCTCTCAGCGATACCTCCAGGGTGGTGTTTCCCAGTCAGTAGTTACAGTCAGTACGGACTCACAGGAGGCAGAGCGAGGACGTACCCTGCAACCGCCCAGCTTGCCTACCTAACACTGGCCAATGGATTAGAGCTCTGCGAGTAATTAATTTTGGTTTCCTGACACATCCTTCCAGGGCAAGAAAAAGCGTCAAACTTTGTTGCCAAAAATTAAAAATTGTACAAAATTATTTAACGCTAAAATTAATTACTTGGGTGGGGTGGCTCTCTGTCTATATAGACCTCAAAACTAAATTACATAAATTACATTTCTAAAGCTGAAATACATCTCACTTAGCTTTAGTTGCCTGAAATGTACACATTTGTTCCAACATGAGGGCTTGAGCTTCTTCTGCAGAAAGGGAGTGAAGTAGATGCTTCCAGGAGGTGGTTACCTTCTCTCTTTATTTGGACATTTACCTTAAAATGAAATTAATTCTCCTCAGAGGGTGCCTGCTGCTTTCTCAAGATTTTACAAGGAAATTGTCTGCCTATAGACTTATTTTAGATAGACAAAGTTGGATGAGTGAATTCTATACCACATTTATTTCAGTCTTTTTAATAAACAAGATAATTTTAAAATAAAATACAGCTGACTTTATTAGCTTGATTTATCAAAAACCTTAAAACAGTTACGGTCAATCCAAGTCTGCATTTTTCAGCAAATACAATATTCAGCCATTTTCCTCCATGCAGCAAGAACTGAATTAGCTTCAGTTCAAGTTAAATAGTTGAGAAAATACATCTAACTCAGAATGAATGGCTTCCAGTGATGAAGTGCTCCTCTAGTTGGAAAGTTGTTTCAAAGCTTAAATATCCTTCTTTTTTTTTCCCTTTCCCCCCCCGCTCTTGTTTTCTTTTTTTAATGATTCACGCTATTCTCTGTCTCAATTTGTCAAGCTTTAACTTCTAGGAACTGGATTTTGTCACACTTTTAACTGTTAGCCTGGATAGTTCTCTCACACCAAATTTCTGCTGCCTTTGACAGTATTTATGACAATAAGCAAATCAGTATGCCTTTGACAATTTAAATAGATTAAGCTGTTTGATTCACTGCAAGGCAGGCTTTCCAGTGATTTATTAACTCTCAAAAATCTTTCCAGAGCACTCTTCAATTTAGTACCCTACTTCTTCAAGTGTCGTAAGTAGCAATTATTTTTGCACCATCTTTAAAATCTTGTTTTCTTCCAGTTAACTTATGAAAATATGAAAGAGCATAAGCTTATTAACTGGCCTCACTACAATGAAATGTGCTTCACAATATTCTGCATTTACAGCTGCACTTGGAGACACCAGTTAGATATTTTATTGTTCCATTATCAGCCAGGTTGAGCCAACCTGAGAATCGTTTAAATATTGGATTATGGTGTCTTAATTAAAATATTATACAATCATATGCATTACTAAAATTGAAGAAAATTACATCCATCCTATTTTCTTTGCCTGTTAAACCAGATCTCAAATTTGGACTGCTATTAAATCAGTCCAACAATCAGGCTGCATCAGATGGGTTTGAATTTGTCCAAAGTGATGTCTGTCTCTGGTGGCTTTTTGGTTTTGGGTTTTTTTGGTTTTGTGGGGTGTGGGTTTTTTTATAATTTCTATTGTGTAATATAATGTCCGTTTACAGATTTGGATGTGACTGATGATATGGTCTCTGTAGCAATCCTTCTGCATTTTATTAAATGCATTTTACTTGAAGTCTGATTGAAATGTCTTTTACAAGTTAGTTGAATGGTCATAGCTGCTGATTATTATAATGTACCACTATTCTTTCTTACTCCTGTTGCTATTCTATGCATATAAATCCTGTTTCAAAAAGATCCTCTTCCAGTTATACTAAGCAAATTAATATAAGGTCAGTTCAGGGCAAATAGTATTTGTTTTTTGTTTTTTTTTTTTACTGCCCCTATTCTTTCATTTATTATTCACTAATCTTGTTGAAGATAGATGAACCATGATAATTGTAGGTTATCAGAAGCCTCTAATTCTGCATCCACTGTAATTTAAATAAATTTAATTTTTTTCATGTAAAGTTTTTCAATGAATTTCTGGATGAGAATTTAACATAAAACAAAAACATGTTTGCAAATATATGTGAATTTAGAAGAAAATTCAGGGTTGGCTTTTTCGGGTGCATGGATAACCCTATTCTTAACGAAGTGTTTGTAGAGAACACAGATTACAAGATGCTGAGGTCACAGTCAGATGCGCTGTTCATCCTTCCACTGAGCTGGGCCACGACAGTCCTGCTACCAGCGCTGGTCATCACTGCTGCTTACCGCCCAATGTTTCCACCCGTTAAGTCTGCTGGCACAGTGACATACATTTACTTTGTCCAAATGTTTAGAAAATAATATCGTTAATAATTTGTCATTTTTTCCGTCGGCCTATCTTGATAAAATTTGGCTGGAGAGAAGCTGATTGTGTGGTTACGCTGGCACAGCTAAAAAGGTGACAATCTGCGTCTAAGAGAAGGGAGTGATGGGACAAGTGTTTGGGACAGGGTGGAGGAGTTCAGTTCAGCACAACTGGAAGAGCCCATGGGACCACAGTCTGAAGGGTGATGTCTCAGCAAAAGTAACTTTTTCTCATCTCTCTCTCCTACAGGAATGTTCAGATGCTGTTTCTGATTTGGGCTCAGTGTTACAGGGCCCTTTGTTTTGCTTCCCAGTGCTAAAACTGTTTTGTTTTCAGTGGAGTTTCTCCAGATTAACAAGTGAGATCAAAATAATCAGGCAGCAAATCAATAGGTTTGCTAAGCTTAATAGAAAAGGTCCTTTATCTAGACACTCTAACTCCTTTTCCAATAAACGCCTATTAAAATGATTGTAACATTAGCAGTATGGGAAACCACTTGTGCATACAGGTTGATGAAATTAAGCATATGGTGTGTCTTGACTTGCCATTTTCAGCTCTGCTGGGAATATCATCATTAACCAACCATCAAGTCTCAATACTGTGCTTATAAAATGATTGGCATTTATAAAGGTAAATACTGCACAGTGACTATTCAAATGCTTCTTCGGTTACACGAGCTATCGCAGCTGCTACAGACAGTGATATGTTTCCAGCACTGACACTGAAGAGCACAGAATAAAGTCAAACTAGTTCATAGATTCAAAGGAAATGCTCAAAACATGGCTCCCAGAATAAAAAGAAACATTTGAAGAAAATCTGAAAAGGAGTTAAGAAAAATTAAACTTTAAATAGTCTGAAAGTGTTGCTGGGATGATTGTTTTTAAGGAATTTTCGGTGCTTATTTTCTTACCCGAGAAATACAAAAAGTGTCGATTCTGGTTTTGCTCGGGCAGCCCTTCTGGGTCACAGAGGGTGTATGTCAGTCTCTCATGCTCGGTCTTGGAAAATATCTTTCTTTCTCCAGACAGTGTTAGTTATGGAAATGCAGTGGGCTGTACATACATACAAATTGGTTTAATACTATTCTGAGAAAATTCAATATAAGCTCTGCTGAATTAGACTATATGTATTATTATCAATATTTAAGGTGACTTTTCTCCAGTCAAACCTAATCTGCTAGTAGTAAATAAAAAGCAATTAACATTTTTCCCTACGGGAAAATGAAAAAGAAAAGTTTCATATTCTGTAGGTTTACCTGTCTTCTGTGTGTTTTCTCCCTCTCTTTTTTTGGCAGAAGAATTAAACCTCCAGTAAGTTAAAAGGTCCTTGTTTGTGAATCATATGAGATAGAGTATCATGTGACATACAAGACCTGTCAATAATCCGACTTTTATTTCCTATGTTTTATGACTAATCCATGGTCTGAAATGAATCCACAAAAAATAAGCTAAATTATTAATAATAATTCAATTTCTTCAAATCATAATAAAATACATGTCATAATCTGTCTGCAGACAGATTGTGAGGGAAAAAGTGGATTAAATTTGGCAAATAAATTATCTCTAGCAAATTGTTCATCTAGCTCTAACAATTATAGTTGCTGGTCTTTATTCTTTCTGGTCTCTTGACTACAGTAAAGATCATTACGCTACATAGATTTTCAAATGTACGCTAAAGAGAAAATGTAATCTTGTCTGTGAAGTGAGTTTAGCCCAGTTATCACAATTCCTAGTCTAGTTAATAGTTTTTCAACTTGCAGTCTATTAGATGGCTGAATTGTCTGCAAATTTGACCATGGATTTCTGAGATTTTGCATGTTGTGAAGTGGGCTTTTTAAAATTGCGCATTGACAAACGATGAAGTAGTGTGTCTAATGCAAACCAAATATCAAAGTTTTCACAAATGTTCATTCAGCCAAAATATACCTATTTTCAGAGGAACAAGGATTTGGAAAACCTTTCATGCACTGCCTGTATATACAAACTTGCTGTTACCCGTAGCTGGATTATCCAGGTTATGAATAACCCCTAGTACACGCTGCCCCTGAGTTACTAAGTGCTTTCAGAATCACCACCACTGGGGAGAACGGTGTACAAATACTTCTGCTGATGTTGTGTGAAGCTTTCCTAGCTTAATAGAGTTTATTAACTGTCAAGCTTAGTGCAAGTCAAACCCAGCTATCCTCCTTCTGGAGACAGCACAAGTCTAGAAGTCTGCAGAATATCGTCTGTATTTTTCCTTTATTCCGAACTCCTTTCTAAAAGTGGATCGCTGACAACAGATTTTTTGGAGAAGCTGATGATAGTGTCGCTAAATTAGTCATCCTCTGGAAAACTCTTTTCTCTTAAAAAGAAAGCTATTCTAACAAGTATTCTAATCTGACAAAAGCTTCCTCATTTTTTTCCAGTAAGCATGCATTAATAACCATAAATCATGCATTAATATAAGCATAATCATTTGCAAGGACAAGCAGTCATTTTTAAGATAAACTTTCACATTTGGGGCACTTAAAATATTTATTTACTAACAGAGACGGGGTCTATATCTTTCTTACTTGAGCTCATCTGTGGTTCTCACCCATCTTCTAGCCCTGTGTATTTTAATACATTTTATTTAATAAGCCATTTTATTTTATTCAAGCATGATTCTATAACTTTACCAATCCAATTAAAGATAGAATAAAGTAGTGATCAAACTCGTATCACAGTTAAGGTAAATTAAGAGTTCAGCTAAATGGTATTCAATCATCAAATTAGCCCAATAGGCAATAAAATTCTGGTGGTGACACCGACCATAACTTTTTTGACTTCACTATGGCAAATGTGGAGGGGAGTCTCTTTCCCTGCCATCCTGCATTCCATCTAGAATTTCAGCCCTTCCAATGTACTTGCTCTGCTGCCGCAGGACGTTATCCTGAGAACTTTCATTTCCATCTTATGCTTTTGCCAGTCTAAATTCACTAAGCAGCTGATAACCTTGACTCATCGTAAAGAAGTATTCAAGTGCTTCTTTAAGACTCTTTCCTTAAAATTATTGTAAGTATACTGTTCTCACTTTCCCGTTTCACGTGATAACTCAGGGGCGACAGTACAGATGTGATGGTTAGATGATACACTACAGCAATTTTTGAATAACGCTACCTTTCAGTTTAGAAGAAGCCACAGAGTAATTCAGTGACAGGTTGGTGCTAATTTTTAGGAAACTGTTAAAGGTGTAGTTCACAAACACACACATTCAGATTCATATGTACAGATATTAATGAAAAATGAGAAAAAAATGAAATTCTTCTGTTTCTGGGGATTCTTTTTTAAAATAAGGATTGTGGTCCTCTTGCTCTGGCTGAGCAACTTCAGTGTGAATTGGGTTGAGAAGGCTTCTCAGGACTCAAATGGTTTTGACTGTTATTGCAATCCAGTCTCCTCAAAAACATATTTATATCTTTAAATCATGCTGGAAATTCCATCGCAAATAACAGTAGACTTTACCAGTTATCAACCCGAATAGAAATGAGATGATAATTCACAAATCTATAAAACAAAACAGGTAGAACATCTCTATGCCAAGAAATTAATCTCTGTTTTCCAGCTGAGGAAGTAGGTGTAAGACCCCCAAAAAGCCAAAATCCCATATTGTGAAGGTGTTTAATGTCTGACATCTCACCATCTTCTTTAAGGTTCTTACTTCAGTGTTCTGAACATTTTAAAAATATTCTGGACTTTTTAACTGATAGAGAATAGGAGAACTTATTTAAACATCCCTGCATTGCACCCCTCAAATGGGAGCCTTGGAGGTCTATTTTGTTGAGAGTAAGAGATATTTAAAACGGTATCCCTGTAAATCGCTAGATGTGAAATTTGGGAAGACAAATCTCTCAGGAAGTAAGCATAAGCAACTGGTTGATCTGTGCGGGGAAGCAAGTAGTTTCGCAGCAAACTGCAGACCCACAAAGGGAATACAGCTTAACGCCGGATTTTAGCCTCTTTCAACTTGTCATCTTTGGTTCTGTTGGTATTTATTGAGTTAAGAAAAAAAATAATCCTGATTTTCCTCTCACTTTCATATTTAAAAATACACTGTTAATTTAGTTTGATGGTTCTGTTTCCATGTCTTTTGATTCTGAATTTTTCAGGTGGATGTTTTTCAAGTGGAAGCAGTAGATGTTGGGACCCTGCAAGGGATGGTGGTTGAGAAAGGGAAAGGCTCTGACTGGTTTCTGGAGAAGATTATTGTGAAAGAGTCAGCAGCTGCAGGGACAGAAACGTTGTTTATGGCTCAAACATGGCTAAAAGACAGATGCGATGCAAAAAGATCTGCCTCAGTAACTCTGAAGGCCACAGGTCAATATTATTTTCAAACTATCATTTGCTAAGAAATTCATTCCAAACTGAAGAACGCAGCTATGTCATTTGCTTCTATAGACAAGTTATCGTTTAAAATATTCCGGCGGAACATTGTCATTACATAGGGAATTAGTGTGTCTGAACACTTCGGGTTTTAGTACTATTTAATAACCACTATTTGCCAGAGGATAATTTCTGCCTTGTTACTCCAGATTTACAGTGGCATAAATGGCAGCAAATTTGGCCTATTCTCTTTACAAAGTGCTGTCTCTCCAAGTCTTCTACTTTGCCACTTGCAAACAATTTTTGGATCTTCAAATACCTCTGCTGACTACTTGCTAGGCCCAGTGAATATGAGGTAAATAGTGTAGTGGGGCAAACTGTTTAAGCAGTGGAGCAAAATGCCTCCATTGTACCCAAGAAGACTGGTTTACGTTATTTACGCCACACTGTTTGGATCGCTTTGCCAGAAACCGGGCGTACTTTTGACTGACGCTGTGTGGGTAATCAGTCCACAGAGGAGCGGTTTGGATCCCACTGCCTGCGACCGCGCTCTCGGTCGAGCCGAGAAGGGACCGTGCACCCTCCCTGTGCTTGTATTCCCTCCAGTGGAAACACAGTCCGGTGCGCGAGCCGGGAGGGAGCCACGGCACGGGCCAACCAGACCAGTAGGCAACCAAAACCCAGCATACGCACTTCAGGCTGATGTTTTTTCTTATGATCCTGCCGCTAAGAGAAGTAAATAGACAGTACGGATGAGTCCGTAGATTACAGAAGATATTCTAGTTCTTTTCCTCCTAACTCCCGGGGCATCTCTGCTTGCTGTAGCAGCATTGGCATGATGGTGCTTGTCCAGCAATAGCCTACTGAGAGTGAGCAGAATTCCAGCATTTCCTCCGCTTCATCATCTCTAACTTTTGATCATTTGAAACCTGGAAAGAGGAGGAAGCTGTTATTTCAGCTTCGGTTTAGCTTGTGTATGTTGGGACTTTTCTGAATAAAATATAGGAATATTTAGTGTATTTAAGGTTATATAACATGGTTCTATTCAAATAAAAAAAAAAAAAAAGATTTCTGTTTCTACCAGAATGCATTGATTTGGTAGAAGGAGAAAGTGTTCGTGGGAGTTTTTTAATACAATCATAGGCAAATCCAAACTTGGTTGTGATCTCAAAAGAAGGCTTTTCATCTTTGGTTCCGGCCTCTAATGTTTACAAGTAGTTTTGGTCTATACCAAATCCCACTGAAATCAATAGGAATATAATCAGTGGGAGGAACATCAGCCCCCTCAAACGGGCAGTAAAACCATCCAATTAGTTCTCATTCATCCAGAGTATAAATTGTATAAATGAAACAGAAATGCTTTAAAATGAAAAATACTTGACTCTTCAAGTTACAGCCATTTCATAGAAAAGAGCTAGCTCTAGAGTCAGTGCATTAAATGGGATGATATGTAGGAGATGATGCTTAAGTAGAAAATCACACTGTACACTTCCTAGTTAAATCTTTAATCTAAATGATATAATAGTCAATTGCCTCACTAGAGATGAATACAGGCATTTGTTACCATTTAGACGCTGTTCTATGGAAGCATTAATTTGGTCTTCAATCTTGTTTTTTAATTAGAAATTCGGGAGAGGAGGAGCACTTCTGCCTGGCCTTTAGAAGAGCAAATGAATTCAGGTACAGCTTCTGCCATTACATCGACTGTTTTATTCATGAGTTCTGAAATAATGTGAGAATATTTTCATCAAGATACGTCATCACACTTACTCGTACTGACAATATTTCTCCCTTTGTAATAGTAAGAAATGTCTATATACTTAGGGACCTGATCAGCACCCAGATGAAGTGCTTATATATTAATGCTCCTCATGTAGATGAAGACATGTGTTAGGAATTTTATGTCAGGCACCTTGGTTAACATAAGAAAACGGAAACATTTTTAATCTTTTTCTTTCCTTTTTATTTTCCTTATTTTATTTGTTCAGAAGGCAGATGGAGGATTTATTTCAGAAAACACCAAGAAGAAACAAAAACAGACTTTGAAAAGTTGTCAGAAAATGTATCCAAGTTGGTTATCGTTTTTTATGGAAGCAATGGCAAGTCAAATCCGGTTTCCATGGAAAACAAAGTGGAACATCAGGCTAAGAACCAAATAACATATGATGTAAAATAATATATAGATTCATCTACATTTAAATTTCTTTTGAGTTTCCTTTTAAAGAGAAATAATGTAGTGCTGTAAATATTGCAGATATTATTGTTTAAATATTCAAGAAAAGCAGAATGGAAATTTTCAGTAGCACAGCAGATTTAATTTTTAATTTTTGGCTTTCTCAAGTTCACGATGATCAAGCATATTCTTTTTTTTTTTTTGTCAACAAATAGTCATAGTTAATAATGCATATCAATTTAAATGGCATTAACATTAATGATTCCCATTTAGAAATCAGTGCAGTATGTAATTTGAATTTGATAGAATAATTACAATGAACGTCCCTAGAGTATAAAGCTAATATTTCCATAACTGCTTACAGTCAACCTGGTTCTGCTGCCTTTGAACTCAGTGGGACTTTTAGCACCACGACTGATGCAAATAGGGTTAGGTCCGTGCTGACCCCTTTAGAGAAAACTTCCTCTCTTCCTGCAAATTAGCTACGCATGTATCTATGTCTCTCTGTTCGGATGATAACACACTGTTTTGTTGCTTCCTAGATACATTTACCATCTGATTTGGGAACGCTTTATAAAGTGAGACTTGGTCTCCAGAGTTTGGAAAACGGTATATCCCAGTTATCTCTCCGTCACTTTAAAATGCAGAACACATCAACCCTGGATACCTTTAGCCTCACCATAAATAAAACACTTCCTCTTTCTCTTAATGGAGACAGATGGATTGAATTCCCTGTAGAGTGGCCATTAAAAGAAGCACTTTCTGGTAGGTATAAATCTACTTTAAAGCAGTAGAGTAGTCCGGGAGGTTAACGTGTCCTAATATTACAACTGAAGCCTTTATCAAAACAGAAAATTTTATTGTTTTTATTTAATGATTCATAAAGTCTGGTTAAGAATTTAAAATGTATAAAGGAAAATACTATCCACTCAGCTTAATTTCTGTACCGTAAAGTGGGAAATGCAATATTCATTTGATTGCATAGAACCATTATTACATGCTACAAAGAACAGTTTATAAGAAATATCCCCTTCTTACAATATTGTAATATGTCTACTTTCCTTTGTTTAGTCCTCAGCTGCTCATATACATTACTGACATTAACAACATGATTTTTTATGGCTCATTAGATTTTTTTCTTTGCACATTCCAAACAAAGATTCTCAGTAAATAACAGCTCAAAACTACATATAAGCATCAGCTTTATTACCTTTATACGCTCCAAGTATTTATGTCTGTTAAAATTAGCTCAACAATTGTCTTACATGTCACCTTTGTTAATCAAAACAAAAGAAACCCTTTCACCTAAAACCCACCATATCTTCCGTATTCTTCTAACGAGATGCTTACTGAATGTCACCATATGACAGAACAATTCTCAATTGAATAAACAGACCCAACTTAATAAACAATACTTAACATTAAAATAAATTGTGCCTGAGTTTTATGCAGCAAACAAATTAACTACCTGGATAAAGAATAAGTCAGTTCATCCAAAGTGATCTGAAGTAGGTGTTAAACGAACTACGCCGATAGACTTTGGATTGGAATTTTAGCCCAGTTTCAGTGAGGTGTTTGCACGTGTCTAAATGTAAGCATGCAAGTCATCTCAGTAGAATTAACAGGGGTTGAGGGTTTTTTCTCGTATTTTGGCTGCAACTGAAAATTCAAATTTTGTATTTAGGCTTTAGATTTTATATTGCTTAGAGCTGTTATTTTCACTTAAGTCTTGCACAGTGTGGGTACAGAACAGGGCTTAACGGCTTTCATCTCCTATACTCAAGACTGAAACAAAGAGGACCTTCAGATTAACATAAAGCACGAGTGTGCCCCTTGCAGAAGACTGATTGCTGCCGGGTGCAGAAGTATTTAGGATACATGTACAAGCGCGTAGGAATGGTGAGAGAAGGATGCAGCGTGGGTGGTAAATGGGCAGTGAGACTGGAACCCCCGTGACCTTGGTTCTGACTCTGGCTCTGTCACCGACCTCTTGGCTGAAAAAATCATTTCCCCATTCTTAGCTTTTTTTGGTGATTGTGATATTTTCTTTCTTTGTAAAATGCTTTGAGACCAAGAGATAAGAAATCACCAAAAAAAGGAACAGGTATTATATTACCTATGTGTTTAGGTAGAAGAACAAGCAAACAAAATACCTCATCTCTGTTGCATTTATTTCTTTCCACACACGCTTTAGAAGTCTTCAAGGAGGGATTTGTAACCACAGCGAAGAATAAAACTAGGGCAGTGAAAAAACATATTCCCCCAAATCTTTGCCATTTTATGTCCAAGAGAGCTTTAAGCAGCTCCACAGCAGGTGGCACACGTGGAGTTCAAAGTGATCCCTTACACACAAACTTACTTGCAATTTATTGTGCAAAACAGATCTGCTTTTCTGTCAGCTTTCTAAATCTAATTTATTTTCTCCTTGGTTTTCTTTTTCTCAGCTAAAAGCAAAACCAATATTGTGTTAATTGGCATGGAAAGCAGCTGGTCATAATCACATTAACCAGAAGCCGCGTGCTGTTGAATTTCAGACACGGCTCTGTCATTCATAAAGTGTCTTAGTATTTCATCTCTTCGTTAGCTTTTCCTTTTTTTTATTTTGTACTTGGGATTGTGATGAATCATATACTAATGGCTAATTGAAACCATCAAAACACAGTCGATACAATACAGTGCAGCCCCTCGAGATCTGTCTGTGCACACATGTGCCGTTGGGTGTATGAATGGGGAGAGGCCTCCGGCTCAGTATATACAGAAATAGTTTCTCTCCACTGTACCTTCGTTTGAGACACTTACACCTCAGGAATCCTCAGGGATGAAACGGAGTTCTGTCTCACACACAAGGCTGTACCGAAGGTGAATTTTGTGCTACTGTAGCTTTTAAGGCAAAACAATTAAATAGTGAAAAAGTCAAATAAAAATGTATTATGCTACTTTCAAATAGCTGATTACTTCCAGAAAGTTAACACATAATTCACACTGAAATGATGAAATCCTTAGAATTTTATAAAAGTAATGGAGTTGTAACATTCATGTATGTTATCCTTATTGTATGTAACTTCTTTTCAGAGATTTCTTTCATCTTTCCTCTCTCCGGTCTATTCGGTACACTACAGAGATAAAAGCTTTCTTGCCCCCGTTTGCCCTCTGACGGTCTGATCCCACAACCCGAACAGAGACCACCATTTAAGCATTTTAGCCCGCTTCCCTTGCCTGGATTAGTCTCCTTCAATTACTCTTCTTTGTCCAATGTACTCTGCCAGTTCTATCCACTCTGTAATATCATCCAAAGTTCATTCAACTCAATCTCTAGTTGACTGCAGTGTGTCAGGGCCATGATAAGACAACAGATTTTACTTGCTTTGGCCAAACTCACCTGGAACCTCCAGCCATGGTGGACATAGGATGTCCACTTAAGATCAAGCCTGAGCTATGTCAGATAGCGTCTGTCTCTAGTCCTCTCTCTGACCCCGTCTTCTGCATGGACCTTGGACCTATTTTGTAGCCTTCTGTTCAGTCCCGCCTCTGGCCCTTTCTCCTGCTGCTCCCATCTCCTCCACAAGGATGGATCCCAGATCTTTTTCATTGTTTGCTGCGCCTGGGACTGTTGAGGGCTCTGCCCGGCACAGGCAGACGCTGCAGGACTGGTACCTGGTCAGTGAGGGCACTGTCTGCGCTGGGGTCGTGCTCAGCTCCTGTCTTGTCCATTTGTGTGGGGCAGGCCCACTCTTGCTGCTCTCTGACACAGTGGTCCAAGAAACAAGCCTTCCAAATGCAATCCTTTCGCTCTTCTTCTGGGCTGGTCCTGCCTCACTTCTCAAGTTTCAGATCTGGGAGACTGTGGCAAAACAGAGGTCAAGTAAAAATAAAAAGACAACACTTAGAAAATCAGAGTTATAGCCAAACCCAGCATGGCACAGGTTTCTTTGTTCTGTGTAGTGAGCCACTCGCTGTGTTGCATCCCTGACCAAATATATTGTTTCTTCTCCTGATGCCTCATCTTGGTTGTAACACCACCCACCATGTTCCATCCTTTTATTTAATCTTTTCTTTTATGTCTTACCATGCCGTGATTAGTTGTTCCTTAGCTAGCATCAGTTTTTGATTTCCATTTTAAACTTAGCTGCATCCTCTACCACCTCCTTAGGTTTTTACTGTTTTACCTTTATAGGTAAAACTAAATACCTTTTTGGCGCTATGGATTTCTTTCCATGTACCTGCTCAACTGCAGTAGGCATGCAACAAGGCTCTGTTCCCTCTCCCCTGTTGCTGACGCTGGGGAAAGAGGCAGGGCCCATAGAACAGAGCTGATGATTGTACTGAGCTTAGTATTTTAGACGGTCATTAGATCTGAAAGCTGATAATAGCTTGTTATCTGCTTTGCCTGGACTTTGTCTTCTTGACTTCCAAAGGATGCAGGTAATCTGTTTTACACACGCAGTCCTGTATGGGTGTCTGTCCTGGTTTTGGCTGGGATAGAATTAATTGTCTTCCTAGTAGCTGGTACAGTGCTGTGTTTTGGGTTCAGTGTGAGAAGAATGTTGATAACACTCTGATGTTTTCGGTTGCTGCTAAATCGTGTTTGGTCTAAAGTCCAGGATGTTTCAGCTTCCCATGCCCAGCCAGCGAGAAGGCTGGAGGGGCCCAAGGAGTCGGGAGGGGACACAGCCGGGGCAGTGACCCAAACTGGCCAAAGGGCTATTCCAGACCATGGGACG
>JANZLQ010000029.1:11378630-11395846 GCA_026212715.1 Elanus axillaris
ATTAAACCGTTCTTATCTCAACCCACAAGTTTTACTTCTTTTCCCGATTTTCTCCCCCATCCCACTGGGTGGGGGGGAGTAAGCGAGAGGCTGCCTGGTGCTTAGTTGCTGGCTGGGGTTAAACCACTACAGTGTCTCACTGATCTAAGCTCTGAGCCACATTCCAAAGAAGCCTTCTGCAAGGTCAGGATTTATCCCCTTTTACCACAGCGTCTCCAGGAATAAAGAGGATATGATAAGTAGATGATTATAAGAGGTAAATATTCAGGACTGTCACATCATTTGGTTCTATGAGTAAAATGTAAATTAATATAAACAAATGCTCTGTGTATGCATTTACTTTTAAAGGTGTTCAGATGTTGTCATCTTATCTTCAATTAAATAACTATAACCATTGCATAAATCACAAGCAGCACAAATTAATGGGTGACAACTTCAGCTGAGACAGACTTGTCTTCCTCACCCCCCTCTACAGTCAGTGGATGTGCTCCGTCACTCTGAAGTTCAAAGCAGCAACTTAGGTCTCCAAATCACACGCGAGGAGCTTCTTTCTCCATCTCTCGGATGATGAAGTCTGAAGGACTTGTCTCCCAAGCTAAAGCTAATCTTTGCAAAGATCCCCAAAGTGATTGATGAGTCTGAGACTTATTAGGATGTTATCTATTAGGCATTCACCATTAAAAAGAAAAAGGCAACTCACTGCGGTAATTTTTCCATAATGTGCTACTGTTACAAACAGCATAAAACACAGGCATGCTTTTCTCTGATTTAATGTAAAGTTGTCAGCATCACCACTGTTTATAGTTACAGAACAAAATTAAGGAAAAAATTGAAAAAAAATCGAATTTTACTATCATTTTCAAGTGTTGGCATTTTTAGTTACATCTGATGCAAATTGCTCTGTTATCAAACAGCTGTGCAAGGTTGTGGCACTGTCTTAACAAGATCTCTTTCTGCTTGACATTGCAGTGATTACATATCATCTAACAGTATTTTCTAGAAATATTTTGAGTGAGAGAAATCTAGTGCATATGACTGCATGTATATACGGTACTCATGGTGACACAGGGGACAGATCCCTTCTCTGGTCACTGCAGAATGTCCAGCAGGGAGAGGACAATGAGGTACTTGATCTTAAAGTACTTTAAAATTTATCCTTTAATCCATTCCAATCAAATCTTCCTAGACACTTAGGTAATATAGTTTAAGATTGTAATACTAAATAATTTTATTTTAGTCATTTCTAGTTACCGTGGATGCTGTTGAATTGGGAGAACTGGACAAAGTTGTTCTTTTGATCAGCAGTCAAACAGGTAAAGTACTTTTGCTGCTCTCTAAAGTCAGTGATGTGAATCACACAGCTAACCTCCTGTTAAAGGCAATGAAATCACTGCCAGAGTTAAAGCCTGGCTAATTTCCTTTGGCTATTTTTCCTAAAAGGCGATCTTTTATAAAACAAAATCCTACATTTCGACACATTCAAATCCTTGAATCTAAAGGCTATATCATTATTGCATCAAGAAAGTAAACTATTTCAATCCATACAAGAAAGAAAAACAGAAAATTACGATGAGTAATTATATTCTGTGATTAATATGTGATCTCTTAAAAAGTGATTTAGGAGAGTAGTTTTAACTCACATAAGTAACTGGTATTGTTTATTTTTCCTTTCGTGATTCAGTTATTTTCACTGTTTTCCCTACTTGTTCTGTTTTCTCCCCATGACATTCAGAGGGGGGGTTTGCCCCTTTTAGGCAATCAGCAGTTTTGTCACTGAATTTCACCAAAATCGTCATCACTTTAGCATCTCTTTGTGCCTCATCTGTAGGACGGCTATCATGCTTCTAAGGAATATTCAAAAAATTAATCAGAAAGGTTTTTTAAGTCCTTTAATAACATTTGCTATATAATTGCAAATCATTACTTACTATGTATCACAGTTGACCATTTTCAGACAGTTTTCTAGGAAAACAAGGGTTCTGTGTTTGCGCTTGATCTGCCTTTTGTGTTTGCCCATCTGTTGGCTCCTCATAACAACCTTTTAGACTCACCACCCAATTTCAGCCAAATCTGTACAAGGTGTAGAGACGTCAAAGACGCTTGGGCGGTGAGCGAGTATGTACTGTTTGGCTGGCCAAGACATCCCGCACCGCAGCACGCTCTGCCTCGGCCTCTGGGTGCTTCAGCTTCCCGGCGTGGAGCTGCAGTTCCGACAGAGGGGAAGGGAAGGAGAAGGACAGCCCTGCCATGCTGCTGCTGGGGAGCAAGGAGTGTAGCTCACTGCCTTTGCTTCCCACAGCTTCCGTTGTGAAAGCCAGCTACGGCCGTCTGTCGGACTGACAGTTATCGAGTATGGCCATTGCCAAAAGGCGCCACAGGGAGCACGACAGGCAAGATTTTTTCCAGTCAGGTTTGAAAACATGATTCACAAAGGAGGGAATTTGGGGCCCATTGGCTCTGTGTGTGTTATGAAGAGAGGGTTGGGCAGATGTATAATACCTTTCTTCCGAAGGAGTTACTTAGATGGTAAAGCACTTTAGATGAGTAAGGGTGTCCATATTGTATCTAGACTTCTTTGGACTGAGACTAGTTTGGACCAAGACTTTGAACAAAAAAATTCCCAAACACAAAAGCTATTTAGCTCATAAAGTCAGATGTACCCTACGGGACTGGTCAGCCCAGGCAAAGTGCTGCTCTAATGCGCTCATGCTTCTTCCAGTACCTGAGCAGGTTCTTAAGATCAGGCGGTTCGAGGTCCCTTCCTGAAGGTTCTGACTCTCTCCATGCCTGGGCAGCGCAACACAGTGTCTTGGATTCCTCCCCAGGAGCCTGAGCCTATTAACTTAGACTCCTATTGATAGAATTAAGGGACTTGGACAGCAGTAGAAGACATTTGGCTGGAGTTTGCTGAACAGCGCTGAAGGGGCAAAAAATAGAAGAGAAGGGAAAATGAATAGTCTTCATGACTAACTAGGGGCAAGAGATTCAGGCCAGTGTTATAGAGAGCATGTAGCTGAAGCCCCCAGCAGAAAATTCAAAAGGAAGCATAAGTCAGAAAGCAATCTTTCTCAAACAGCAGAGATGTAGAGTAAGTTGCTGAATTTCCTTCATGCCTGCCATGTAACAAGATCCTCTTTCTGCTGTATGTGGAATGGAGCTCCAGCCCTCTTGTCAACCCATCACTGGGGAAGCACCAGATACCTATTTCTGCTCCTCCTCCTCCAATGTGCCTGCCTGAGTCATGCGGAATCTCTTCTGCATGCCTGTCCAAGGACGGTGAGGACAACGCTCCTTTGCTTCATTAAGACAAAGGAAATGCTTACTCCTAAATTTCTAAGTTAAGGTTTCAAATAGGAACGAAATAAGGAACATTACGATGATTCCAGGTCTTTTAAGTCAATTGTTGGTATTCATAAATGAATTAATCAATAATGTGTTCATATGGTAGGAATGACAGCATTGTATCAACAACAGACTCTACCTAATTCCTTGACATGCAGTACAACATTTTCACGATACTTTATTTCCTTCTTTGTAGACTGCAAAGTGGACATTAAAAAACTGCATTTGAAAGAAGCTGTAAAGGAGCATCCTATCTATGTATTTGAAGTGAATGAGTAAGTATATTATGTAAAGCTGGTCATTTTTTTAGTCATTTTATAGTACAATAATTGAAAACACTGAGTGGGCATTGAATTAAAATGACTGTCAGAGTGGTTCAGTCAATGGATATTTTAAAAATAAGTCATCTTTAACCGTCCCACATAAACTAATGAGATTTTTTTGATTTAACATAGGATTGACTTACCACAAAACATGTGCGGTTTTGTTTTTCAGGGCATTTTCTGTGGTTGCAAATAAGCCCGAAATCCAGAGAGAAATCCCAGTATCTTTTGTTATTAGAGGAGACAAACAAAAGAATGATATAGATGAATTACTTAAAGAAGGAACTCAAGCAGGAAATCTGACAGAGTATACTATTAAAGTATACACAGGTGACAAAAGGGGGGCAGGGACTGATGCCAATGTGCATATTATTTTGTTTGGGAATGAGGACAAATCTGAGGTATTTCAACTCTCTCAGTCACTGGAGCATCAAGACCCATTCGAAAGAGGAAAGGTGAGTACATAGATTTTATCAGGTGTGTCCATTTCTGGACCGGGAGAGCTAACTTTAAACCTAGGCAAGATCTTTACAGAACTTAGGGCATTTATCCTGTTTTGCCCATCACTAGATGAGATATAGCCTCAGCTATCTCTGTGTTTCACCTTTTCACCTGAGTAACCAAGGGACATTTTACTTCTATCGTATCTAGCTGCCTCTGTTGGTCTTCTCTCTCGTAGTCCAAAACCAGCTTCCTATTGCATCCACTCATCTGCCCAGTTATGCATTTCCTTCCTCTGAAACGCACAACATACATTGGCTGTGCACGTGCACATGTGTGCAATATCCCTCGCTGTTGCACAAACTTCGAATATTGTGCTTGAGAATGTATCAGTCCCTTACATCCCATCATTTTACTTTGCCATGGAAACTGATGCTGTGAGCCTCACTGAAGGTATAAGCCCATAACCAGGTAAAACGGAACCACGCACATCCACCTGACTCTGATATCCATCGTGCTTTAAGCTATCCACAGACCCCTAGTTCAGATACAGATATTTGCATAAGAATGATGACTCTCTGCATGATGTCCTAGTACCTTAGCAGAATGTTCCTCTATTTTAATAAACACATTACTCTGGCAAAGGAATTGCTCCATTTGCTTACCACCTGCGCAATGGAGTATAATGATGGTTACCTTTATGTAGCAAGAAATAAATATATTTTCCATATCTTTCTCCTGTGGATTTCTTGAAACGTAATGACCGAATAATTAAAACTCCAGTTAAAATATCTTCCTTATGCGATCTACTTCATTATCTCCAGCAGTACTAAATATCTTTTTACTTGCAGTTGGTCTGAGTCTCCTCAGCCAGGTTGTCTGTGAATATCTTCTAAAAGATCTTTACCCATGTATTGTCTTCCATACTGAGGCGGTTAATAAATCTAGTTACCTAGAGGCACAAGGAGCAAGTCAGAAAGTGTCTCGAGTAATACTGCCTTTTGCCTAGTACCACAGAGGTACTCCTTGAAAAAGAGTAGTAGATACCTAGAAATCCTCTTAGCAATCCAGCTAAGCCAATGGGTAGCCAGTGATGTCAAATGTCCTATGAGAAAAGAATCTCATTTTTTAAAAGCCTGTAATACGAAACAAAGTCATATTTTAAATTAAACTATATAATATTTGAGAGAGATAATGATACAGGCAGTAAAAGCCTTTATCTTTTATGTTCTTGAATGTGAATTTAAGTATCATATAGTGAAAACATTTCAGATGTCTGTATCAGTTGAGAATCCATAAGGGAGCAAACATATTTTTCTGGTAGATGAAAGTCAGGAAAGAGGTAGGGATTGTTCTACGCTAAGCTGAAAAGTGACTCTTCCATGTTTAAACTGAGACCTAGTAGGAGAGGATCTACGCCACAGACCCTCAGTAAGGAAAATAAACCACATCAGGTGTGAGCCACCTATTTTTGAATTGGTATTATTACATTTGAATTAGTCTCAGAACTGACCTAAGCGAATGTATAAGTTTCCAGACACTGGTATATTATTTTTAATAGCTATATTTTAATATTAAAGGTCGACACGTTCAAGATTAAGACAAAAAAATTGGGCAACCTGCATTCAATTGAAATTGGCCATGACGGGAAAGGATTTGGTGAGTATACTGCGTGCGTGCAAGAGCCTTGTGAAAATCTTCCGCTTAAAGATCTTCCTGACATTTGGAAAGATTTCTGAAGTCATGCTACTGCTACAGCTAGCTAATACAAATCTGTATACCAATGAGGTCAGTTTGACTGCTCTTGCTTACACCCTCTCCATCTCTGTCACTTTTCCCTTGACTTTACCTTGATTAATTTTTTTTCTAACAGAGAAGAGATCTCGTTAGCATAAACCTCAGAAGGTTTTATCCTTCAAACATTGCTCAGCCAAAACTCCTAATAGATGCCTTAAATAACGTAGGATTGAATTTTCAAACTGCAGGCTAAACTTTCCATGCTTTAAACAGTATCTAAGAAATGTTTCAGCAAATTTTGGTCTCTGGTCAAAGCACGCTGTAGCTGCCTCTGACGCGCACACACCTCTTCTTCTTGTGAAAGCTAAACTATGAGGAGAACACTAACGTGCACCAGGTCTTGCCCTGATGTTAAGTTAGGACGTGGCTACAGCTCATTACCCACACATGATGATGGAAACTGTTTCTACGTACAGTGTATTACGTGTAACTTCTAAAACCTGAATTTTACAAAGAAATAAGGTGGGATACTAGGGCATATAATATTTTGAGCTTACATTTCGTGGTGCTAAAAACCCCCTAGAAATACACAAATATATAAACAGAATTTGCAGGCAATGTACAGCTTGAGTCAAAAAGGTCTGACTGTATTGAGATATTCTAGTCAGGTGAATTTTGTTTGACCTATCTGAAAGAAATTGGTTTAGGTTTAGGGTTAATAAAACCTGATTTATCTAAGTGAGTGAGCCACTGTAAGGTGGCGAGGGTTTATCGTATCTAGGACGAACAATGCAAAATTCTGCAAATAATAGCAGTTGCTATTTCGCCAAAAGTTGAACAGGGTTTTTTTTTTTCCTAACTACCTAGTCATGTTGTACATGTTACGGTGTTGAAAGCTCAAAAAGAAAAAAAACCCACAAACCTGTTGAAATACCTATAATAAATAAAATCCTCCCGCTGACTTTCATCTTATTCGTGTTAGCTGCTGCACACGCACACGATTCAAGTTAGGACTGGTCTGGGAAGGGAACGCCACACCAGCAGACTTCCAGTGCTCTGAGAGCTGAACAAAAGCCTTCGGGGGAAATACAGGTTGAACTTTTATTTCCCGGGTCCCGAACTATCAACACCGTGATTATCTTTCCTCTCTGTGTCCTGATCAACATCACGTAGCTGCTAATACTGCCTTCCTAGCGCAGCTGGTGTGTGTTGATTCCTCTTACATCCATGACTACCCTCCTCTAAATTTTTCTCTGAAATTATCTCCAAGTGTCTTTTGTCACATCAGCTGTTATCCTCACAAGCATCCTCAAACGTAGCACCTCTTTGAAATGTCACCTCTTCGCTAATCTTTCTTAGCTGCCTCTAGATTTCTCCATACCTGGAGATTTCAGTGAGGTTTCAACTGGAGTTTTGTCAATAAAGGAAGGATAAAGCATTAGATTTAAAACTTTTGAAGAGAGCAAATATGCCTTCATATTCGTTTGTAAAGTGCCGTGTAAGTTTGAGAGACTGTACATTTTTATTGCTGATAATCTTGACTCTGAATTACCGAGATTTCATGAAAGGTCATATATTCCAAGTAGAGTCTATGATATATTAAACCACTCACAAGATTTCATTAAAGAAGTTCCAAAAGTACTTCACAATATCAATAAATGACTCTTGCAAATTGAAGATGAAAAATGTAGACACCTTTATGGCCTAGTTATGCTAGCTAATTGTTTTAAAATGTTCACGAAAAGTGAGAAACATTGCTATGCCTTTATGTTTTATCTAAATCGGTACAATTTGCAAATATTTTTATATTACATTTTTAGCCTACTTACAAGTAAAAATATTTGTATTGGGTTTAGCCTACTTAGTATTTTGTCCAAATATTTGAAAACCAAAATAATTTGTTAGAATATAGTATTTTATCTCTAGGATATGCAAAGAATACCGAATGGTTTTCAGCTACTGGCAGTATGATCCTAATTAGTTTTTAAATGTTGTCATTAAGTATTTGCATTGGCAAACATGAGTAAAGATGTCAGCAGAAACACTCTATATCTATAATAAAGTTTTATCTTTAAAATCTTCATATTTTAATATTCTATGAAATAAAATTCTATAGCACAAGAATGAAGGTATTTTTTTTACACAGCAAAATAGGAGATTATAGCGGATTATTAAATACATTCTTAAAGCTAAAACAGATATGAGTGTTGGCCTAAACAGAGATGCTATTCTGAATCATGACTACTAGAGAAATACGCATATGAGAAGCATTCAGATTCACCATAGTTTATATAAGTATTTCGTATTTATATCAGTAATCAGAAAGGAGTAGTAGAATTTCTGTTTCCCTATTGTTTAAGGGCTTGGGTTATCATTAAAGAAATTACACCGATTGATAAAGGCTATCTCTTTTTATTGTTTTGGTGGACACTGAAGATCAAAGCCCACCAGGGGTGTACTTTGAGCGCATTTCAGAGTGCCAAAAAGGGCAAAATGGGATTTCAAGAATGTATTCAGTATTACCATACATTCTGCTTCATTTGCCTGTTCTGTTCAATATGGAAAAATGAGTTAAGCTGTAATAAAAATCTTACTTTATACTTTCTGTCAAAAACATCAAAGACCTTCTCTGTAAAACTGAGAGAAGTTGGCAGTAATTTGAATCATCCACATTTCAGTTTTCTTATTGATATTGAATACATTTGGAAGTACTGAACC
This sequence comes from Elanus axillaris, assembly GCA_026212715.1. Lineage (NCBI taxonomy): Eukaryota > Metazoa > Chordata > Aves > Accipitriformes > Accipitridae > Elanus > Elanus axillaris. The sequence continues at coordinate 11,387,192 of JANZLQ010000029.1, forward strand.
CCACGGGGTTTGGAAATGAAATCAGAAATCTTTCTTATGTTTTATTTGTGTTTTGGTTATATTAAATTTGCTCTTTTTTTCCTTCTACAGCAAGTGGCTGGTTTCTGGAAAAAGTAGAAATCACAGATGCATCTAGGAATTCAGTGTATTGCTTCAACTGTAACAGGTCAGTAGATCAGTTCATCATCACTCTGTAGGTGCTGTTGTATTTTTAATGAGAATTAGTAGTAGTCTTTTTAGTCTCTCAGTTGTTTCTCTTCTGGTTTTCTACAAAAGTAAGAACTTTTAACCGTGCTGTGTTCCTACCAGTCCATCCCAAGTTTACTTCTGAACCCTTTGGCCAATTTCAAACTGATTTCTCAGAAGAATATTTAGAGGAAGACACTATATGTTTCCAACTTATTAAAACTGGCTGACTGTAAGACGAGATATTAGTATGCCATTTTCAAGAGGTAGAAACTGTCTGGTGAACCATTACACAAGTATTAGTGCATATATAGCTCTGACGAGCATACCATGGGTATGCAAAGAGGCATGGGAGTGAATCAGAAATATGGGATAGGGGGAGGATGGTAGGATATGGCAGTATAGATACAAAACTAGAGAAAAAGTAGTGTGTTTATTTTATTGAGCAAAAGCAACATCAAAATCACTCTGTTTCAGTGTCTGCCTAGTATGGGTCTAAGACATATTCAGCAAATAGGGTAAAGATAAAAGAACCCTTTTTATAATGTAATGTAAGAGGATAATGATCTAAATTTAGACATTTATTTGGATAAAGGGGTGCTGGGGTAAAGGCCTCTTAATGTACAAAAAGAAAATCCACTTCAGTCTATGTCAAACTGAAACAATACACTTTCAGAAGCCGGAAATTCAATTGAAAAGTATATTTGGAGTTCACTACAGTATACAGTTTACAGCTTAAAGAATTTCAGAATAAACAGCAGAAGCAAACATATTCATGTCTTCCTAAGTGTAAAATAGATTTTTAATGCATCTGGAGAACCGACAAGTGTGAAAACTTACAAGTTCCCTACATCTAGAAAGAGGGATGTTACATGGTGGTCTGAAAACAGAAATGGTAGCCAAGAATATTCAATTTTATCTTTCCCCTAAATGTTTCTGTAAATTTGACAATTCATGGCAACCAGATCCCAACCCTGTACCGTAAAAAGCAGTATTTTTTTTAGTTCTTGGACAGTCTATTGGACTCTACAGTCTAAGTCACGAGAATGTGAGGCGGTTACCAACCTCAACATTCAACTTCTTCCAACAACATCACACTTCTTCCAACACACATTCAGGTTCTATCTAATCTTCTAGATACCTAAATTTAGGTTAGTGGGCATGAGCAAAAGTCCTTAGACCACGATACCGCTCAGGTGCACAACATAATCCACGATAGGATTTTCAGTCGATGTCACCCACCTCTTTTGCTTGTAAGAGTTCTCAGAGCACCCTAGACAGAGGAAGATTCCTGAAAAAGATAGCTTGCAACAAACATATTTTTCCAGAGATGGGTTTGGTTGTTTGGGTTTTTTTTTTTGTTTTGTTTTGTTTTGTTTTTTCCCAGTTTTATTTAAAGTCTTATGGTAAAAACACAAAGGTATGTAAAAGACCCATTTGGAGCAAGAACTTGAATCACATCACTGATGTGGGGGAGTGACTGACACAGATTGATTCTACAGACTGCTGACTAGGACATTTATCTGGGCCCATGGGGGGTTAGAGTCATGCCCTTACCTTAATGTATACCTACTTACTCAAAATGGAAGAATTACAGTAGCAGAGACTAGGAGGGCCACTCCAGAGTACTCAGTGACCCAGGGAGAGGCTATGGGACACTGCTCGCATTCAGGAAACTGTAAGTTCGTGTCCCTGTTCCAGCCCAGACATGGAACTTCTCATCTCATAGCCTACTGCTTAAATGGGGAATAGCTTCAGTCTCTCACAAAGAAAAGACTCCTCTGATACAAATACTGTCTCTAAAAGATATTCATCACTGAGAACCCTGAAGGGAGGCGGGCATCCTTTACTAACTCATTTAAATGCCTGTTGTCTAGCTTACATGTCACACCTTTCCTTGGCTCTGAGACTTCCACGAGCAATTTTATCTGCCAAGATTAGTTGTGTTGCAGCCTGGAACTGTTTGGCTTCAGCCATATCTCCCAGCTGTTCAATGAGGCAGCTTCAGATGTGAGCTACATTCACGCTGTACCAGCTGGGAATCCCTCCCATACTACTTCCTTAGCAGACATCACATCGGGTAGTCTGTCATAAGCCTTGCAAAAGTGTTAGGAACTTTTAAAATCTTTCTGGAAATTAATATCATTGCCCCCATGGTTCCAGTTAACATCTATCTACCTGAGCTTGGGACTCGGGTCTATTTACCATACAGTCAATGGTAAAACCTCCGTAGGCACTAACAGGGCAGGGATCGGACCCGCCAGGCAACTCAGCATTCTGTGAACCAACAAGGGGATATGAGAAATAAACAGTCCCTGGAATGGAATACATGCACAATAACCTGCTATCACGGAATAGTTTTGCTTACTCTAAATTACCCGGATTTTATGCCACTCAATGAAACAATCCACTTGCCACCTATGTGACGAACAAATAAAATGAATGTATATTTCATAGATGTATTTCTCAAGTTCATTACACTTCTAAATTATGCATATATGGATACAAAAAAAGAAACAATCACTGTTTTCTTCAGGTTGGCTACTGGTTCCGTATAAAGCAATGCAAAGGCTCTCCTAGAAACCCAAAGGTGCAGAAGCAAGCTCTCGTGATTCGTCTGTTTGTTAAGTTTTGTACGTGCTGTGTCTATGACAGATTTTTATGTTCTTCCCTTAAGGTGGATTGCTGAGGATGAAGGTGATGGCCGCACCATAGTGCAACTTTATCCACAGCTGCTTGATTTCTGATTCTTTCTGAGTGTGTTGCTTCTCCAAATTCACGCTGATTTGATTTACTTGTATTTTATAATTCTGAAGGTATTGTAATTACTGTGATGGAGTGTCAAAACAATGCATTAAAAACATCACCATAAACTGAACGTGCGTAATGTTGAACACTGCATTCTGATCCTATTAGAGATGCTCAAAAACTTTGCATGACTGAAATCTAGAAAAAAGAAAATTAAATCTGTACCATGGTTCTGTGGACTTGATCTGAGCATTTATAATGGTAGATATATGTAGCAACATACCCAATTTTTTTTTTTTTGTTTCAGCAATAATTGCTGGCTAAGTCAAATTTAGCTCTTCTGTCAAATCTGTCAGTATTTATTAATTTGATGAACCTGTTTCAGTTTCAACATGGATTAAAATTTAGATTTTTCTCAAAATCATTTTCCAAACAAACTGCACAACCTTTCGGCCTTACCATATATTGCTTCCTTTTTGTCTAAGACCGTAATAGAAAGTAATAAAGAATTTGTTATTCGGGAGTTCATCCCGTGTCAGTAAGCCTCCCACTGACATTTGATCGTAAAATCTTGTAGCTGAGCCAGAACCTCGGCTGAGAACCTTTAGATCCAAGGGGGTCTCTGAAGAGAAGCTGTTATCAGTAACATTGCAATATCTTACTGGCAGGCTTAGGCAGCTCCCTGCTCAGCTTGATGACTTTTGCAGCGCCCGTTCTTAGCTGCCTAACTGGCTTTCCAGTGCTCTACGTGTGAATGGCTTTACTTCCAAAAAAAAGCCCAATTCTTTTTGAAAACGCACAATAAATAGAATATTTAAAAATATTAAAATATTTAGCTGTAAATGCACAAATTAATGTTTGGTTTGGTAGGCTTTGACATTGCCAGGATTGATTCAGGAAGGGTGTAGGATACAGATGAGTCTGAAATGAAATCATGACTTGCACATCATCTGAAGTTTCATGTGTGTGATCAGAATACAAATATTGTATATAAGCTACATATGGCATCCCCCTGTTTAATCAAAAGCTCCACCTTTAGTACCTCCAAAATTTAAGATCTGTATGAAGATCTGAATTTCAGACCTGATTCACCCTCAAGGCACTCCCGTGTTGTGTAGCAGCAACGTGCTTCCTGTAATTATAAGAATTAAATGAGTTTCTAATCTGTGCTGATGAAACACTGTCTGGCTGTCTTTTTCATATGTTTCATGTTTATTTGCTCACAATATTCTATGAAATGAGGAATGTTGGCCGATGTCTGCATGGGTGATGAGATCTCAGTTTGGCACAAAAAAATAATGAACACATACAATGGGTCTTGGTAGGTAATTTCATTTTTATCCACCTTATACGTCATCAAAGGGAGAGCTAATGTAAGGTGTGGATGTGATCAGAGTGAGCAATGGAGCAGAGTCAATTTCTTCTAAAAGTGTTCTTTTTGCTCACACTGCTACCAGGCACACAGGAATGGATTTGAAATTGTATCCCCAGAGCACACGGTTCACTTACTTAGTATCAGTATTCATTACACTGAATCACTTTGTTGTGATCTATTATGTGATTTGTTTCATTATTATGTCTTTCATTAATAGTTTGTAATACTAGCTCTCTTTGATGCCATTTCTGATTTATCAAGTGTAAATAATGCCTTCCTAATCTGTTTTTCATTACTAACAGTGAATACCCTCCTTCAGCAGATGCCATCTGTATTTGAAAATTATTTTCTCTACCTCTGCAGTGTACAAATCCGGTTTTGGATTCGCTTCCCTGGATCCAGAGCCACGTAAACACCTCAACCCTTTCACTAACAGGACCACCACAGCAGCGGGCTTCATTCTGAGCACATCGCAGGTGCTTGCAGCACGTATTACCAGGGGGTTACACTTTGATAAGAAAACCTGAAATTCCCTAAGAACGCCCTTCTCAGGTCTTGCTCGGAAGACGTGCCAGTTAGCATATTTAGCTTGTGACTAGTGCCGAACGCCAGACGTGCCTCTTCCCCGTGGTATAGACAGTGATGTCCGCGGTGTTTGGCACAGAAATCACTTAACCTCTGTCCTTGCAAGCGGGACAATTTTGGACAAACTTGCTGGCCAAAGACAGAGACATGACAGAGGTGCCACCCCGTGTGCACTCTGCCGGTGCGGCACAGCAAGGGTCCTGCCTTGGTTTTTTTCCTCCCAGCACCCTGCCCTAGCTGTGGGGAGCCTGGGCAGATACTGACACCACTGATGCCCCCACGGGGAACAGAGATACAGCAAGGAAAAGAAACTGCCTTTTGTTGACTGGGTCAACAAGAAACCCAGGCGTTTGGCACCCGTGGGAGCCTTGGAAGGAGCAGTGAGATAACTCCATCAGCTGAAGAGGCAAGGCTGTGGTGGAGAGAAGGGTTGGACTGCTGCTGCCTCTCCCCGATGCAACCTGGCCTTCAAGATCTGTGCAAGAGGGCAGCGGCCCGAGGATTTTGCTATGATGATGATGATGGCGATGACGATGATGATGATGATGGTGATGGCGATGACGATGACGATGATGGTGATGACGATGATGAAAAAGCAAGAACATTCAATTTTGCACTGCGGAGGAAGGCTGGAACTGGGTGCTAAAATACAGACCCTGAAGGCCATAACATAGTCCCTTAGACATAATGCAGCCTGAAAGTGTCCAGTAAGGGTCCAGCATTAGTTAACTCTATCTTTTTTCCTTACCCACTTCTCCTGGTGTGCTTTCATATATATTATTAGGTTGATCTAAGTGACATATTTCTGCCCATTGAAGCCCTTAAGCGTCTCAGTTTCTTTTGCTGATGACGTTAAGGATTTGAAAAAAATATAACCGTGTTCTGACTGGCTCATTGGACCTTTTAATACTCTCCCACTGCCTTGCTGAAACTCATTATACAAAAGAAAGGATTCCCTCCTCCCAAGCACGTATGAGCAGTTATATTGCATCCATCCATCCTGTAGTTTGTCAGTCGTGGAAATGGAATGAGAACAAGAAAAAAGGAAGCACCAAGTGCTTCTTTGAGTTCCTTTAGAAGTCTTGGATGAATACCATCTAGTCCTGGTGGGTTGTTAGTATTTATAAACATGTTTGAAATATAAACACCCTCTGCTCGCACATCAGTTTAAAATGGTCCCTTGGACTTCTGCTCCACGAAGAAAAGCAGTAGTCTGGAAAAGCCCTTGAACTCCTCCGTACCGAGCAGTGCAAAGCAGCGTCATAACTTTCTGTGCTGTGGCTGAATCTTTGTCATGCGATTCTTTTGCTTGGCTTGAATTAATTTTAAACAGGTAAACCAAAAAGGGGAAAGGCAACGGGACTTTTCTTCTTCAAACTTTTGAAAATTCTTAATGACATCTTAAACTCAGAGTCACAGGGCATGTTAATATCCCCTTAGGCATTCCATAAAAGCTTTTCCCATTTATTATAAAAACGTGATGCGCTTGGCTGTTGGTTGGTTTCTGCATGCACCATGGCAGTGAAAGACTTGTCAGCATTGTACAAAGCCCGGTTGCAAGCCCGCTTCCTGTGATGTCTTCCCATATGTCTGTCTTCTGCTCTCATTCGTTATATATTTATGTCTATCTTTGATTATATTTTTAAATACATACTACGAAGCAACATGAAAGGTAACTGACATCTGTTTCTAAATAATAAATGCAAATTTAAGAAATCCTGAGTTAAATCTTTCAAAAATTCTAAGAAATTATTTCTTCTTTCGTACATAATATTAAAATCCATATGCTGTCATCAAAGCAGGACTGTTCTCAGTCATTCTGGCTGCTTAAACCTGGGATTTATTTATCTATCTACCTACCTACCTATCTATTCATTTAGAGTGCACAGTCGAATGTGTTTACATGTTTCTAATGTTTAGACATTCTGGAAATATAATAAAAGAAACTACAGCCCCAATTCACCACGAAATTTAAATATGCGCCTAAAATGTAAGTATATGCCTAAATCATATGTATACAGACAGTCCCACTAAGTTTGATTTATAGGCTACTTAAAGTTAGGCGTGCACCTAAGAACCCCACTGTATTGCATCTCTCCCTTTCCAGATCACACGTAGTGGGTGCGTACGTGTTGGCATTTTCACATGGACCTTCACACGCTACAGAAAAGAGACTTAGGCATGCAAAATACTCCTATCAATCAGCATCGGTGTGTTATAGAGCAAAGTGATTTCTGAAACCAGGGAAGATTCCAGAGTATCCTTTGTCATTCTAAAAGTGAGCTAACATATGGAGATACTTGATTCATGCTTTTCTCAATTTTAAAGGCAAGTTTGTAGTTTGAAAATGTTTCTGTGTGAATCTGCACGGAGGCCTATAAATAAAATAACCTCAAGCTAAAGCAAGCAAGCAATAGCCGTTTATACTCCATATGCTTTAAAAACATATAGTATTTTAATATTAATTTTCTAAACACTGTACCAATTTACCAACGTATTTATGATTTGTGCTCATGTTAATTTGCCGAAATACTGGCTTCATTGAAAGGAAACGCCTTCTCCCTTTGCAATGAAGTATCTCGGTTATCAGAGCATACAGTGGCATGTGCCTGATGCAAATGAAGCTCTTTGGACAAAAAGGCAATTAAGTACTTTAGTGTGTAAATATTAAACATACAGCCTATATTACAACTCCCACTGACACCTGCGTGTGTGGTTTAAACACGAATATATTGAAAACATCTGAAACTTGTGCACATTTTGTAGAATAATTCTCAGTTGCTGCTTCTAAAGGGGTTGATTGCATGTGCGCGTGTGCCCGAGGGCACTCTTTGAACATGGAAAACTAGTTTAAAAGTCAGAGGTATGGAAGACAGCATAGTAAGATGATGTCAGAATGAAAGAGAAAATAGAATGTTGATCAGATTCTCCAGCACGTCACCCCAGCTTTACATCATATGCAGCAAGACAGAGAGAAGCACAAGGCGGGAAAAGCCATCGGGTGCCCTTGGGAGAGAAATAAAATGCCTATCGGAAAGGCAGAAAAGAAGGGGGAAGGAAGGACATCTGCTAGCAGATTCACCAGATCTTCTGCAATAAGTCACCAGAGAAGTCCTTATGGCTTAGGACTTCAGTGATTTCTCAGGGGGGGCTGCTCAGGAACTTTGCTCGGCAGCAGAGACTGGCCCGTGGCAAGCCCGGCACGGTTCGGCACAGCTCCTTCAGGATGTAGAACCGCTCCCCAGAGGACTGACTACTGTAAGAAAGGCAGGCTTTTGTGCCAAAATACTGCCATAGGGTGTCAAATGCAGGCACAACAAAGTCATTCTAATGCTTCGGTTACTCTGAGCTAGAGGAAAACGCAGAAACATCAAGCACCAAACTGCAGTTGTCACAAGTACTGCCAAACAAAAGAAAATAGACTTGGGAACCATTTGGAATGAACACATGCAAAAATTGATTAGACCTGTAGAGTATAATGACATTCTAAGGGTGAAATGAGAGAACTCGAGTGTATTTTGACAGGGCAGTCTGTACAATATAGCTAAAGACGACTGAGAAAAAGGTCACTGTTAGGAACCTGAAGAAATAACAAACACTTCAAAGATAAGAGGACTGGAACCCAGAAGCGTATTTCTGGACATTTAGGTTTGAGTTGATAACAGTCTACAATGAACAAACAAACAAACAAAAAAGTATTCCTAAAGTAGACAAAGATGATGTGATATTGTAAGGGGGGGGGGGGAGGGTGGGGAGAGGAA
>JANZLQ010000029.1:11405084-11422297 GCA_026212715.1 Elanus axillaris
TCGGGAGGGGACACAGCCGGGGCAGTGACCCAAACTGGCCAAAGGGCTATTCCAGACCATGGGACGTCATGGCCAGTATGGAAACTGGGGGCAGTGGGGGTGTGGATTGCTGCTCGGGAACTAACTGGGTACCAGTCGGCAAATAGTGAGCAATTGCATTGTGCATCACTTGTTTTCTATATTCCAATCCTTTTCTTATTATTGTCATTTTATTATTGCTGTTATTATCACTAGTAGTTTCTTCCTTTCTGTTCTGTTAAACTGTTCTTATCTCAACCCGCAAGTTTTACCTTTTTTTTTTTTTTTTCTCCCCCGATTTTCTCCCCCATCCCACTGGGTGGTGGGGAGGAGTAAGTGAGCGGCTGCGTGGAGCTTAGTTACTGGCTGGGGTTAAACCACGAAAATCTGCTTAGGTGTAATACTAAGAAATCATTATCTTCTTTCTCCTTCCTGACTCTGACTTGGAAAAAGAACCCCAAACAAACAAAAAAGAGTTGGAGGAAGGTTGTAGAGGTGATGCTGGGTTCTGGAAGCAGTGTGAGTTGCAGCCCCTTCTGGTGCCCTGTGGAAGCATTTTTCACAGGGCTGGATCATCCGCCAAAGTAATTTCATTGCCTGCACTCCCAGGCTTCACCTCCGCAATTAGTTGATGCTCCTACGGTTTCCAAAAAAAAAAAAAAAAAGGAAAATGGTGTCCGCACTGTGTATGGGAAGTCCTTTCGACTTCCTCAGGTGCTCACTATTAAGCATGACTGGGTGCCTAAGCTGGAACTGTGAGCAAGGTAGTTCAAATTAAGAAAAACATCATCAGTCTTCAAATCAGCTCAACTCCATCCTTAAATAGGCTCGTTTGGTTTTGCGCTTTTGCTCTGCATAGTAGTTTTGACGCTTTTGTTCAGTAGTAGCGTAGGAGTTCAGTGTAGTTAGGTGGTCAATAATTCCAGCTGCCATTGGACTGCAGACTGAGATGTGGTAATATCTCAATCTGACACCAGTTTTTCTCAGTGTTTTGAAATCTGCCAGATAATTTGTCACATTGAGTCCAAATTTATGAATCATAGCCGTTTCCTAGACAAGATTATTGCATATCCTCCCCATCTGTCTCAGTGTAGCGAAATGCTACCACTCAGCAATATCATATTTCTTTTATTGAGTTACTGCAGTGCTTGAGTTAAAGTCCTACTGGCTAACTATTTTGCTTGCTGTGTCTTTAGGACTCAGGAAAAGGTGATGGGCTGTCAAAAATAGGAATTAAAGTTTTCTTTTTCTCCCCCTTCAGAAGGCAGGATTAGAAGGGGCGAGCTCGTGCTGTATGTGGCCTGACTACATTTAAACTTTTGCTAATAGATTCAGCAGAATAAATATTCCATTTTTTTTCTTTTTCTTTTTTCTTTATTTTTTTCCTGAAGACAGTGATATGCAGATGAAGGCTGTGCCTTTCATAATTTTTTTTTTTTGGAAGCACAAAAGTGAAGCTTTACTATGTTCTTAAAAATCTCTTACAAGTCTGCATACAAATCAGATTTTGTATTCAGTTTATTCTAATAACCTAAGCTACATGTAAAAGATGCTGATGTGCTTCAGAAGAAAGATACTGTACTTTAATAATTAACAAGGGTTCTCTCTATAGAGAATATTTATCAGTTATGTAAGTTTTCAGATTTTCAAAGGATTGCTTAAGCACTAAAATTTCTGATTGCTCAACTGGCTTAGTAGGAGAACTAATATTTTCTACACGGAATGCTTTCTAGAAACTTATATATGGGAAGAATTTGTATTTGGCTTTGTCCGGACCAGTGGAAAATCTATGTGATTTTTAGGGGTTTGTGTTTCAGAGGATTTAGTGTCACCATGTATAGATATTATTCTAGAGTTCTCCGATGCCGTGCAGGAATGACTTTACGTACATACCATGAATTCAAATAAGTGTTTTGCATTATAAGTTGTTTGTAAATGTTGTAAACTTGCAGGAGGTTCTTGCAACCAGATGAGGTTTTTTTGGCCAGAATTCCTGTGTTACTTACATCAGGGGAAGTATTTAGTGCTGAAAGGTCAGTTTTTCATGTCCCTATCTCCTGATGGAAAGCAAGAACGTGTAACATCACAGCATGATCTATAGCTTCAGTTAGTTATCCTGCCCGTCAGTTATCTTCAGGTTATTTACATCACAGTTTACCTTGTTCGGAAGAGTACTCTTCTTGTCAGCTGGCTTAGTCCTTAATATTTGTCCATAAGGACTAACTTGGGTTCAAAGATACAAAAGTTGTAGTAAAATTAAAATGAAGCCAATTCATATGTCACTTACAACAGTGTTCACTCACTCTTCCATCTCTCTGTTCCAATTAATTAGCTTCTAATATGTAGCAGATTAATCACAACAGTGACTTAAAGTTTCAGTAAACGGGTTGCTTGGGAGGAATTTATCAGGCACAGACAAAATCAGTGGCTCTTTTGCTTGCATTTCAAGGTACGGTAGAAATTTGTGGTTGCTAAATTATATTTACAAAGTGGTGCCATTTTTGTCCATTTTAGCACAGCTGTCAGTTGTATCCATTGTGTCAAGTAGGCACATAGGAGTGGAAGTGGCAAACAGGCTATAAAAAGAACTGTTTTGATTTGCTTGATTTTTAAAATGAAGGGAGGCTGATATAAAAGAGAACATGAGGGAGAATTGAGGGAACATGTAAAAGGAAGCAGGTTATGAAAAGGCACAGGAATACCAGATAATCCTTGTATGCTGTGTACCTAAACCTCCACTTTATTTCCCTTCAGCCACTGACCAAAGCGAGATGATCTGAATAATTTTCTAAGTGACTGCCTGAGACACTGGAGAAGGAGGCAGGAAGAAAGAAGAGTTGCGTGTCTGGGCAAACTCGCAGCGAAAATGTTAGATACACAGAGAAAATGTTAGATAAACTCTGATTGCAGTGAGTAGTCATCTGAACAATGATAAATACAAAGGTGAGGTCACAGTTTGACATCAGTTTATAGGGGGAGGGAGTACTCTTAAGTATCTTTTCGTAAATTTTAGAATTAAAAAACGTTGGTCTTGGATATGTATTTTTCCAAGAGATTTCACCTGAATTTCCTGACAGCTATAACCTGAATTACCGTCTCCCTGTGGTCTCTGATTGCTGAAGTGGTTTCTTATCACTGCCCCTCTCCTTCTGTTTCCCTCCCTGAATGGCTGAAATGGGTAATAATGTTTTTTTCCCCCAAGAGAAAATAATTGCTATCCTAGGTTATTATTTCCATTACTTTTCTTTTGACAAGACGCTTGTGCTGTTCACTATGTTCATGGTATTTGTATGGCGAGCCATATAAATCTTTTTGGTTGGCAGGGATAATCAGTGGGGGTGGTTAACACTATCAGTTACAAATGATTTGATATCACGAGTTGGAGCAAATGGAGCGAGACTGTTTTGTGGGGTGTTTTCAAAGGAAGCTTGGCAGCCAGCGATGTGCCAACAAAAGTAACTTCACGATCTTCTAAAACTGGAAGGTGTGACTTAGGCGAGAGTAATGTACCAAGGACCGGTACCAGCTGCTTCAGAGAAAGATGCAGATGTTTTACGGTGAATAAAAAGTGAATTAACCTACAGATGGAAGGACGGTTTTCCTTATCTCTATCAGCTGCTACATATCAGATTGATTTGTGCCCTTAAGAATGAAGGTTAGCAGTGCCACAGTTTTCAACATTACTCACTTTAATGGGATGTTTTCGTGTAAACACCTGATTTATTCCGGGATCCTGCCAGCTTCTTTGAGTGGTGTTTTTCCATGTGTGGTGCACAGGATTGGCAGATTGGTTCCAGCAGGTCCAAGAAAAGTACCTTGTTATATCAAGCACTAGGCCAGAGTTCTCTCCAGAGGGATCTATACCTGCATAGAAAACAACACAAAGCCACTGTGCTGATACTTCCATGGTTTAATAGTGGCTAGTGCGGAACAGTGAGCTTTGTCATTATAAATGCGTGGTCTTTTTTTATCTTAAAGAGGGGTATGGGTGGAGGTGTGTCTCTTCTTATTTTTCTTCAACCCTAATCTTCATAAGATCACTTTATATGGAAATCTTTCTGCGAGCCAGATCTAAAACAGGACTTGGCTCTGCAAAGCAGAATTTAGATGTTCTTCAGGCGTATAGACCTGAAAATATGATCTAGAAAATGGGCTCAGCAGCCTTGTTAGGAAGTTTCTTGAGGAACTTGAACATAACGGACCATAGCGTTCAACTTGCAAAGCGTCCTAGAGGCTTGTATTTCTGCGTTTCGCCTGTGTCCAGAACCCCCCCAGCACACGCAGCCTGAGTTCCTATTTCTCATCTAAGCCCACTGCAAACCAGAAGCTCAGCCGCAGCGGCACCAAAATCCCTTCGTCGATCCAGTTGGCGAGCATTGTTTAAACCTGCTTTATGAGCAATGATGAGCTTGGGTCCCCGACAAGTATCACTGACTCAGCCTTGGTTTATAGTAGTGGAGAAATGTCCCTTGTGATTAGAATATTTGCTCAGGTTTTAGGAGGTCCGAGTCCCCTGCCCTTTCCAGCAGTGAGGGCTCCGATCCTGTCCCCTTAGTGCGTGGGTGAGACTGGATGGGGATAACTTCTGTCCTTCCCACGGGAGCTGTGTTATCACGCTGACAGAAACGTCATGTTTGTGAGGCCAGAGAGGAAGACCTAATGCTTAGGGCCTTCAGATGGGACCAAATACAGATTTCCCTGTCTTTCTTTTTTACTGCGTAATTAATTTTTTGGTTCCTGCCTTTTAACCTTCTTTCTCTCTTATCCTAAAAGTACGCTGCCAGTATTTCTGTTTACAAACATTCATCCTTCATGTGTAGTATAACCACAACAGCACCATAATACAGATCTACATGGAAATGCCTGCTTAGCTTATGGGAGTAGCTCTAAATGACCTGAATTAGCTGAAGGATTGCTTTATTCATTTTTTCATCGACGTTTCCCTGTCATATGTACTCAACCTTAGAAAAAGAGAGAGAGGGAAGGTGGTTTTGATATGTCACTCAGTAGTTGTTTCACCCTTTTCCTCTGTTGTCTCTTGCAAAAGTGAATTAAACAGAAATTGAAAAAAGTTCCTGGTTCTTGCTCTGAGTTGATTCCCTGATAACATTTCTGTAGCTGATTTTTATCAACATAAGCAGGACAGTTTTGTGGCTGAAATAAAACCCTATCTTCACGTCCCAACTTCTTGTCTCCCAGCTCACCACAAGCTCCACAGCAAATGGAGCCCAAGCTTTCAGTATGTGTAATTTTGGTTACCTTTTTTACCTCTCTGAGTTTCAGAAATGAACTACATCTCCCCTTTACTTTCATTGGAGTGGTGCTTATTGCCTTTTTTTTTTTTTTTTTTTTTTCTTAAAAGGGGAGGGAGATTTAAAATGGCTCACTTTGGGAGTCAGAAGCAGTGGATACTTCTGAACGTGTTATCCTTCAGTTATTTAGTACATATTTGCAGTCTAGTTGTTATATGGATATTATGAAGCTTAATTTTTGTAACGTACTTTGAGATACTCAGATGGAAAATGATCTAAGTGGAAACAATTCAAAACAAATTATCCTTTCAATGTGCCTGTCAAAACATGTTTTAAGTTAAACATGTTGAAAACATGAACATCTCTCCGTAATGGACGTCACTGGGATATTAAAACAAGACTTTAATATTTTAAGGATTTTTTTTCCTCAAGGGTGTATGCTTATTACGCCCATAGTAGGATAGATACACAGCTGAAAAAGTTCTGTCCTTCACCCTCTTTCCTTCACCTACCCACTTCAGCTGCTTTAAGGTAGCTCATCACTGCCTCTCTTGTGCTGTTTTCCTTCTTTGTTAGTTTGCTTTATCAACTGGATCCAACATGCTATGGAAGGAAAATGGCCTGGGTAACAAGGGTTAGGAATTTTTTTAAACGTAGTGGAGGTGCTAGAATCAACTTCAGTCCAAAGCTTCCAAGCACTGGACATTTCAGCTTCAAAACCAATGACACGTATGGGTGACAGCAGACAAATAAGCTGAGTGTAGAGAATTTCCAGTAGTCATGGCAGAAACTACATTCAACTCAGAATTATTGGAAAAAGCATAAATGTAAGCAGAGTCCATAGTATATTAAAGGAAGATGTTCTGTAAGTAAAGACTGGGCAATTAAGGATGTACCCAAGTGAAGCCAAATACAGTGCAGAGGATAATTAATGTGGCTGAGACAACTCAATAATAATGGCTTTGAACTTCTACAATAGTGCATTAATGCATGTGTCAAAGGGAGGGATTGCATTTACAGTCAACAACCATTTGTTAGGAATTTTTACCACACAGGTTAATTAAGAACTCATGATAACAGAATATGAAAATTACCTTGCTGAACCAAGGGCTCTGTTTGGTCCTTAAGTATGCTATTCAGTATTTTTTCTGTACCTAAAAAATAAAAATTTGGAGAGGTATGTTTTTCTATAACCTGTCTTCATTCTGCTAGTGTCACATCTGTGGCAGAGCCACTCCATTAATTATCCAGTTGACTTAGAGAATTAATGAATTATTGGGTGCGTTCTTTGCAAGGCTGGCTTAAACCAAGAAGGCTGCTGAGAACACGAGCAAAGGTTTCAAAACCAGCCACCCCACCGTCAGTCCCTAAGGTTGTCTGGGAAGGGGCTGGCTCAGCCCGCTGTAGAGCCTTCCGATGAGCGTGGATGAGCAGAGCGTAAAAGCACGGCACCCGTTGGAATGGGTCGAAAAGTTGAAACGCACCCGTTCCCTTGCCAGGTTGGACCTGTTACTCAGATGAGAACTTGAGAATTTGGGCTTGTTTTGTGAGTTTGTGGGGGGTTTACACTCACCAGTTTAAAAATACAGTCCCTCTTAGAGGCGGTCTCGTGACCAAGCTGTGCTTTGGGCCATGGGAGGTTCTTCGTGTGGGCCTTGCCTCCGAGAGCCCGGAGCAGGTCTCCTTTCCTCTTCCAGGGAAACGTCTCAACAGTTTCCAGCCTTACCTGTGTCAGGAAGGTGGTAAGCTGTTTGGAAGAGGGATTTCTTTCCGTTCCCTTGAGAGCTTCCTTAGCACAGCAGGAGGCTGCTATTAACGTGCAGGTTTGGGGATACTTCTGTAATACATACAAGTAATGAGGAGTTGCTACTCCTTGTAGTTTAAGAGCGTGCTTAAAAAAAGAGTGGTGTTTTTAAGCAGGTGCCTTTCCGAACTCATCTCAAAGTCAATTCCAGACCTGGACTCGGACCTTCTCCTTGTGTCTAGCTATTCCTACACCGCGCATCTCTTTATTATGCAGCGTGTGGATTCTCGCAAGGGGGTCAACCTCTTCTGTGATAAGAGCCAGAACATTTCTACAGGGCTAACATCTTCTAATAGGACAGGTACCAGACTTGTGGCATGTCCTATTGCTGCAGAATCCGTATTAATAGGTTGTTATCAATGTTATTTGTGGTGTTTTACAAATGAGAGATTTCTTTAACAAAAAGTGAAATGATACATCCATACCTTTCTATTTATTAAATATCAGGTACTCTGACTGGCTTTCTTTAAGTGCAGAAAGTATTGAATGGGAAGAACGTTTTGAAAAATGTTGACTGTCAGCTGAATTAAGTATATTTCAGTAATGACATAAAAAATGCTCCTAATGGATACTCTGAGTAAGAAATAGAAGTGTGTTACAAGAAAAAGTATAATATTTCAATTTTTTAAAATATAATGCCATGTCTTAAAGGATTTTAAATTTCCGTAAAATGATTCATTGAGCTTTGAAACAATTGGGGCTTAAATTATCAACTCGTATTAACACAGGATGTTTTCAGTAGCTCAGCAAAACCTATATCCCTAATTTCTGACTTTATACCAGCACCTAAGGAGGAAAGATGGCCAGTAGCTTTATTTGACAGATAGTACTAATATAGGAGTCCAACTTAAAAGGACACTGTTCATAACCATCATCATAAAAAACCCCTTACAAGTATTCTTTTGAAGTTCACTTACGAATTCAGTTTGACTGTGCTAATGACTTGTACTGATTTTTTGAGCTTGAGATTTATTAGTGCAAATACTTATGGAAGGTGTATTTTAAGCCTGAGTGCCAGAATATTAATCAAAACCTTAATTACATATTCAGTAGTAATATTCACAATTCATATGGGTCTTACTTAATTTCATTACTCATCCAATCAAGGATCAGAAGCAATGACATATGATTTAAATAGCAAATTGGTTTGGGTATTTCTAATTAGTAGACACAAAGGATTGGTTGTTAAAGAAATTAACTTTGGCACCTTGAAAACTGAAGAATAACCTTGAAATAAGAATAAACTCAACATTCAAATCTGTTCACAGAAAATTTACAGGAGTATTTGATACATGTCTAGTGTATATAAGCTATTTGCAAATAAATAAACAATAGAAATAATATGATAGAAATATGTCTTCTAATGGCATGCCATAAATCATTCTTTGGAGAATTCTTCATGAATAGCAACCTTCATAGTTGTGGGGAAGAAGGGAAGAGAGAAGGATTATTTACGTTCATTTCAAGTAACTGTTTTGCGTTCAAATATTGCAGCTGTCACTCAAGAGTGCACTTTATTGTGAGAGTACCTCTTTGACCAAATAAATTCTAATTTGGTCATAATGCAGAATGTGTCACACTGGATTTATCTTATTATGTAGGAGTCTGCTGCTGCTTCATCTGTGTTTTCACTTCCCCATCCTCAGAAACCTGTGAAGGCTCCTTCTGAGGGGGCAAGGGTTTGAAAAATGTGTCTGAGAGCTTGAAGGACCGGTGGGAGAATTGGGTCCTTCTCCCTGTTCCTGCTGTCACACCATGCTCTGTTAAGTGTCCTTCATCTCCGCTACAACCCAAAGCTCTTTGATTCTGTGATGTACCACTCTTGATGCCAGAGGAAGGCTGCTCTGCGGCTCCCTTGAAGCTGCGTTTTTATGAGCCGTATTGGATTCTAGAGGCAAGGAAGCAGAAAGCCATGGGAATAGTCGAGGACTGCTGTTGACTGCCACCACTGAATGTGTATGTAGCTGTGATTTGTTGCAAGCAATTTCCTGAGACAGGCTGTCCCACATCTTACTATTTTTTAGGGGGACATAATTTTAGCTCGTAGACTTCACAAAGAGAAGAAATGCATGAAGGAGTCGGGTAAAATCTGGGAGCCGTCAGTCATGGAAGTATCTTTTCTAATTTCCTTTTTCTCTTGGCAACTATTTTTATCATATTCAAGCATTAGCTCAGAGAGAGAAATAATGTTCACTTCAAAAGCCACTTCCTCCTCAATAAATAATTCAGAGCCATAGATTGTTCATGAGGAAATATCAACACACTGGTAGTAATTCAATATACTGAGCAATCGCACTCACTTTAGCCTATGTTTGATTTAAATAGAATATGACAGTTTAGGGTCTCCATTTGCCCCATGGCATGTTGGGATCAAACTTGGCAAGTGGTTGCAGTGTTCTCGTATCTTCTGAAGAAGTGAATGAAAGTTGCATAATTCAGAGAGGATTTCTTAATTACATGCTAAATCAGAGTTCGCCTGCTTGTGTTCTGAATCCAAATTTTTGCCCAGGATCAGCTTTAGAGCATGCGATTATTTTCGCTGTCCTCTGATAACTAGCAACTTGCAGTCATGTATCTTCTCTTAACTTGTTGAACTGTCATTCTGAAGCACGGTTTCAGTATATTAGTTACCTTTTCTTTATCCTGTGGGTGAAAGGCTGTGCCTTCCTGAGCTGTCTGACGCATGGCATCCATCTGCTGAGGATGACTTGCTTTCTAGAAGTTTTACCTCCTTTGCTTTTTAAACCAGGCTCTTTTATTTGTTTAATTTTTTTTCTCCTTTGCCACTAGGAGGCCAACACCCTACACCACAGAGTGTTAGCTACTGGTTGTGCTGGGAAGGGTTGTTGCTCCTTCTGTCTTAGTTACGATTAAAAATAACCAAATTCCTCCTCCTCCAATGCTCTTACTCTAGTAGTAGGAAAACGCAGAGCTGGGAGTACATCTACGGCAGGGGTAATGTGTGCTACTACAACAAGGCTACAGATCCGTCGTACCTGAACTCGGATTAGGGCTGTATTTGGGCTCAGCATTTGTGCTGTTTCTCAGCTGCATTTGGGCTGGTCTGTGCTTGGTACACCACGAATACGGCATAAACTTTCTTCTGTTTTGGTTCTACACGAACGAAATTCGTCTAAACACTGAGTGAAAGATTATGGCTAGAATCAGTTAAACCGTAGCAGCTTCTCTCTGGTTCGCCTCCGTGGAAGTGGGTTTGCGTTGAACGCAAGGGATGCCGACAATCAAGAGATGTTAAGTGCAATACATAACTTCATGCATTTGTCCTTTGCATCCTCTAGGGTCCGTATCTTCTAGCAAGCCTATTGTTAGGAAGCCTTCTAACCACAGCAGAGTTTATACCGAAGATATAGAATGAAGTCATACACAGGGACATGTAATTGTCTTGGTGATAAGATGCAGCCCAGGGCTGAATTTCTCCAGGAAAGGAGCAGATCGAGATTGAGGAGTAACATGAGTTTTTTGTGTTCTTGGGAAGGAGGTAATTGCCCTCCCTACTTCTATAGCATTCTCCAATGCATCTGCCTGATAAGGGGAAAAGATGTCCAGGGCTTCTCTCACAACCTGTTGTGGCTGAAGGGGAGCCATCCTCTCTTCATATAAATCCATGCTTACGTGAGGAAATGTAACGCCACAAGATTTGGCTCATTACTGCGAATGTAATGGTGGCCCTGTTACTTAACTTTCTGGGTAACCTGGCCTTTCAGCAGGGTGACACCAGAGATTTCATTTTGGAAACAGTCTGCTGATCACACGGCATGCATGTAGAAGCAAGGAACATTAGGTCAGTGGTAGATGTGTTTCTGCGTTGATTTAAAATGTCTTTAGGATGTTCAGAAATTTCCTTTACGTTCCAGTGGGATGAGAGAGTGGACGCATGATGGAGCAATGGTGATCAGCACATAACTCATCATGCTACAAGGAATGTGTTTTAAAGCACCAGCCACTACTGTGCAGCTGGATGAAAGATGTCTAAAGATGCACTCGTCTTGTCTAACTGAGAAACTGGCCTCAAGTTGGTGCTGACACATCTGGGAGGACTTTAAACAGAGAAACGAGAGGAGAAGACTGGGGGAACGTCATATATCCCCTATACCTTTTTATATATATATATATATATAAAATCAGTGCAAGAAGAGTAAAATGGGGAAGAGGAAGATAGCACATTGGGTATAGAAATGCTAACAGTAATGTGGTTAGCAAAGAAAACTCTTAAGCTGCTGAGAAAGTGAAGTGTCGATGACACATTGCTGCTAGGATTATGCTTGATCTGTTCAGTGGCTGAATGTTGTCCCTAAGGAAAAGCTGAAGCATGGATACAGACCTGCCAAAAACCTGGGCAAGAAAAGGGAAGAAGTAGGAGCATCTGTGCAGAACTTGAATCAGGTGGGTTCATGGCTGGAAATAGGACCTTGAATGCTGTATGCTACTGAGGAAAGAGACTCAAACTAGAGACCTGCTGGTATATTACTGACTATTAATGATATAATAACTTGAAAGAATGGGTTATATGTGTTTAAAAAAAAAATTTTTTTTAAAGGTCTGCAAAGGTGGTTTCCCTGGGCTAGCACTGGGCTTCAGTAATGGATTGCCGGAGTACTGTTGTGAGAAGGGAAGGGTAGACATTCCAGAAATCCGTGGATGTTATCATCGTGTGGGATTTTAACTACTTAAATGGATACTGGAGGACACAGCCTATTAGTAATCATCATAGGTGTTTTCATGTGATAGCTGACAGTCTTCATCAAGTAGCTAATGTGTCAGTAAGATGTGTTACAGTGTTCCGTTTGTTATGGGCATGTTTTGGAATTCTTAGAATTTCTTGGTAAGCAGTGAGGACAGTATGGATGGCTAACACCATATAACCTTCAAGCGAGTGATCATAGATATCTTCCTTTTATGTTTCTTGAGGAAATAAAAAAGTTGTGAAGTGTTTGGGGCTTTTTCCCCAAAAGAGCAAAATTTCATAACTGAGGGAAATGGCTAGCAGGAGAAACTTGCAGAAATAAGTATATAAAGAAATTTTAAATTTCTTTGAAATGAATGATGCTAAGACTGCCAGGAATCTGAACATCAAAAAAGAGAAAAAACTGTAGGATCTGGCACTGAAATAAAGTGTATATATGCAACACTATTAGGAATATGCAAAAGACACCTCCCCCCCTCGAGCCCTTTCCTTCCCAGTTGTCTGATCAGCGCTAAGTCTCAGAGGTCGCGAGGTTTGGAGAGATAAAGTGAGAATTCCCAAAGCCGAGCTGTGCTGGGCTTTACAGAAGAAATAACGTACAGCAGAACACTCTTAAGCTACGTAATAAGGACAGAAAAAGGAAGAAAGAGAGCTGCTATCTTGTGAGGGTGGATATTAAAGATAATCTAGATATGGCTTTCCCTCATTTTTCAGTAACTATGATTATGTTAGCGTGGTGGCAAAGGGAAGGCAGATAATGTACATGATGGTATTAAAATAGAAATAACCACAGCTGCAGTGAAAGCAACAGTAAATGAGTTTATCTTTGTAAAATCAAAGGGAATTGATAATTTCCATTCCAGAATATTGAAAGAACTGGTGAATTACATCTATATTTTGAATCTGTTAAGATAGATATAGCACCATAGAACAGGAGAACAGCTGCATGTTTAGGAAGCTGAGAAATAAAATTATTCAGCAACTACAGATCTATGAATAAGTGAAGCTGTAAGTGTCCTTGCCTTTAAAAACTTTTCTGAAGACATACAGTTAAAGGCGGGGGGGGGGAGGGGAATGGAATAAAGTGTAACAGGATTTACTAAAGATTGGTGTTGCCAGACTGACCTGGGAACTTTCTCAGTGCCGTACTGAATTTTGCAGGTGAAGGCAATGCGGTGTGCACGCTCTGTCTGGCAGGGGAAACTTTTGGTGCACCCTGGAACTTCTCAGCAGAGCTGAACAAGGAGGGGATTAGCAAGGGGCTGTAGAGAAGGCAAGGTAGTAACTCGCTAGCAGGTGTGTTTAAGTACAACCCACAGAGCTGAATTACGAGAGGGGCAACTGTGTGGCCACAGCTTCACTGAGGTACCCAAAGCTTGTGGCACACGAAGTGAGAGCTTACATTCCTCTTGGCCTCTTCCCTCTCCTCCTGCCATCCAGGAGACTTACGTTTAAATTACTGCATTGAGATTTTGCCAGAATTTCCAACCCATAGCTCCTTTGTTTTCAAAATTCTGAATTTTATATCAGATAGAAGTTTGCATTTCACAGCCTGGTCTGAGCATATTGGGATTTTGTTTATTCTCCAGGCATGATCTGAACAGATATAAAAAAAAAAAATTGCTGGTAGAAATACAGTCAAAACAAATTGAGGCTTTCTACATTTTGATTTTGCTCCACAGAGAGGTATTGTCACATGCTATGAAATCAGAGGGTTTAAAAACTTCAGAGTCCATGATTTAAGTTTCCACTAAATATCTTCTCAAATAGGATTCAAGCTTGTATATCTGTGGCGTACCCCGGGACCACAGTTAAATTAGAGCTCTCCATATGTTGCAGCATGCCAGAAAATTTTGCTTAAACTTTGCTCTGATAATATATAATTGGGACCAAGATTTTTCAAAAGGTACAATCCTCAGTCTACATATATAATCTCGGTGAGATTTACTGGCCGCTCAGCAGCCACGAGCATTCAGGTGTTTAGTTAGGTGTCTGCAAAGTGACAGAGGACACTAACTGTTATAGCTGAAGATTGCGACTGGCTTTGTATCATTTAGATCCAAAGGGTAGAGATAAACTACTCCAGACAAAAGCTAACCTGGGTATTATACTTGACCATGTGCTTTGTAAGACTGCTTGCTTGGAGTTTTTAGGGTAAGTAACAGGACTTCTGTCAGTTCCTGCAAATTGAGGTGGTGGTGGGCTTTGTGTGTGTAGTAGTTTGTAGTATCCTTAAATCAAAATATAATAATAACATCATGTTCCTGTGAAAATGGCTTTATTTTAATTTTTATACTTCAAAACGTTTTTTCACCTGCTGCTGCAGAATGAGCACAACAGCTAGAGAATGAGACTAATTGAGAAACGGAACAGTACTGCTTCACTGAGCCAGATTATATATTCCTTGTCCAAAATTGTAATGACACAGGTATATGTCAAGTAGTTTTGAAGAACTTTCGTTAGACTGTGTTCACTAACGTTTGTTGGTTGGTTCATACTAGAGTTTTTCTAACCTCAGGCGTGGAGCTGTCCCTTTTCTCATACATCTAGGTGCTTCAGGAATCGAGTTAGTCTTAAAAAGAAAAATACATTGATGTTTTGGACTGAGTCTGCAATGCGTTCCCTCTTGTGCAGAGTACCACTGCCCTAACTCGTTAAGTAGTACTTAACCTAGTGTTAAACCAGTTTAAAGTACAAAAGATAACTGGGCACGTTACCCTGCGTGCTGGTCCACAGGCAGAGGAAGTCCCGACAAGCTTAATAATGTGTCTGACTCCTTTCCTCCACCGACTGACTCCAGTTCAGAAATTCACAGAGTCTAAGTAGGATCTTACTAATCCGGGGCGGGGGGGAAGGGAAGACAGAATCAGGCCATTAGGTTGTATTGTAAGTTTGCTAATAATAGTTGCACAAGGGATTACTCAATTGCTGTGAGCAGTGGGACTTTTTTTTTTTTTTTCTTTTCCCAAAGAGTTGGGATTTTTGTTTGGTGAGCAGCCGTCACAGGGAGGAAATGTATACAGAGCTCTGGTCCTCCAAACACCACACCACTTGTGTTAAGTGCATGTACGAGCAGCTAAGAATCAGGGCCAGAGCTTACTAAGCTCAGACAAATGCAGTCACATGAGTGAGCCAGAGAAATAAATGATTAAATAAATCAAATAGTAAGAGTGTCTAATATGGAAAAATAATTTGGGGCTTACATTGCTTCTTTTCTTTCTGCTTTTAAAAAAGGTAACTACCGTTCATTCAGATACAACAAAATATTGTTGGGCCAAAACATTATTCAGTTTCAGCTGCAGATCTGGACTCATGAGTAGACCTGAGGCACCTTGGATGGCAGATTAGTTGGCCCTCCTAAAGCATCCGGAGTTCTATATTCTGCTGATATTCTGCATTTGCATACTTCATGATCTTAAAACCAACTAAGGTTCTTTTTCAGAAGTCAGCAAAAATTATTCTGGTTGTGCTTTGTGCCAGTAAAATTTTTGCTGAAAACCAGGACACTTTTCAATAGTGGGATTAGCCAGACTGTGAAATATTACCCCTCAGGGAAGTTGTAGGAGACCAGTTGCACGGATCATTTAAATGCAATTAGAAAAAGCAGCAGAGGATGGAGCCAGGCAATTTTCCCCTCACCCCTTTGCTTCCTCCCCAAATAAGTTTGAAAAATGTGGTTTGGGGAAATAATAACAGATTCAGGTTGCATTTAGCAAGTAGTTTTGGCTGAGAAGGGGCAAATTTGAAGATAGCTTATTCCAGTAATTTTGTGAAAATGCCTGCATGTTTGGGAAAGAAATTTCATGCTAAAAATGTGACTTGTCATTTTGAAATTTGGTACTTTCGTTTATGAATTAGCTCATACTTGTTCCAGGTGGTGCAAAAACACGTAATTACATTTTTCTGTTCCTGCTTCTGTCTTTCCCCAAGATCAGACTTTAATTGGGCTAGGCCTTTCTTTTTTTTACTTTTTTTCCCCCTTCTCACTGAACCAAAGAATCTAGTATTTGCACAGTTCTAGAAGACATACTGAGAAGTCAGTTTCAGGCTGACAGAAGGACAGACTTCATGTCTTTTCCTGTGAGGTCTCCTTCACTTAGAGTCTGTGATTTACAGGTTGAGTTGGCTGCCTCAGTTTAACTGGTGCCTTTAGTAGCTTTCGGGTTTGATTTTTGCTGAAAATCTGGTGATGGTATCAATGACTTCAGTTTCATTAGGAGGTACACTTTCTCAGCCCCTCTCAAAATTAAGGTCTAAGTAGCTCAAATTTGGTGCTTAAAGCCGAAGCAGTTCTAAATAGGAGTAGAGACTAAAAGGATCTTTAGTGGTTCATAAATTTTAGACTGCTTTTTGGAGCAAGGGTGAATTTTACCTACTGAGCCCTGGAAGGTTACCTCTTCTGTAACTTTCACTGCATGCATGTCAAATTCTCTGACAGATGGGGAAGAATTGAAACCAGTGAGGCTTCATAAAAATAAGAGTTCGGGGGCTACTGGGATTAATGCTGGCAATATTTAGCAATCTACAGTAGAGCAACAGATTTATAATTCAATATACGTAACTTCATTAATCATGTTTCTTTCTTGAATGGTGATAAAAAATAAATACGTGCTTAGAAATGAAAGTTGTCTACAAAAGCTTGTTTTTGCCTAGTTAGTTCAGAAAGGTGGTGGTTTTCCTCCTCTGTTGCTGTCTGTCGTTAATTAGGGAAGTGGAGATGGATGTGTAGAATTAGGTTGCACATAATCTCATCTGAATATTTAATCATAAATGATTAAGATGAAGATTTATAACACACATTTTGACATTCTGGCTGATATAGCAAGGTTAATAGAGCTGTATTCTCCCCAGTTACGGATTGTCTGGGAAAGCAGGAAAGACAATAGTGTCTACAGACATTAGAGGGCAAGAAGATCTCCAAGAATGTTCTTTCATTTCATTATTTTTAGAAAAACTTAGGCTGATAGTCTGATGTAACATTAAAAGTTCCATGAGGGGAAAATTTACACAGAAGAAACAAAGTTGAAAGGAAAATTATTTTCCAATAAAACATACAGCAGTGGATTCTGATAGAAAAATAAAAGCAGATCTACTTCATCTGGAGAATCTGAGATGGTATTTGATGGAATAAACAGCTAATGTGATATGGTACGACCAAGGTCAGAAATTTTCCTGTACTGACTAGTTGTACGTTTTTGGATTAGAGCCTACTGAGTTGCATGTTATACCCACCCGTAAGAGTACCAGACCATCGATATCACCAGGACCACATGAGCTGGATATGGTTAGATGCATTAGCAATCATTAGTCATATGACATATTATCTTATAATCTCCCAAACAAGAAAGAATGATTGATTGATTAATTATAGTGCTGCTCTGGAGGACTTGATTTGCTGGAGGAAGAACTGACATACTGAAAAGATTGCCCCCCC
>JANZLQ010000029.1:11422313-11437329 GCA_026212715.1 Elanus axillaris
CCCAAAGGCTGCTGTGATGGAAATTGAGCATCTACACCCAAAATTCAATCTGAAATTCAGTTCAGCCGCTACCTCAGCCTGGAAATGTTCAAACTCTATGGGCATCATTTTAGGCTATGCATTCATGTAGGTGAAAAAAAGGCTGCTTCTGATACGTAGAAATACCTCAGCATTAATGTAGCTGGTCGAGTTGTTGACTGTGTCAACCCTAGCTCTGCCTGGGATCTCAAAATTAAGAAGTGCTCTGCACATCTGTTGTGAGGATGCACTGAGAGGCACAGTCTCCAAAGGTGCCAGTGAATATTTTTGGGATCAAAATCTCTGAAATTATTAGCTCAGGTGTTGTGCTGTTTTCAGGTTCTGTGCTAGCATATGTATGTGCTAGCATACCTCCATGGTGCCACTTGGCTTTGTGCAGGTGTAGTACCTGCTGCCCATCACCCTGGCGTTGTCTCTTTTCTCTCTGTTCACGGCTTAGGGTAGGGTACTTGCTGGTACTCAGCATTGGCCAAAGTATATTGCCACTCAAGTCAATGAAACCTTTTACCAGGGCCTTTAAAAAGAGCGTTAGGAGATTGACATTTTTTCTAAAATCTATGGTAGGGGAATTCACAAAGACTGAGTTTATCCTAGGAGACCTAATCTTGCATTCAGCTTAAAGGAGGGAGTCTCCCCCAGGAGGGGAGTTGACAGCAGAGACTGGTTATAGCTGCTTGCTGCTTTGAATTATCGCCCTGGAAGAACCCGTCTCCTCTGCTGCCTGTAGGAGGAACCTAGGGAGCCTGGGAAGAAGTCAGCTACTGGAAATAAATATCTCTCCAAGTGGCTTTCCCTCCTGTCCCCCTTACTTCTGTCTTACTAGCCCTGGGCTGTTGTTGCTGCCCCTTTCTTGCATCCTCGGATATTCCCCCGCCTACCCCTGTCGTCCTTGTTGGCTGTTACCAGATTTCAGGTGGGAGCGCTACCTTTCCCATTCACAAGTGATTCCCCTATAACATTGACCCACCTCTGGTGGTCATATCTGGTTGCCTATGAAATTTATCACATAATTTGTCTTGAGGATAGAAGGATAACTGTTCTGCACCATAGGTAGCTGTCCTTTTTGGTTTTGTCGGGGGTGGAGAGGCTTTTTTTTACCAGACTTCACAACTTCCAGCAGTAAATGAACTATTTAAGCCTTCTCGCAAAAGCCATTGCTCTCTTTTGGTCAAGACAAAAGAACTGACATATCTCATTAGTCTGTTAAGCAGTACAAAGATAAATGCTTTATATATAAGAATGAATAGAGGTGATGATAACAATTAATTGGTGGGCTTCATAAATATCACCTACAGTGTCTGTGAAGGGCTTTTCCTTCTAGAATCTCCTGAGTGTGGGGGTTTTTTCTTTAATTTCATAGATAATTTAGTGTTTTAAATAGATGAATACTAATATTAGGTGGTCATAGATGAAAGCTGTCAGTCTACAGTAAGACATAGATATTATCTGTGCTTTGTTAAGCAAAAATGTATTTAACATCTGTGTTTCCTTCTTAAACAGTTGATTTTGCATAGAATCCTGCAGATTTTGATAGAATAGGGTTTTTAATGACTTCGTAAACAAGATATGAGATGACTGAATTCTCATAGGCAAGTGGTGGGTTGTGATCTCTGTTTCTTACTGGCTGAAAATTAATTATGAAGCTAATCCATGCTAAAATGTTTGAGGTTTATTTCTGTATTGTTGTTCAGCTGGGTAGTTATTTACTAGTGTAAAATGAAGCTTGATACTCAAACAAAACCCTGATTTTTTTTTACTCGAGTATATATAACTGTACGTCAGGCAGAAAAATGTGTTGTCAGCTCCCACTGTATTTGAAATTCAGCCCTTCTCAGCAAATTTTGTTCCCTTATGTATTTGTTTCATTTACCTTCCCAGTCTTGTCTTAGAATATGTTTCTGCGAGTAATTACGCTAAGTACCCCCATGTGAAAGCCTGCTGAGCAGGGCTGGACCTTTAACCTGTAAACTTTCTCAGGCAGAGACCATAACTAAAGTGCTTATAAAATTCATATCTTGGCAATGATGGCTACTATGCCTGGAACTGGAAAATAATAGCAGTAGCTAATGAGGGGATTTTCAGGAAACTAACACAATCAAGTAGGCCATCTCAGCCCTTACGGGAGAGAGAGAGACGTGCTTTTTAGTCAGAGCATCCTTTTCCATGGGACTTAATGTGAGGTCTGGTGAAGGGACAGCGTATCCTAACGATTGGCTGCTTTTCCCAGCTGTATCAGCAGGACTAATAAAAGATACTTCCCCTTCCTACAAGATTTCTTCCCTTCCTTTATCCTGAAGCCTTCTTCCCTTTTATCGTGAAGCCATCGTGCCTGTAACAGCACTACCAAATTACAGCCAGAGAGAGATTTGTGATGGGTGTTTGGGAGTAAGTTGAGCAGCGGGCTGACAGTGACCTGTAACATCACCCAGGGTTGAAGATGCTGAAGGCAGGCAGAGGTGGATGGTAAATGTGTTAAGGTGTGATCCGTGTAGCAGTCCTCCCTATGAAATTCCTGAAGGGGAAGTATAGTAAATCCAAATGACAGATACGCCTTTTTGTATGCACAGCACTTCATTCGTAAGGGACAAGTAAACACTTTTTTTTTTTTCTGGTGAGTTTGCAAAACTGCAGGCAAGTGATAGTGTTAGTTGGTAAAAAAAAAATAATAAAAATTGTTCATCTGTGTTGCCAATGTTAGAAAAGTAGATGGGGTAGATTTTCCTAAAAGAACTCTTCCTTCATATGCTGAAGTCAGGAAGAGCATAATTATAAGTTAACTAAAAATAAGAACCAGTTTTCTTATTGACAGCTGTCAGTAAATATCGGTACAGCAAAAAATATTTGACCACAATGTGTACTTCTAAAATCGCTAATTGCTGAATTTGCTGAGACTGGTCATGGTGTTGTTAGTTTTTTGCTGCTAAGAAGTGACCCCTAATGATTACACTTCCACTTTGAAGCAATTTTTATTGCAATACTTAAAATATGAAAAAATTCTTTACTGGTACTCTTTGCAGGAAAATTAATTTTTTTTCAAAGTCATTCTACTAAATGGAATAGAATTTCCTAATAGCTTTTGATTAAAATAGTCTTTTTTTTAATTTCTGCATCCTTTAAATTTCTTCTGCCAGTGCTTTATTGCATTACTTCAACTTTACTGCTGTCAGCGCAAAATTTCTCTTTAAGGGACACTTGAATTCTGCCAATAGGCAATACTCTTTCTGTTCTAGACAGCGATGTACATAATATTTCTTTTTCTAAGGGATGATTCTATCCAGAAAAAATCCCCACAACAAAGTTTTGCAGAAAGGCAGTTTTCTAGCATCTTATTCATAAGCGCATGCCTATGTATTCCTGCAAACACACACAGACCTTCTCTCCTGCACACTATTTGATTGGCATAAGAGGTGGCATAAGCGTAAGGATTTGTGCATAGACCTACAAACGATAGTATTAGCCGTGTCCCGATCCATCCTTTCCCGCTGTTTTTGCAGGCACCTTTCTGGTACTTTGCAACGACTGAATTTCAGGCACCGCCACACACGCTATCCCTTCGTACTTGGGTCGGTTCCTTACTGGTAGCAGTTTCTACCTAGTGATAACGTGAGGCCTAGCAGCACTTTCCCAGCAGTAATGGCTAAGGCGGCAAGAATTGCTTAATAACTATATATCATTTCAGTTGATGAAATGGAAATTAAGAAGTCTCACTATGAACCTTATTAATCCTGTCCAATGTACGTGAGGAGGGATGGTGTGGATGTCTGCGGCCCCAGGATGGTGTGTACCATGGCTCTTGGGACCATCAAGCTGAGCAACATCTCCCATAGATAGCCTCGGTCGTTCCTCCTGCCATTCGGTACAAACCCTCGCTGGGGCCTGCCTTAAATGAGAAATAAACTATTTGGAACGTCGCCTCTGTTGGTGGCTTGCTGGAGAGCGCTCTGGGACCTGCAAGTCATGAGATTCTCCAAATACCTCCATCTCATGAAAACTTTTCAGACCATTTACTTTCAGTCAATGGGATCCCTTGTTTCAGACTGTAATGGCATCACAGCGTTGTTACTGTTGAGCTCTGCCTTGCGGGACTTTGGTGGGAGCAGGCGGGGACCCTGAACCTCCAACAGTATAGTGAAAAATTACTAGACAAAAAGCATGTCAAATGAAATAAATGGTCAAGAATGGAGGTGAGGAAAAATCAGTTAAATCTTATCTAGGTCTGTTAATGGTATGGGTTACTACTGATGCCAATAATAAATTAATTAATTTCATTTGACTGAAATTCCAGGTTTTCAATATAATATTTCACTAAAAATGTTTTTCAAATGACTACTTTTGTTTTAACTCATCAAGCTTAACACTTCACAAATGACAGAAAGCAATCAAATGAGGATAGCTTTCCATCATGAATTTTAATTGTATCACTGGCCCATGTTTTAATTTTTAAATGAAAAATTCTCATCTTCTGAAAATTCTGGCCCGAGTCCAGCATCAGAGCTATTGTGTACTGGAACCCTCCAAAAAGGTAATCCAAATTAAATAGAAGTGTGAATCCACAGTGGATTAATTAAATGACATTAAACTCTCATGTGGATAGTCTGAATCAGAATTAAAAGTGTCTTGATTCAATTTAACTTAATTTCCAGAGCAAATAAGTTAATTAAGTGTGCTGTAATTTTGAATGAAAGTGTCTACACAGAGGTTTAATATGTTTTGACTAATCCACTTTAAAAATTAATTCAGATTAACTTTCTTGAGTGACCCTTGTACTGGCAAAGCAAGTTGAAATGAGCAATGCTGAAAGGCTAGTGCTCAAAAAAGAAGACTGTAATCGTGACTAACAGCTGAGACTTGATTTTTGTCTTGGGATTTTATAAAATCGAGCAGCTTTATTTCTTGGGCCAGAAGTTGTTCTTCGTGAATAAAATTCATTGGGTCAAAGAAAGAGAAAAGAGTCGTGCAGCCTCAAAAATGAAGTGCACATGATGGTGCAGTTGGTATTGCCACAGGAGGTTGCTATATATGACATGTTTTTGAACATCAGAGCAGGGAGATCCCAAGTATTTCTGGTATTACAAGAAGAGAACAGAATGACAGCATTTCTCAAAAAGTGAGGAGAGGGAAGTCCTGTTAACATTATTTATTTGGAAAAAAATCATGGACCACCATGAACCTGTTCCACTATTGATTATAAGCTGGAAGGGGATCACTGGGATGAGGATGTGAAGGGGAGAGTACTGCCTTGTATAAGGAAGAACCAAACTAATCGGTAGCTTTACATGATCGAATAACGTGAGTTAAGAATGGTTACAGTACTGGCAGTCGGGATGGAGAAGGAAGGTGAATGTGGCTTGATACCTGTGCAGCAATGGAGAAGGGAATGGCAGGGAAGAGGCAAGTGGAGAAGCAGAGGTGTCTCTTCCGATGGTGACAATTCCTGTGCAAAACCTGTGGGCACTGTCCCACCTTAGCCTGGGCCACAGGTCTCCTGAATGAGCTATGAAGCATTAGCTGGACCTGGCAGGGCCAAAATTGGGGTGAAAGAGATGAAGAGTGATAAACCTAACCCATGCCCCTAAGGGCTTCCCCGAGCCACCACGTTCCTCTGTCCCATGCTTCCTGGCACTGCTGTGACCTTTGGGACTTGTTGACTCCGTCTCTGCTAAAGGCACGGAGAGGGAGATGTTTCCTTTTCCTTCAACGAGTAACATATAAGGAGGAGCCAGTTTGGTGCCATACGAGACCAAAGTACTACCAAGCAAAGAGCGGGAGGGCATGTGCCCCACTGGGATGAGATAGGAGAAAATATCAGGAAAGGGGGATAAGGACTCAGCTGCGGTCTTGCAGAAGTAGTGCTTCTTCCATTGACCCAGCGACTAACATATTTGTCTTGGTCAACTTTTTTTCTTGATTGATATTCTATTGTAATATTTGTGGTAGGTAATTTGGGGACTTAAGACTTCAGGACTCGGTGCTTTGTAATGGTAATGTGATACAAAGAAGCGACAGAGCTGAGACAATATCAAATGCACACTTTAATTGTACTTTGAATATTTGTCCTTATATTTATCCACTTTTGTTATACTCTGTCCATTGCAAAAGCCTTTAAGACCAAGTATCAGCCTTCAAGCACTTACAGAAATTACAGCAGCTACTGCTAGTAAAACGGAGAAACAGGTGCGTAAGAAAATGAGATTTTAAATGCCTGCTTTAATTTTACTGCAAGAATAAGCTCTGGAAACAAAGCCCTGATTGGAAGAGTGCAGAGAATCAAAAACAAGTTGCATGAGTGTCTTCACTACATCTTTTAATTATGAGGAAATTTTGCCACATTTTCATTCTGTATTATTATCAGAGCACAATTTTCCTGCCTTTCATATTCTAAAAACTCCAGAATGACACACACATTTATTTCTAGTATTAAATTGTGCTGCTAAAGCACATTCTGTTTGGCATGACGTCCTTTCAGTTTAATTTTCTCCAAAAATCCGTTTCATCTTTTCAGAATATAAATGGCATACCATTGACCCTTCAACTTCCTGCTATTCCCTCCTGTCTTCAGTACTCAGATGACTAAGTTGGGAACGTGTTCAAGTGGTGGCATCTGGCTCTTTGGGGAGCTCTGTGAGCAATTATGTTGGCAGCTTTACAGATGGCTCTTCATGCATTGTGGGGTGAATCTGAGCTTTTATCTTTTAGTTATCTGTGATTTGGAAGAACTTGCATGCTGGTAAATAACTGCACTCTTCCCTTCTTGAGCACCCATTCAAGGCTAAACTAAATGATGCTGCATTAAAAGCTCGTTGTTTTGTGAACCAGACACA
Organism: Elanus axillaris; assembly: GCA_026212715.1. Lineage (NCBI taxonomy): Eukaryota > Metazoa > Chordata > Aves > Accipitriformes > Accipitridae > Elanus > Elanus axillaris. The sequence goes on from JANZLQ010000029.1 coordinate 11,429,174, forward strand.
AATAAAAGCCGTACAAGTGGTCATCTAAAAAGTTGGTTTTGGAGGCTTGGATACATGAATAGCAGCATCCTCCTCAAAAACTCTGCTCTTTGTCTTCCAGATAACAGACACTGTCTTGTTAGTCAAGTGGCTTGCAACTGGATATTTAAGTGTTAATTCTTGAAAGAGAAACTGTTAACTCTTTAAAGAGAGTATTGCCTTAGTTTATAGTCCCCTTTAAAGACTAGTTGCTACAGGAGTGTCTGGAGGATCTTAAAACCTGGATGCTTTGGGGTATTTTTTTTTTTTTTGAAATATGTGAAAGCCTTATTAAAAGCTTGTATCTTCTCAGAAAACAGTCAATTAATACTGAAGTAGAATGTGGGGACAGGCTGCAGATCAGAGAGCACTGATGGGTGCAAGAAGGTGAGAGCTTCCAGACTCTACAGCCTTTGGGTTTGGGACCCAAGATAAATGAAAGTATGGAGACCAACCTTTCTTTATTTTCAGAGCACGTCTGACCTGATCTCAAGCAATTTACTTAATTTCTTTTGGGGACATAGAGGCATGTGTAGGTAGGTATGAATAAGGCTTGAAAATCTGTCAGTATGGGTAACAATTAGCCTGAGCATCTAAAAGTCATCAAAGTCCAAGATGAGATGTGTTTAAGTGAAGATGTCTCCTTTCATCCCCTTCCTTACCCGAGTCCAGAGGACAGCAGATTCACACGTGAAAATGGCATGAGTGCACCTAAGACAGTACACTCGGGGATTTCCGTGGGAAATCTGTGTACAGAGCGGAGGGGGAAGTCTGGTCCAGAGCTTCTCGCTTGGAGCCCTGTGAAGGGAGTTGGTGGAAGGGCGTCTGCCTGTCTGCCTACCTTCTGTCTGTCTAGAAAGGATGCTTTTAAGCAAGCAAGAAGATGCCAGAGAAATCTGGACACTGATTCTTTGCATTAGTGATTCCTATAGATAACGGATTCATAGATAATGTCTTGTTCTCAAAAAGCTGTCCTGGGTCGCAGAAGAATATTTGATAGGTTACTGCCAAGATTATGCGTTGCCTGTTGGGTCTGAGCTTGGTGAAATCGAGAGGGTTTTTTTGGAGGGACCAATTTTTATAGTTGCAGAGCTCCCCCTGGAGCAAAATGAGGTCCTGGGACCTGGCAATGAGGGAGGGAAACTCTCAGGAGTGCCGAGGAAATGTTTGAGGTATATGATGTAACCTGTAAAATCCTGGCATCAGGATGCTGTGTCATTTGAGAAAGTTCTCCAGAATTTTGACTTTGCTTAAAACTGCTTGATTGTAATCTTTGATTATAAAACGTTCTATAATGTGTTCTTTATGAAGCATTCCAGGAATGAGGAGTTGGACATAGCATTTCTAATGGGATGGATTTTGAGCAAATACACCGTATCTGAGTTGTTACGAGTTCATAATCTTTTTTAATACTTAGATATAGCAACTTCTGACTAATCTTTTTCCAGTTGTAAGACTGCAATGTATTCATCTGGGTGATTAGCTGATATTTTGTAAGGATGCCTGAAGTAAAATATGAATCAGCTTAAAGGACTTAGCAGAAAGCCAGAATTTTTATATGTCCCACAGAAGGTTCAATTGCAGCCTCTGAGGATCCTCTGTTCACTCTCCCAGTCACAGCCAAGAGATGGTAAAAATTGTTAATGAACTGTGAAGATCCTATGACGTTCATGTGTCTTAGCTGATTTGATTATTGAACTGTACCTGGTTTTAAAGAGTTAATTTCTGCCTGAGACAACTGGCACACAGAGGAACACAGCACTGGCCTTAGACAACCCTTCTGCTGGCATTTAAGAGAAAAAGTAGTGAGCTAGCTAATTTTGAAGACGATCATGACTCTCCATTCCTGCTCCCTGGGCGAGGGAGATGAACAAAACTGGCCAGACTCAGAAGGGCCAGACAGGAGCCTCAGGGAGAACACTGAATTTAGGGAAGAGAAAATGTAACCTGGCTTTTGTGTCAGTGTTTTCTCCAGTTGCTTCTTCCTATGGTTCCTAAAGAAGCTGTTCTGAGTTACTGTATTTATCATCCAGGCATGTCTGCAGAGAGATGTCCCTTGCAGATGCCAAACTCATTAGGACCTGCTGAAAAATGAGGCTGGGGTACAGTGAAGACATCTAACGGATGAACCCAGGAGGGTTTTTTGTGTTTAGGTGCACACCCTTGAAACTCTTCCTAATATCATTTTGAGATGAAACCTGGGTATGTACCTCTGGCGTCTCTGAAAATAAACCTGGGTATATGAGTAAAAAGAGAGCTAGGGTACACACCAGCAGAGCACTTGATCTTGATAAGAAAAGCCAAAACTTAAGCAAGTATTGTGGTGTGCATTTACCCTGTGCATTAGAAGCAATTTGGTGCTCTAGCTCAGTGGTCGCCGAAGTAGGGCGCACGCATAAGACAATCCATTGGGGTATGGAAGAAAATATATTTTGTACTATTAATAACTAAAATAACATTTTAAAAATAGTGTTAATTTCTTCCTTATCTCATCCTTTTCAATTTCTGGTTTTGTCTACGCTTTATGATATACATGAGTACATTAATATAATTAATAAATAAAATTTATGTTGCTGAAAATGTTTTTTACTGATAGGTGTTCACGATCAAAAAGGTTTGCAGACCACTGCTCTAGCTGATTTCTCAGGTGAAGGAATACTGAGCCCTTCTTCAAGGCAGGGGGAGGTAAACTCTGTCTGAGAGGGTTGCCTTAGGAAGATACTCTCTGTAAAGTCAAAGGTACAGCCTCTCTGCTGTAGGTCTGCCAAGAACGTGTAAGTCATGTAACTGGGGAAAGATTTAGAAGAGGGGCAATTTCCAACAGCATGGAATAATCTTTGTTTGCCTCATGTTTAACTACTTCTTAGTAAAAGGTAGTTAAACTCTCATTACAATAATTAAAAAATCACTGCGTTTACTCAGAAACAATGAAATACTCACTAAACGGACCTAAACACAATAATTCATCCTCTTAAACAGGTAAGTTTCCTGATGGAAATTCGATTCCAAACTTATAATAACAAAACCCAACAATGATGTTGAGATATTTTGCTGCTGATACTAAGTGTAATTCAAGAGAATGATAAGTGTACAGTTTGTTTGTTTGTTTGTTTGTTTTAAAGAATTTCCTAGACAGATGAAGTCCTCTCTTATATATCGAGTAGGGCAGAAGCATGAACAGGTTCATGGGGCTGTATCAGTAGAATACAATAGTATGAAAAACAAATGGGAAATGAAGTAAATGTCTAGCATTAATCAGGAGGCTTTCAGTTTATGCCTTTCAGCTGCTTCCAGCTGACACTGAATCATTTGGAGAAGTCAATTCTCTGGTTATTTAGGGCCAAACCAGTTCTATATCAATTTCTGTATCTTACTGTTTCCGTATACGTTACTACAAAATTCACGTTCTACATTGTACTGGCCTCTTAGTAGTTTCCAGACATATATAGGAGAGCGTCTGTGTAATGTGCATCATATAGGCAAGCTATGCTTTACTAGCTTTTGTTTCCAAAAGACTCTGAGGCATAATGCATTAGTTGTTTAATCTGCAGAGTCATGGCTTCAATAGTTAGAATAAGTTACTTGCTGCTGCTTTGTTTTTAAATTGAGAGTAGTCATGTTAAAAGGGTTTGGGAAATTAACAGCATCTCTTACTCTGCTCGTTGTAAGAACAATGTAATTGTATAGAGGGTGAACGCAGTGATATACACATGTAGTTATGCATTCCATTGTGTAACTTAAACAATTTTGGGAGAGGTAAAGAAGCCTGTGTTGTAAATGCACAGCACAGTAGCAAAACTGCCACTAGTGGCATTCGATGTACTCAAACTGGGAAACACTTCCAGTACTCACTCTCTGCTGTCAGCACTGCTGTGCCCTAGCTTATGGCATGTAATTCTCCTTTGGAGATTTGAGTCACCGATGCCTCTCCCAGACCCCTCACGCAGTGAATCCTTTCCTGCCCCTTCTCACACTGTCAGTCCTTTGCTGACGGGGCCCTTTCATGGGTTTTCCATGCTGTTCCACCACAGAGGGAGGATACGTACAACCCTGTAGTCCATTGCTGGTTAGGCAACAGCCAACAGTGTCCAGTTAATAATAGAATTAAATAACTCCAATTAAATCATAAGATTATTATTTTTCCCCTCAAAGACACATATTGACTTTGTCTTCTGTACCTAAGATTAACAAAACTCTAATCCAGAACTAATCCACCTAATACATGATGGAGAGGTATGTAGAAAATGCGTACAGCAGTTGTGGCTTGAAAATGGGATCGTTAACTGCGCTGACATTCCTGCAGTATTGCCAGTTTGATCTTTAGGTGATCTCCGTGGGCTTAAAAATTGTGGAATTTTTAACTGTAATGAATTGCAGAATTTGTTTCCTTCTATTTGTTGGCTTTTTAAGATCAAGGAGAACAATTACTTCAAGATTTTTCCTAAGCATATGGCTCAGAATTGTATTAGTTTTTAAAGATGTATTATTTTTATGTAATCTCATTATACCAGCCTTAGGGAAAATACCAATTATTGTGTGATTTGCATGAGTTGGCAACACTGAAACAGTAGCGTGGTATGGTGCGGTGTATCACATGCTAAAATCGCAGCACTGAGGTGACTAATCTGCTGTGTTAATTCTCTGTTCTGTGGGAGATAGCTTGAGAAAACCCTTCCTTGACAATGATAATCTCACTGCTGACCCTTTAAGTATCTTAAATTTTCTTAAAAGCTCACAGAGAATAATGTGACACTATTTTCTGTTCCCTATTGTGGATCTAATGAGAACTGATGAGAAGAACCGATATAGAGCAGACAAAAGAAAACCCATGGGTTAGTGCTTCCTTTGGATTACTTTATATTTTACACATTACAACTCTTCACAGAAGTCTTTCTGGCGATCTTTTAGAGATGACATTCATACCTCTCACAACAGGTACCACAATGTATCTGTCTTTACCGCTTCTGTTAAAACGCATGAGTAATGAGTTAAAACTCATTTTGCATGTTCATTTAGCGTTTCAATTGGCAAGTGGGAGGTTTTTATGGTTTTAGAATATGCTGTGATTTATTGTCTTTACAGATTAACTGTCCAAGATTTAGACTGAGTAAAACAGTGGCATGCAAGAGACCAAATTCTCATGGCATTTATTCCTCTCGTAAACTCGAGGTAACTTTGCTGATTTTAGTTACTAATGCTGCTGGTCTACACTGAGATCATGTCCACATTCAGAAAGCTTTCCTGATTAAAGCTAAACTAAGAAGGCAAATTATGATTTGTTTAATTAATAGTCTGTAGTTCACAAGATTATAATTCAGGATGAGATCTCCAAGACTCATCTCTCAGCCGGGTTCCCAGTCCACTCAGTGAAAATATTAATGTCAGCTACTGTGAGAGTAGAGTTCAGGGCCTTTGGAAACACCCGCCGGGTTTGTGTTAGTATTAAAGTTTTTGAAAGAAAAGCTTCCAATACCTGGGAATTTTCAAGGCAGTGTGAGGGCACACGGGACATTCTGAAGGTGGGTGTAGGACAAAATTGTACCTTGTAATCATGAGGTTATTGATCCTGAAAGAGTTAGAATTTGCCTATATTGTCATTTATTAGACATGCTACTATTGCCACGTTTATAATTTTATTTCAATATTTAGTTCACAGAAGTATTCAGGGGCCCTGTCAAGGTAAGGGAAGGAGAAGACCAATAACTGTCTTCCAAATAGCTATTTTAAGACAAAAAATAATCACTTGTTCTCAGTGGCCGAAAGGGCCAAGAAATCTTTAAATTGGGGGGAATATTAGGAAAAACTTCCTGGGGGGAAGGAGGAGGGAGTGGCTGAGTGGATCAGATTGCCTTGTCCAAGAAGCAGCGCATCTCCTTCATGGTGCTGTTACTGTGTGCGAGGAAGGGGAGCAGGAACTGGAGCAAATTAGGTGAAGATTTGCTGAGGTCTTTGATCTTCCTGGAAGATCCTCACAGTTCTAATGTGAAAGAATCACAGTATTCTGGTAAGAAGACTAGGAAAACATCTTATTTCAGGCAGCGACCACAGCAAAATATTTATGAAAAAATAATGTATGTACTCCTGCAGTCCCTTTACAGCTGAAGGAACAGTGATGCTGAATGCATTAAATTTGGAATTAGAATACTAATTATTAAAAAAAGCAGCCTTCTGAATATTGGGATAATGACAGTTCTAGGGGTATATTAATGAATCTGTATGAAGGAAGACAGGGCTGGAAAATGGCTAATCAAAGCACAAGCTATTTTAAAGTGATTCCAATTTTATCTCATGACCTTCATGAAAAATATGCAATATCTGTATCAGTAAATACTCTGCTTTTTTTTTGCTTGCTTAGTGCTTCTAAAAATATTTTCTTCTTTATACTCAGGAAATAGAGAATACATAACACTTTGGACTAAACAGGGGTCAAAATACATTTCTTATCATTACCTGTATTTGCAGACTTCTGTCAGTGGTTGAAACCAGCCAGTTATTTTCAAGAAGGGTAGATATGGGGTAACTTTAAAAATCACAGAAAGGTTTGGGTTGGAAGGGACCTCTAGAGATCCTGTAGTTCCAACCCTCCTGCCACGGGCAGGGGCATCTTCCACCAGACCAGGTTGCTCAAAGCCCCATCCCGCCTGTTCACGTACTGTTCAGAGGGGATAAAAATAAGAACGGGAAAAAAGCCCTACATAATGTCCGTTAGCATAATTTCTGAACAACCCAAATAAAAGTCTAAATACATTAGAAATTTTATCTTATTTTATGAGTTTGTGAAGCCCAGAATCGTCATCATCTCCTAACTGGTGGGATACTGTATAATTCCCCTTGTTGTTCTCAGTGGTCTCTGGGGACGCAATAGCAGTGTGTTTAAGAGGTAAGCTGTCATTTTTTCCCCAGTACAGGATGTAATGGTAGTACAATAAAACTAATACTGGTTTGACAGCTTTTGCATTCTTCTCTTGTATTCTCATTTGTTTCTGTTAGTCACGCAAATGCTCTGATTGATGAATTAAATCCTAACTGTGGCACTTTGTGAATCCAAAGAGAAGTAGGGATCTTCTGGAGCCACGGAGACCCTTTGCTTGTACTGAAAACCGTAGCTGGAGGTTAAAGGTTTTGGTGCCTTTATGGGATGCAGGACAGCAAGTTAAAATAGTAAGAGTTCACCATCACAGATAGATGTTGGCAACACTAAGGCTTGCTTTGCCACCTCCTCACAGATTGACAAAAGCTGTACCCCAGGCAAGGTTTTGTATTCTGCTCGCTGAAATGCTGTGTGTCAGATGAAATGAGAGAGCTCTGTGCAGAACTTCCTAGCTCATGGGCATTTGTTCAGTGTATCACTGAATTCCATCAGCTCCTGGTCAACACAGTAGAAAGTTAAAGTGCTCAGAAATTCTCAGTTCCTGATGGAATTGGGTCATATTTTGGGGTTTGTTTGGTTTTTTTTAAATATGGGAATCCCTGGGTTTTTTAGTTCCGCTTTGAGTTTTGAAAGTGGACTTGCTCTTGCTTTGACTATTTGGGTTCAACTCCATCAAATTTCGGATACTTTTGGCGTTCCAGGGATAGCCCCAGAGTCAGTCATGCAGCACAAGTAACGGTCAGGAGGTCCTTGGCTGCTATGAGAGGGGAAGGAGGGAATACAGCAACAGGGAGATCAAATAATCTCAATTTGCTTTTTTTCTGTCATGGAAAGACAGCTAACAGCTACAAAAGGGAAAAAAGATCTGTTGCATTAGGTTGCCTTATATATATTATCCTCCATTCTGTTATGTGGTTATTTTTCAGTAAACCTTTTTAGGAAACACTTCTCAGAAGGCTTTTGATCTGAAATGCTGCTTTGGTAAAAGCTGGAACATTTTCTCAACCCATTTGTTTAAAAAAAAAAATTCTTAGGGATTTTTAATGAAGTTCAGAATGAAATTCTTGTTCAAGAGCAAGAAGATCTAGTAGCAGTAATAGCACAGTGATCTAGATTCACTTTGTAGATCTGTTTCAACAGTCTGATTTGAGTTAGACACAGAAAGGGTTTATATACATTTCCTCAATCAAAAAGAGATCCGAGCAGAGTAGAGGCATGAATCTGTGTCTCCTCTGTAGAATTAAGTCTCTCTCAATCACCCCCCCCC
>JANZLQ010000029.1:11437429-11455776 GCA_026212715.1 Elanus axillaris
AATCCCCCCCCCCCCCCCCCCGGAGCTTTCTTGCTTCACATAGATAAATACTATATAATAATAATAATACTGGGAAAAGGAAGACTGATTCTAGAAGTGGTGGGAAGATCCTACATGCTTATTTTTTGCCCACTGAAATGTTCACTCGGTAGTATGAAATCAAATGGTTCCAACAGGAGTGACTAGGGGAGGTTTTATTTGGTATCAAGTCAAGCTCCAGGGAGATCCCTAGCCACCTGGTTATCCTGTGTGCCGTCTCCCTTTTCCTACCTCCCCTTGCCCAGCTTTTATTTAGCAAGTTTTGATTGTGTATAGGTGTGGAATAAATACAGTTTCTGAAACGTTGCATTTTTATGGACTCTTGTCTACCACCTAGTTTTAGATTTTAAGATGACAATGAAAATGGGCATGCGTTCTGGCATATTTTTATGGAATCACAATAAAAATAGTACTAAGCTTATTTCAGAGTTCATCCCTTTAATGTCCAAGATAGTTTTGCTAAGGCTCACTTCTAAGACACTTACATTTTATAATTAATTCTAATATAGTACTTTATACTTTTATAACACCTGCTGTCTCTAAGGTCTTTATCTAATTCACAGAAAGTAAGAATTATAGCCCTATCCCTTTGGGGTAAGTAATAACAAATATTTTCTTGTATAGCTTCCTTTTTTTTCATTAGAAGGTTGAGAAAAAAAGTGTCTCTCCTTCTTGAAGTCTTCACTGTCTTTGATTTCACTGTGGCTTGATTCCAATGATTGGTTTCTTCAGGCACTCCACAGCAGGGTCTTGGACTTTAGGGTCATAAGCGGGAATAAAATTCAAGACCTTTTTTACCAGCAACCACAGGCACTTACCACTTGAAATCAAATAGAATTTCCATTAACATGTAATAAAATTTTTCTTTTAGACTGAATACTAGAGGGCAGTATAGCTGAAGCAAACTCTGAAATTTTATTAACATGGGAATCAAAATGTGCAATAGCCTCTTCTCACAGACAAGGCCAAATAAACAGCATCCCATAGCAGATCTACATTCTGGGGCTTATTTAAGAGCCAACGAGAGCAGAGCTTTTACCCTACCCAGTTAGCTTGCACACTTGCTGGTCAATCTCCCCGCAGCGTTACGCTCACTCACGCTTGACTTTCCCATCGCGGGGCGGCCGCTGCCCTGGGAAGGCTGGGCAGAAAGTCACGTCGGTTCACGTTCTGTCGCTGCTCGCAGTCACCCACCTCACGTGTCACCAGCCAAGGTCCTTGAGCATCCACCAGCATCTGTCTCCTTGGAGTGATGTGCTCTCCAGGATCCTCCCTGACTTCCAGGATCGGTCCTCCAGGCAAGATCTTCACCTTCTTCCCAGGCCCCTTCCTTCTTTCTGAGACCACCTCCGCTGTTCAGCAACCCTTCTTTCTGGCAGCACCAGTTCTCTCCAGAACCCCAAGCCCCATTTTCCCAGTCTAAATAGTCTCTGCGCAGAAGCGCAATGCGTGATCAGCCTCCTAACTGGTGACTCTGTCTCATGTGTCCTTATTAACAGGAGGATTCAGGATGTGCGACTTCTGTTTAGCCCAGGTGTTACTGAAGTTTTCTCCTAGCTCATACCAGCTGCAGCTAGCTTCTGCTTGAGGACTCGGAATTTCAGTGTTGGACGTTTCCCCCAAACCCCCCAATTCTCAGCTGACCGCTGGCATTCACAGTTCAGGCTCTTTTTTCACCTACGACACCCATTTCCATTGGGTAAACCAGGAAAATTCTCGTATTACAGGCTTCAGGATCCCCCTTGCTATTTTCAGCCTAACTATTCTCCTAGCTGTAATACTTTTAAACCAAATTCAATTTGGTTTCTGCGGAGACCGTTTGCACCAGGATTTCTTTTCTGTAAACAATCTGTTGTCTCTTCTCTTTCTTTTTTGTCCTCATCTCAGTCCTATAGGGATTATGACGGAATTTGAGTTTTTCACATTCTCCTGGGTGCGTTCCCAAACCGGCCTTCCCATCCAGTGCTTCTCTCTACTCTGACACCTTTTTAAAATCTCAGCATTTAGCCGTGTTAAACTACCTTTTCTGGTCTGAGGAATGATTGATACTCTTGGGTGAATTTTAATTGCGCTGTACAAGCATGGGATCATGTGATTCCCATTAACATTTATGGGAGTCTTATAATTAAATCCCTGTGCACCACAACGAAAATTTCCCCTTCTATCTCCTTCCCTTTGTTGCGCAGTTGTATGCCATGTAGTTGGAGTAGTTAGCACATACTAAAAGAAATGCAGAAATACCACTCTCTTCTTCTTTCTTCCTTTTTCTCTCCACCTCCCCCTCTCCCCTGCCCCCAAATTGCCCCTTTTTAAGGGGGAATTTCTTATGAAATTCTCCCTTGTCAGCATTGAATATGCCAGAGTTATGAGTATAGAAGGCTGTTCCTTGCGGTTATCTGATGCTGTCATACTTCCAAGACTTGTATATACAACTTGGATGTTCTCCCAGCAGCTGCCATGTAGTTCCACAGATGACAGATTAAGTTTAATTTAGTGGCCCTACATAATGGAAGGAGGTCAAGGTTTTCACTTTATTTTGGTTGTTGGTTTGAAGCCACCCAGGTTGACAGTAGCCAGAATCATTACTATATGATGAATTTGCAATTGCTTATGAAACAAACCCAGTATTCTTAATAGAGTTCCAAGTAGACAGGTGTCCACAGGGCGATTAGCAGTGAAGAATTAGTGCTGTTGTGAAGAAGCCAGAGATTAAAAAAAGCACTGGGGCTAGACAGACCTCTAACCCCAGGTTGTGATTGCTCTCGGTAAATGGTGAAAGCAAAATACTGGTATTGTAAAGAAAGTTTTGCATTTGTCATTGCATATGCTACCCTGATATTACAGCTAAATTAGATTCTTTTGCTGGTGCAATTGTGGGCTGTCAGAGACAGTCACCTTTTTATTTGTATATTGCAAAGACAATGGGTAAATACCATTTATTTCCTTTTCATTATAAAAATCAAACTGGTCTCATGGTGATTTCTCCACTTATTAGCTGATTGCGCACTGTACTGTGGCAAAAGGAACAGTTTTGTTCACTGCAAGAGGAATATTCCTATTTCTCATCTACATAAACTATAATTTGTCTTTTGATTTAGATACGCAATGTATTAGCAGTCATCTGCTACTAAAAGCTGAGTCATTTGATTGCTGTTTCTGCAGTCTTTTGCTGACTCCAGCAATGCTTCAGCTCTTTGCTTCCCGGTCAAAACAAAGACCTGAACCAGAAGTGGCTGCAGCAACTTACATACTGTGAATGCATTTTTAATTAAGAAAGGCCCTCACTAAGAACAGGTTTTTCCATGTTCCTGAGTTAAAACAAGCTTCTGGGAATTGAGTTGCATCTTTTTTTTCCACCTGATCGCTCAGGTCTTTTTGTATTTTTTCATATATAAGTGTGCATGTATATATATGTCTGTGCTTATGCATATACATTCATACGTATGGATGTGTATATGTATTTAGTTTAATATTTTTTACCTCCATGTCGACTAAAGTGGTTGTTGTATTAATTAGGGTCCACATTAAAAAAATCTGTGCATATTATAAAAAAAAGAATCTTCAGGACTTAATTCCAAAAGTGCACCTACAATTGATTTGCTTAGGCAGAACCATCGTAAGGGAAACCGGATCCTGGTCTCTTGAAAACGCAGTTCATAATTTTTAAAGGTTGTAGAGATTTGCCTTTGCTTTGCCAATTAAGGCTGGAAGGTTGGTTTAGGTAAACAGCATACAGATTGCATACCTTGATATGACAGTGGAAAAATCTATATGGACAAAATGCTCTAAACCTATTACTTCTTTTATGAATCTGACTTAACGTTTTGAAGCAATGCGGTGCAAAAACTAGGTTAATGCTGAAGAAAGCTGTCCTAGAGTGTGATAAAAACCAAATGTAAATTCCTGAGTGAATACTTAAAAGAAACCTGAAATGGCTATTAGCAAGCAGATCTGCTTGCTGATTACACATGGATTAATGTAAAAGTTGACAAAAATAGTTGTTATTGTTTAAGTTATTTCATGCAATCTCTTTCAAAGCCAACAAAAATATTTATTATTCTGATAATAGGTCCTGTTTTCCCTGTGTGTTACTATAACTGTCATTAGTTCTTGTAATGAACAGGGGTGTGTTAAAAGTCCTCCTTCAAGTATGCAGGAACTTCATTACCTGTCTTTAATTGCTGTTGATTTTCTGTGTTAAATCATAATTAATTTTTAAGACGGAGATTTTTATATTTAAAAAAATGCCGAGGAACATTATTTGCTCAGGATCTTCACCAACTAGTAGGGATTATACGTAAAATACAGTTATTAAAATAGTCTGGTTCTTCAGTAGAGGGCTAGTACATGTTACAGCAATTACTGTTATTTCATACAAAAAGCAAGTCTTGCCCTATGGTGCTCTGATGACAGTTTTATCATGATTTGGTCACTTTTGGTCTGTAATTGATCAAGCCTTGTAAACATTTACCCATCTGAATTTGACTCTAAATAAATGAGCCTTTACCAGTTCAACAGTGGTCAGAGACTTTTACTCAGTGCTGTGTTTAGTCACACGTACAAATCTTAAATTTTTGTCTTAAGTGATAGTAAGTAAATAATACTTCCGATCTTTTTCTTGTGAATTAATCTCCCGTTATATCAAGTGTATATATTGTGTAAACTTTCTTAATGTGTATTTTCTTACCTGGTATTTCAACTTGAGCTTTTACTGAAAGTAGGTACATCTGTCAAAGCCCGTTTTCAAAAGCTCCAGAACATAATTTTCAAGTCAGTTAATGATTTCAGTGCACTTAATAATCCAGTTGGTCACAGAAGAATGAATGTACTAATCATAGTAATTTTATTTGAAACTTCCTCTTTAGCCAGTCTTCATCTTCTCCTTTTAATAAACCATAGTTTATTAACTAAACTACAGTTTAGTGACTTAATGGTCATTAATATAAAAAGCAATAGTTGCTTTTATTTTGCAAGCATTGCTGTAAAATATTATGATTAAGTTTCTGGCTGAAGATGGCTTTTTCTGTGAAAAGCATTGAATTTTCACCCTTTGGGATTTCCTCTGCAGCATGATGGAAACTAATACTTTTCTACTAATGGACCAAAATGTGTGTGCTATTAACATAGTGAGCTCAAAAATATACTTATGTCTTCCCTCAACACCTTCACTGGACATAGGTCAGCCGTGATTATATTCCTGCTAACAGAGGGAGACGCTTTTTTGATAATATCTTCACACTTAAGTAGTTATCCTTTTTCCATGTAATAAGGCATTGCGTAGTGTGACTTGCGTTCCAAGAGTCTGGCTGCTGATGGGAATCTGTTCCTATTTGCGTTGTGAGGAGACGGATGAGACGAAAAATGCCTGGTGGCTCTGAGGGTATGTTCTGTAAATACATCGTCTTGTTAGAGCACGCAGACAAGGTAGATGATAGTTTTTGCTGATTCACTTCAGTGTGAGGATGTCTTCTACAGTAATGCTGCCTTTGTTTTTTCCTTGAAAAAAGATGTAAGAATGAGCATAAGCATAAAATGTGATAAAGATGAATTAATAGACTTGCTACTTGCGATGCTGCCAGGACTCATCTGCTTACGTTACTGAAATAAATTCATGTTACTACAGTTTGTGCTAGCATGGAAGGACTGATTAAACTACAAGGGAGTGTATTGAATTCTGTTCTAGCTGAAGTAGCATGAACAGCTTTGTTAACTACAGATACACGTAGCTACTCTGCATTGCAGTGTTGAGGTGCTTGAGCTAAATTAACTAGCTTGGATACAAAAAAAATCCAACAAAAAAAAACAACCACAAAAAAGCCCACACCTGCACAATGAAAGACAATTTACTCCTCTTCTTGGATAGCCTACTTCAGCGCACGGTGAATTTGGCCATGCTGCGCTCTGTGCTATCACCCCTAGTTAGCGTGCTACCCGAGCCACTTCATTCACATCCAGCCTGGGCCTCTTGAGACTATCCTGCAGACTGCACTCTGAAATTCAGATAAAACAGGGATGATGTGGGGACCAGAAAACACTAAATTCAACTTTCCAAACCCAGGCTAACTTAGGAGGGCCAGCACTTTTCCCATGTTAGCTTCCCCGTAAGTAATTTGGAGACGCTTACCATATAACTCAATGCAGTTGTCTTTCCTGATTAAAAAAAAAAAAAAGTTACGATAATGTGTATCTTTAACAAAACAAGCGACTATTACAAGGACTGAGATGTTCAATGTGTTTTATGGCAACATATTGATTATTTAGTTCAAAAAGGAAGGGAAAAATGAATAATGTGTGCACCAGAAGAGAAGGTGCTTTATTTAATGCTCTAATAACACACGATAGAGTCATCTGCTGAGCCTCCAAACTACCAGTTAGCTCACTTTCCATTTGGCTGTGAGAAGAAGAGGAACATCCAAATGAGCCTGGCAAATGCGCTTCACACAGATTCTGAGCTGGATATTTAGGAATGCTCTAGAAATGCTCAAAATCTTTTTTTTTTTTAAAGAAAGAGATATTCATCGTTTGCTATGCCCGACAGAGATTTAGGACTGCACCGGATCTGACTTTCTCCACTGGGCATTGTGCCTGTCTTTTTAAAACAACCCCCCCCAGTCCCCAGTAAGCCAAAATACTCCCACAGTAGTCCCATCCTTTGGCCCCAGACCCTGAGTTTCTTCTTGTCTTTCGCGTGGTAGATCACCGTTGGATTCCTAATATTAGAAATTTATTCAGTCGGTGCAAAACCAGTCAAGGTGGCTTCCTTGTGGTCTGTTCTGAACTCCTTTCAGGGGAAGAGTTCTGTGTCGTGTGTGGGAAAGCTGAAACCGAATGTTTCGTTGGAGCGTGGCTGGGAGGAGAGATGGGCTGCTGCTTTGAGAGCTTACGGAAATCTGTAAAAGCAAACAGCGGAATTCTTCAGGTTAATCTATTAATCTGTTTCAGGGTCCAGAATGGTTTAGAACGGAGTGAAGTAAAACTTAACCATGGAAGAGGAGGAGATAAAAGCAACTACTCCCTTTAAATGGGTTGTACTTATTTTTTACTGCTAGATAACCACTTAAGCTCTCTGAGTTGATGAAGACAGTAGATAAGGAGCAGCTGGGGTCAGCATAGCTTCAAGGAAACCTTAAGACAGGGGCTTTTTTTGTATTTACATACACTAAATTTAACAATAACAAAACATTATCATATACAACATTGGCTTAAGACAACCTCTTTAAGCAGTTGAAGAAACGTGGACTGGTTTCCTAACACGTGATGTATCTCTCTTAAACGTAACAGATACTTGTGTAAAAACTATTTCACTTCTGCACTGGGAAAAAAAAAAAGGTGATCTGGGGCTTTGTGTAGTTGCTTCCTAAATCTGACATTGCTTTCTGCCAGTGGAGAAGGCCAGCCGTAACTTTTGTGACTTTTATTAGCACAAATGAAGTTAACTGGAAGGTTTGATTTCTGTAAAGCAGTGTGTGCATATTTAGTAACACAAATGATTTAGAGCTATTGTTTAATCCCCTGAAGCATGCAAATTTTTGTTAAGCTTGATTAGTATTTGTTAGTTCCATATGTTCAAAATCTTTCCATTTTAGGCCGTCTGTTGTTCAGGAAGGAATTAATTTCCAATTTAATCTTTCTATCTACAGTGTGCCCTTTACAGGCACAGTCCTACAACAAGACAGTATCAGTGAATTGTTAGCGACAGTAAATTGTACTGTGCATATTAAAACACAGACTCATTTTCAAGTCTATGTGCCACAAAGCTAATGGACTTTATTCCAACAAAAAGTAGCTCTGCGTCCTCTATACATAAATTTTAAGTAATATTCCTGTGTTTTCATAAATTACATCTGGAGGACTTGACTGTCATTTAAGAACTCTCAGTGTCTACGGGCAGCAATTTCTCTCTCTTGGCCAAAAGCTTTTCTTAAAGCTCCAGTTATGTGAGCTGTACAGCTTAGAAAACTTTTGCTTTGAATTTTAGCCCTTACAGTTGCAGACAGTATTTCCAAAAACAGTCTTTAAAGGAGTATAGGAAAACACCAAAAATTAAAAAAGCTTATTTAAATTTCATCTACGTGCATACAGACCTAGGTTCACTGTTACTGAGCATCTGGAGTTAGCCACATCTGTTAGCAAAATTAGTTGGTAATTTTAAGAACGCAGATCCTGATGAACAAGGGGCTTTGCATCTCTGCTTCTCCAGAGATGTAGAATCCAGGTCTGTACGCTGCTGGAGAATACAGCTAGTCCAGTGCCCAGTCCTGTAGCCATTTACAATAAATAAGTAGTTCAGGAATTTGGGCGTTACCGTCTATTAACTAGCTAACTGTGATTAGTGGCTTTGGGAAGAAGCTTCTTACCACAAGGTATGAAGAGTTTAAGCTAAGCCCTTTTTTGATGATTAGCCTGTCCATTGATAGCAAGGGTTTGTATCAGTTCATTCAGTGCAATAGGATTATCATTCCACTGGCCAACACTGAGAGCCAACCTAGGTTTTTTTGCCTACAGACTTAATAAAAACAATGGAGAATTAATTGTGGGATACAATTCTGTTGTTTGCCTTTTTGTGGTAATTAATAACAGTGGATAAACTTTTTTGTGTGTTGGACGAATAGACTTTTAAAAATTTTTTTTAACAGAAATTTTCTGATTCAGTTCATAGTTGCAAAATTTTTTAACTGAAAGGTCAAAACAGCAATTGCCAGATTTGCACGAACTTATAAATGTCAGAGGTTGGTCCAATCTGGGTTGCTATTTGAAGTTATTTTGTATGGGATTTTCGGTGTTAAATATCTGCATTTTTCACACACAAAGGGTCTTGGGTTGATTGGTTTCCTTGGTAACAGCTCTTTGCTCTGATCGCATAAGCACACTGGAGTGGTGCAGAACAGATTACTACAGAAACACATTGGAATTAGCCTGATGTAATGGGAAGTGTTTTGAGCTGTTACCGAGTTCTTAATTCCATTATCCTTTATGTTATTCCCATTAATACTTCATTGTCATGAAATAACAAGTAGCTTACTTAAGACTAATCAAATTTCCTCTAACAAGTTAGTTCTTGGTTTCTGAAAAAAATTTAAATGAGGGAAAGTAACCTAACAAAACGCTGAATAAAATGTACTGTCATGATTGGTGTAGAAGAACACTTAATTCTTGGCGAGTTAGCTTGCAAGATAAAAATATTTATACAGCGTAAATTTATGTTGATGGATTGTCTCAGTCATCCTTTCTTCTTAGTCCATGAAAGAGCTCCCTTGGGTATTTTTACCAAATCCACTATGTCAGTCTCTGATACAGAATATGTGTATTTTAATAGGAATTACGTTATTCTGGAGATTATGATTAAATCTAAAATAGTAGGGAGCTATTTCAATCAAGTCAGATATAAACATGGCAGTGGAATTTTTGAAATGGGTCAGTTTGAAACTAAAGGACATCAGCTGCAGAATGAGAAGAAATTGCATGCACGTGTTTTCAGCTGCCACATGCCAGGTTGCCGGCTCCACTGCACTGGAGGCTTTAAGTTTTCTGGAGTCTTGGGAAGCTCCTCAGGCATAACATTACTCCTGTGCTGAAAAGAAAGCATCTGCGATCAGTCCCAGGATCTCAGGCTGCGGAAATCCGTAAGGCTGGGATAGCAGCAGCTGGCACGGCGGTGCAAGAGGAACCAGTCTCTGGACCGAAACATTGCTGAAGTCCTCACGTCCGCACTGCCAGCATTTCCTGGCAATTCACTGACAGTTTAAGTGGATTAGGTGTAGTCTGTGGCATGGCTTTGGGGTTTTTGATGTCCAAAAGGAATCTGGTCCCATGCCCTGAGACCTCTTATGATCAACAGGTGCCTTATGATCAATGTGCCTCCTTAAAGTAAATGGGAACAGCTGGGAGGTTTGCTTTAGAAACACGCTCCTGATCAAAGCCCAGAGCTCTGAGGAAGGACACCCCGAACATCCCCACGAGCCCCAGTGTTGTGGTCATTTTTATGTTCAAAGATCAGCTGCTCAAAGGGCATCTGAAGGCAGAACTGACCAGAAAGAAAACCTTTGGGCAGGGAGAAAGGGAATCCTCTGTAACTGCTAAAAGGGCTGTATACATACGAACAACTCAGCAGATCCTTACGTGCTTTCCTTTTTTTCTTCACCTCTTCCTGAGTGTGATTTGTATTAGTGAGAAACATGCCTGGGATCCGTGACTGGTCCCCTTGCTCTTCCCTTTTAAGTCCTAGGACACTTACTCCGCTCCGTAGCCAATTTACCTCATCCATGGTCTGATAATCACAGTAGACACTTGTGTAAAGGCAGCAGAGCTGTCTTCTTTTCTTTTTCCTGTGACATTGAGAATCTCAGTTCCTTTCAAGTCATTTGTGCTTTGAGGCCTCTGAAACCCAGCAATACATCTGGTCTTTGTTTCGCTTTTGAAGGAATTCCACTCCTCCTAGCCCCTTTCCTTCAGAGAAGCTCCCCAAGGGGGATTTTCTGAGGCATCTCATTATTCTGAGGTGTTTTCACTTAAATAGGCCTTCCTAGCAAGGGACCTTCCCTTATTCCTGGCGAGAGAGAGAGATGTGACACAACCTTGGTCAATTCTATCTACCCAGAAGTACTCAGTGAAACAGCAATTTCATTAACATGGACAGGATCTGTAAGCAATACACAGGCAGCCATACCACAGCTGTCATTTAGATGATCCTGAAAATCACTAAGGTTGAATACTGGAAATGCCACTTTGAGTCAACTTCAGAGATTCAGACAGAATGTTATCAATATATAGGATAATGACAGCATATATAATAGCACGTGCTAGAAGCTCCCTCAGCACTTGAGTTTATTCAGAAAGTTTATTTGCAACTTTAAACATTTCTCCTGAACCGTGTGCTTGTTGCAGATGCTGAAACAAGATGGTTTTTATTCTGGTTGAGTTTTGCGACCCAGTTTATGGAATAGCCCATACCCAGCCGTACTGGCACAGCTCAGCAGAGGACAAACGGTAGCATAAGGGCAAGAAATGAGCTGCGAGTAGAGAGAACCCCTTAAACTGTTTTCATGCTGCCGAAGTTGAAAAGGAATGTTGACTTCCATATAAGAACAATATGTAGAAGGAAGGCAAGAGACTAAGACTCTGGCTGTCTACTTACATATGTACATATATATAAAAGACAATGCAGTTACATTTTGTGATTCCAGCTCAGGTTGTGTGGCATTCAGGAGTTACTTATTTTTCCAGAGGTGCTTTCTCTTTGGGAGAATGTAGACTTCAGACTGCTAAGACTTTACTCAAATCTGAGTACAGGTTCTCCCCTTCTACCTCAATGCCTACTTTGTTAGTTAAGCCTGAACTTCCTTGAGCAGAGACTCTTCCACTGCGTATTCATACAAGGACCGTCTCGAGAGAGCCTTGCTTTGCGTTGATACTTCTTGGTGATGATGTGATACAAATAAATAATGACGTTGTACCAGCCATGAGGAAGGGTGGGAAAAGTTGACCTTGAAAAGTACTCACAAATGATAAACTGTATTCAGAATTCACAAGTGTCCAGCTTATAAACATTATTAGGGTTTATTATTGTTTATTATTGTTTATCATTTAAGGTGATGCAGCATCTGATGGAAAAATTAATTCGTGGGCAGGTGACAGCTCAGTCGGGAAATTCCGTCATCTTAACTTTTGATGAATATCAACTTTGTTGGAAAAATCAAATGGCAGTTACAACATTTTACAGCCAATCCTTTCCCTGCCACCCATTCTTATGTCAGGCTGATGCTCTCGCTTAGACCAATACAAATCCAAAACAACAACAAGTCAGTGGACTTACATCTGCTTGAAACTTATAGCTGAGAGAGAGGTTTTAGCATGTATCTGCCAGCAGAGGATTGGGAGTCGTAAGCTGCCTGCAAGCCATCCACAATACAGTTGTGTGCTGAAAGGCAGAAGGCTTGTACAGTGTGCCATAACTCTGCCTTTTCTTCCCCTGCGTAGTCCAGGGTAGACACGGGCATTGAAGCTACAGGGCTGCAGCTCAGTCATTTTCTACACTGTCCGGGCAGAACAGGCAGGTGAAATGTGTTCCTCGGGATTTCTCCTTTCTTGGTTATCAAATTTTACATCTCAGTTCCCAGCATGTGGGGTGGGACTTCATCTCTTTCTATCCCTAAGGGAGTTTAAGTAGGTTGAAAGACATTGTGTATGATTTTCCTGATTATTTTTCCTTTGTCTTTTGTATTTTGTAAAATAAAGATTATCAGTAGGGAGTGAGATCAAGGTTGGCGGCATGTGGAAAGTCAGAGTTAGGAAGGGAAAGAATGGGCAAACCCACAGGAGGAACGGGGTTAGTTGCTGCCGCAGTGAACACTGCAAGTTCACTGTGCCTTTCCTTCTGCGCGAGTAAACTGTATTACATAAAATACAGCCTCTTCAGCAGCGACACCAAGGTTTCTCTGAAGGATGCTGAAGGGATTAAGTAGCCTATTCAGCCTATTCAGATGTTAGAAAAAATATAAAGGCATAAAGAATATGAAAGTAAATTGCACACTTTAGCTGTTAGACATACTTAAAGATGGGGAAAAAGCTATGTCTGTAGCAGTGAAAGGGACCTGAAGAATTATTTTTCAAGTCCCTTCTAAAACCAGCAAGGTCAGCTATAAGAACTGTATTATTTGTCACAAACCGCTGAAAAGAATCTGTTATTTATGGGTCTGAAGTCTGAATTTGTACAATGTTCCTAAATGAAAAATTTCATCAATAGTATGACATTAGTTAATACAGCATGTGAATAAGAACAAAGATATTTGGCCAAATACCATTTTAGTTTGATAAAAAAATGTAATACTATCTTTACTTCATAAACACCCCATGCTTCCATTGACACTTCAGCAGGAATAGGTTTTAACTGTTCAAAATAATACCTTTGCCCTTAAAATTTCTGTCGATACTAAAAGCTGACTGTTGAAACTAAATAGAACCCCATCATAGCTGCTGTCACTCAGTGAATTCCAAATCAACTTTGGTCGTTTTATAATTAAAACTTTTACATAATGGAGTACATGCAGGCTACTAAATGCAGCTGTGTCGTCTAACTATCTTCAAAGAAATTTCTCACTGGAGAAAATAAAGATCCTTCAGGAAACCTTTGCCGTTCTTTTTGTAGCTATACTAGCATAAACAAGCTCTGATAATATAGCAAGGAAATTTTCATAATTCCGTTAATGTATACATTACACGTTATCAGTATTTATGTGTTATCGTGGTGGGTTGACCTTGGCTGTCTGCCAGTTCTCACCAAGCTGCTCTATCGCTCCTTCTCCTCAGTGGGACAAGGGGGAGAAAATAAAATGAAAAACTCGTGGCTCAAAATAAAGGCAGTTTAATGAAGAAAAGCAAAGGCCATGCGTGGAAGCAAAGCAAAGCAAAAAGATGTATTCTCAACTTCCTATCAGCAGGTGATGTCCAGCCAATTCCTGGGAAGTAGAGTCTCACTACGTGTAGCGGTTGCTTCAGAAGACGAACAATATAGCTCTTATTGGCTCTTACGGCTGAGCACAGCGTCATATGGGATGGACCCCTTGGTCGGTTGGGGTCAGCTCTCCCGGCTCTGTCCCCTCTCAGCCTCTTGCTTACGCCCAGCCTACCGCCCTTGGGGAGGGTTGGAGAGCCAGCACTGCTCAGCAGTAGCCGAAACACAGGTGCGTTATCGACACCGCTCTAGCCTCAAATACAAAGCCCAGCACTACGAGGGCTGCTGTGGGGAAGGTTAACTCGATCCCAGCCAGACCCAGTATAGTTATACTAAGCTGAGCTACGGCAGGCTGGCTCTGCAGTGTAAACAAGACTAAAAGTGATTGTGCGGTTAAAGAACGGAGTGGTATAGAAAAATACAGATTGGGATAAATTCCTATATCTGCTCCTGTAAAACCTCCAGCCATCCCCTCTGCTCTTGATACTCATGCAGGGACAATATCCTCTTTCCTGTGCTTCAATTACCAGGTTAGATGATGAACTGGGTGGCAGAGGAGCTGACTTTCGATACGTCTGTACACACAGAGAGGCACTATAGGGTGCTGCTCCTCATTTGGGGCACCCCTGTGCTACTATAGTAACATGAGTCTTCACTCACGTAATTAATTCTATCAAAATCATCGCTTAGAATTTGGAATAAAGTGGTTGAATAAGACGTTGATTAAGAATGTGGCATTTTTACAAGTTTAATCTATGTGTTGACGTTTTCTTGCCCTTGTGCTTCATCCCATCCTCTGTCCTTCAGCTTCCTTGCCTGAACCGTATTGGTTTGGGGAGATTTAACTTAATAAATCCAGACCACTGGCAAATACAGCTTCCCAGCTACAAGAAATTCTAAGCTATTTTTCTGTAATTTTTACATTCAGACTCGCATGCAGTATCAAGCTAACTCTTGTAACTACAAAAGGATAGAATCTGGTTTCTGGAAAGTAGTATATATATTGCTATTCAAAGTCTGCTACATTTATTGATCTCTACAACTGTATTTAAAGTCCTTTTTTTAATCTTTTAGTTCAGAGGCCTAGATACCTCGAAGTTAAGGCATAACAAACTTTGTTATACCTGCGTAGTGTCAGTAGGGTTTTTTTAAAGACTTTCATCCATTAAAAGGAAAGAAACGTCCCTTTTCATATTAAATATGGAATAAAAGTGATAGCGGTCTCAGGTTAATTTCATGCTTTTGTGGGGCTTTTAGCCTAAGAATATGAGGGGATTCTAAAATGTAAGGAGGAGTATAAAAACATTTCTACATTATTTTTCCCTTGCCTTTAAAGAAATCTCTAATGTTTTTAAAGGAGATTATTTGAAGGGAGTAGGAGGAATTAAAAAAAAATACCCAGATTTCAAAGCTAGTGTAGTTATTGAACCACATGAGACATTTCAGTGTTGACAGTAATCGGAAAGAATTGTCTTTAATGCTGTTTTCAAAGATATCAGAAAAAATGCTTTTCTGTGAGGGAAGAATATAATTTGATAAAACATGCTGGTAATATGAATTCTTTCCCCGAATATTGTTAAAAGCAGATTACAATATGCAACTGAAAATTAGCATCTATCTTCTCTCTGGATTGGCAGAGAAGGGTAAGGACAGCTGAGGCTGCTAACCGAAGAGGAACACGATTGTGGCTCCCAAACTTTGCAAGTCTGAGTGGAAGCATTCCTCCCCAAAGAGGCATTGTCCCCCGTTAGACCAATAATTCAGCTGTATTTCCCTAAAGAGAAATTGTCTTTTCTAGACCTATGAGTGAGTTTGTTTGTTTTTTTAAATAAAGACCATGTATAGTTTAGGGATTGTCTACAGAGTGAATTCATACCACTTGGCTCTCCTACGTATGACTATGGGTTCAAACCAATAATTTTGTCTTGGACAGGGGAAGCTAGAAAGAACACCTGGGCCCTGTACTCAGATTGTTTTACCTCTTCTTGCTATGCTTTTTCTCCTTTCTTATTCAGCATGCACATGACCCTCCCTCAGAAAGTACGCAGAGGTTGCAAGGGAACTATCAGTCGTGTAACAAAAATGTCAAAACAACTAAAAATTCTGAGATTTGGTGACGATAGGATGTCTCAGGCTCTCCTGTGAAACTCAGAAGAAATTAAATTTTATTCTTTAGACAAAGACCTTTCCTGTATAATTGTTGCACATCCCCAGCATCTTTCAGACCTTTCTTGAGATTACAGTTCTTCACGATTCAGCACTGATGGCACTCGCTAGAAGTGCTGTGATTAGTTTAAATCCTCAACCTGATTATCATTTTTAAATACCCCACTGCATTTTTATTGATGGGATTGATCAGGGCTCTTGTGGTTTATTGTTACTGATCTTTAATATCTAGATTATAATTTTTTTCTTCAGAAATACATCTCACCAATGTGATGTGCAGTGGTGAACAAACTGTCAGCTCAACACAACTGGTATCAATAAAGGTGAACTTTTTACAAGGTATTTCCATCTTATCATGAAAGCTGACAAGCATAAGACCAAAGGTCTGTATCTGAACTGTGTGCCATATTTCATTGCTATGCAGCGAAGATGATTGCGTCTTCTTTGTGGGTGTTGAACAGTGACTGTATTGTCCCAAAGGTAAGTTAGAAAAATGTGTCTCGTTTCTCCCACTACTTCTTTTGCAAAGCTGAGGTGTCTCAGCCGTGACCCGTCTCCTGCTCTTACTCAATAATATAAAGGGCTGAGAGAGAAGAGCTCTTGTGATTGTTTTGTGTTATTTCAGGGTTTGTATAGTTCAAAGAAACTTTCTAGTTGGGGTAGCTTTGGGGCTGGTTTTTGCTACTGGTCCACCCAATGCCAGGAAGACTCTAGAGGGAAGGGGATACTGTCTGCAGGCCTCTAGGTCCATCTCCAGAATATTCCATTGTCCAGTTATGGAATAGTTCTATTATGAAAGGTACAAAAACCTTTCTGCTCCTGGTCATAAAGGTTGCGATGTAATCTTCTGTAGTTAACGGGCTGCCAGTTTTCAAATCTGGCACAGCAGAAAGAGGTAGAGAAAAAAACATATTTTTGTGGCTTTACATTTTATTGAAAAAACTACTGTAGCGGTGTTTACTTTTCTCACGGATGACAGTGAACCTCCGTGGGGATGCTCCTCAGGTTCTTCCATGATGCTACAGTGGTTTCACGGTACTGCAGAAGCATCGTGGGCACCCCATGTTCAGAGAAATTTGTGAGGTCCTGCTCTTAGTTATACAGTGCTTAGTTATACAGTGCTGTAACGGTGATTAGTTAAGTGCTGAGGCAGGATTTTCATGGTTATTAGCAGACATTTTAACAGAAAATGACTGTTGTTTGATGACACATTTACAAGTTTGAATTGTGTTGGTCCTGAGTGGGATAACTATGCCTCTTTCTCCTTCTTGCGCCTGGTTCTGTGGTTTGTCCGTACAAATGCAGGGTTAAACGCTTCCATCTTGACATCATGATATTTTTTACATCTTCTTTGCTCTGAGTCCAGAAGTTATGGCTTTCTGAATCCTAATTATTAATTCACTGGCGATCAGAAAGAGTACTTGTAATGCAGGCAGTGGAAATGAGCTTGTAAAACCCCTCCCGGGGTTGGCAGTGCAGGAGCAGCACACGTCAGGTTTCCTCATCTCCTCTTCATCTTCTGCTCACAACGCCTCTTGCATTTCACAGGTTTATAGGGGTTTTCTGCTGAAATAGTAGTAACCTTGGGAATCTTAAGTGGATTTTAAATAATTAACTGGTCAGTTTAGGTAATTTTTTTTTTTATTATTGACCTTAATAAAGAAGCTGCCAAGGAAGTAAAATAGGGCTTGGCTGTGTTGATTCTGTGCCTTTGCACAAACTTGTTATGGACTGATTAAAAGATAGCATAAATTTATCACTGGTATAATAGATGCAACTCCACAGTCTACAGCGTACCCATTTAAACTGTGGATAAGTATTGTTTCTAGTTCCTTCTCTGAAGTGTATCGTAATTTTTTTTTTCTTTTCTTTTGTCTGATATATAGGATTGGCACATAAAGGATAAAAACTTACATTTTTGATAAAATCTAATATTTTTTAAAGCAAAGTGGACTTTGGAAAAATATCAACAGATGCTGTTTGAAAAGGTTTTGCTGAACTTGCAGTTGATTCTTAGTTATGAAATGCCTTTAATAATTTTATTTTGAAAATTGAATTCTTGAGTTTTTTACTTCAGGAGCTGCATTTGGGTAGGAAATGGATTTCAGCAAGAAAGGTGTAGAGAGGATATGAGTACAAATAAATAGGAAGCATTTCCATACTATCTACGGCTCCATTTCTTTACTCTAGATGTTAGTTCCAGGAACTTTGCCCGGTTGAACTTTATTTTGTTCTTAAATAGCTGTTGACTGTCCCTTACATGAAGTGGACATGAAAATTTTGCCTATTAGGTCTAGCAGCATTTCTTCTTAAATTTGCATGCTAAATAATGCCACAGAAAACATGTCAACATTTCCTAGTTAGCAGCAAAGGATGATCAATGGTTCTATGATAATTGGTATAGTTGACAGTCAATCAAAGTGATGAAAATAAAAAGCTCTGATCAAAAGACCTTTCCTTCTGTGCATTGTGAATTAGCATAAACATTGCCATCCCTTCGTAATGCCAGTGAAAAAGCAAATATTGCTTTGGCATAAATATTGCTTTGGCATAAATATTGCTTTGGCATAAAAAGGATCCTTATGTGGTTAAGGGGCAATGAATTTAATCCACTGCAATACTCATCTTTTTCCCCCCCTTTAATTTAGATAAAACAATTTAAAAAAAAAACCCAACCTCTTCTTGGGGGCGG
>JANZLQ010000029.1:11464605-11482356 GCA_026212715.1 Elanus axillaris
GGGAAGGGAAGGGAAGGGAAGGGAAGGGAAGGGAAGGGAAGGGAAGGGAAGGGAAGGGAAGGGAAGGGAAGGGAAAAGAGAGGAGAGGAGAGGAGAGGAGAGGAAAGGAATCTGGTAGAGGACAACTCTGAGGTGTGCAGTGAAAAAATGAAAACGGACGGACACAAGTCACAGCCAGGCATAAGGAACAAGTTCTTCGCCTTAAGGGCGGTCAGACATGAGGGCAGGTTACACAGAGAGATCTCTATTCCTGCAGACATTCAAAATGTGACTGAACAAGACCCCGAGCAACCTGATAAAACTTCAAACTTGGCCCCATGTAGAATGTCCTGGTTTCCTACCGACATTATTCTGTAGTTCCATGATTTTGATTTTTCTTTTTAAATGGATTTCTGAAATTCAGCAGATACCTCCATTTATCTCTTGTTCAACATGCAAAACCTAATGTATGCAGAAATGCGCACCTGGCTGTGCTTGTGCATGGCTCATGTGCGCGAGGTCACTTGATGGAGAGGGGTCATAATGTTAGGCTGTAGCAGAGGAAAATCTGGATTCTTCTGGGATTTCTTTGAGCACAGAGCCCTGCCAGTTCACACTCTGCTGCACTTCAGCACATCATCACACCTCTCCACTGGAGCACGGCAGGACCCATCTGCCAGGTGCATGCAGCTTTGGAAAACATGGGTTACGGAGCATGAAATTCATTGAAGAGTTGTGTCTGGCATGTAGGGTCCTTCGATGAGCCAGGAGAGAATTAGGTATTAGTAGTACGTAGTAGGCTCAAGTCAGGGAGTCATACTCAGTGTGCCAGCCGGAGGCAGACGCTCCCCTCGATGGCTGGTGTGGTAGTGGGAAACAGGAGACTGAAAAAGTAGAAGCGAGTCTCTTGCTGAATGCAGATTGCGTAAGACTTGGCAGGTTTGCTCTGGCTGTGTTTCACACGGAAATATGTTACTCTCAGTTGATGCTGAATATTTAGTTCAGTCACAGAGTTCACTCTGGAGCAGCTCCACAGTCTCTTTCAATGAAGAGTGACATGCTGCAGAGTAAGCGTTTACCTCCAGTTACCCTGGTTAAGACATTTAGAAGACCTCTGCAGGCACGGAAGAGGGAAAGTTTGTAGAGAAGCTCAGCTTCCATTAGGCTCAGGAGAAATGGCTGTTTTTTCAGGAGAATTTATATTGATGTTTGGTGTCCATCATGGATTTTCTTTCTGCCGAAGGCTCCTCTCATTGTAGCTTTACCTAGTTCTCTCTGAAAAGTTAGCTCCAAATGGTCTTGCGTTTCACCAGCAGTTTGAGAGGCAAAGAGGGTGCACGTTGGTACACTTCATTTCTTTACTCACATAGCACCGAGTGATTCATTTTTTAATGCATTTGGAGTTCATTGGGAGTAGCAATTGCACATCCAAGAACAGAGGGTTTCCTTGCTTTTTTGAAGTTGATAATAGTGGTAATCTAATCTCAGAATGTATTTGTACTAAATTCAGATAATAGCCATGTCACTGCATTGTATTTTCAATCTTGTGTTTGGAAATAAATTCAATGATCCAACTTGATATCTGAACCTGAAAAAAAGAGAATATAATAGCCTTTAGACTAGATAAGTACTTTCAAAAAGGGTTTAACATCTATTTGACAGAGAACGCTATAGTTTTACAAATCCATGTGCAATTCTCTTTTGTGAAGGCAATCCAATGTGTTATCACCCTTTTAAAAATTGTGTGGTTTCTAACAATCATACTGTTATTATATTTTTAGCAGTCCTCATGTATGTCTGAGTATAGATAACCCGAAGACATGCACACATTTTTGTTAGCTTCTTGCCTATAGAATGTATGCTTTGGGGGGTTTTTGGTCACCCGTTCCAATGGCAATCAGTCAGTATCAAAGAATAAATGTAAATGTTTTTCTACAATGTACTGTATTCCCTTGAACTAAAACCGATCTTTTCAGTTTTTCCATCTTCAAATATTCTGAAGAAAATTTTGTTCTAATTTAGCTGTCAGACTGTTACTTCATTATACATTTAAAACAGATATGAGAAACGTATGTTTTGTTCTTTTTAGTTAAAACAATAGCTTTTTTTCATGGGATTCTTTGGTAAACAGATTGTAAACTCCTTGGGGTGGGAATGGTCTTCAGGAATGTCACAGAAAAACTGTAATGGGAGTTTGAGGGTACTATTTATGATAGGAACAAGATTGTCATCATAATGTCTCTATTGTTTAAACGGGGCTCTGAGTGGTGATGGTGGCTTTTTTGTGCTTTTTTAAATGATCTTTTCTTCATCAGTCTGCTCTGTGTGTGTATTCGGAATTAAATTGCAGATCCTTCCTTTTAATAAGAAGAGTCATTCTTTTGGAAACATTTTACCCTTTCAGTGATGCTGATAGTGATGAAGCCTTGCAGGATGACAAGAATACTGGTCTGTCTTGTGTCACTGGCAGAGTTATTAATGAAGTTGTGAATGTCAAAATCTTGCTGATAAATGATCACGAGGAACATATCTTGCTTTTCAAACTCCAGACTTTATTACAGGATTAACAATAAAAGCTGTCTCTCTGACTATATTCTTCATCTGTCATCACTGAGAAATGATAAACATGGGCAAGAGGCATCTTTTGGAATACTATAGGGTTCTAAGTAGAAGACACATGCTAGAGTTCATTCTGTAACAACTCCTTCAGGTGATGAAATACTGTAGGTTTCCAATACGGTTCTGCATGGCTTGCTAAAAACAAACCATGGTAACAAATTCTTCTTATATTATTATTGCTCAGTTGTGGATCTAATATGCTTACTGCTAAAAAATTAGACATTGTCATTCCCACTATTGTCCAAGTAAAGCAGGCCTCTTCTAAGAGACACTGCATGGTTTTAGGTAGAAATTTGAGAGGGCATTCATTGCTCCTTCAGGAGGTCTAAGAAGATTTCTGTTAGGGTGAATGAAAAGAGTATGATTTGGACCCTGAAGTTAAAAGACCTCGCTACTCGGATAGTATCTTTAATACTGTGCTCCCTCAATCACCCCTCTTTCTTTCCTTCCCCCTTGTGTATCTTGCCAGGGAAACCAAAGAAATCACTTTCTCCTGTGCTTCATGGTCTCTCACAACAGGAAGTTAACCAGATACCAATACTGAAAAGTGCTTTTGAGTTTTACCAATAAAAGGCTCTAGAGCAAGGTTATGTTTATTAATAAATAACAACAGTGAAGCATAGGTATGTTGGTATAAATGGTGAGGAAGCAAAATAATCTGTAACTTTACATGTAATCAGTCTAGCAATTCCAGAAGGCAACCTACCGTAAGAAAACTCTAATAGGCTGTTACTAATTGGATTCTTGGTCTTACTGGAGCTCGAGCTGTTCAGATTCACACATGGGCAAAGATCCTCGCACTGGTAGGAAATTGAGTATCCTGTTTCTATAACATCATGTCCCCCCAAAGGGACATAATTCCTTTTTTCTTCTTGATATTACCTGATGTGATCTGTATATCTCCATCTTTGAAGAAGGCTAAAATAGCCGCTGGTTAAAAAGAGTTAATTTTGCTACCTTTATTTAAAGAGACCTAAAAGTCTTAGAATATATATTGCTCCTGTAATAACTGCTCCTGCTTAAAAAATAGGCTTCATCCCTTTACAAAACATGGAATGTGGTCTATACCATCATGCAAAGACAGTCTGGGTCTTGAAACTAGTGGTTTCTGCAGTAACCCTTTAGAAAAGAGGCTATATTGGGCACTCAGAGTAATCCTCCTGTCAGGCATTTTAACCAATGTAGTATGCCATGTTAATGTAGTTACACTACTTCTGGTATCCCACTAAGTTCCTTTGGGATTAGTGTGTATATCCATCTACAGCACTACGTTTTCACTTTACCTTGTGATGTTTGGTATTGGCCGGTGTTTCTTTAAACCCTGTATTACCTGTATAATTCCCCATCTGCCATAGCTATTTCCTAATTTCTGGCTGAAACTCAGGAGCTGTGTTGACTGGGCTGTAAGATGGCATTGATGTTCTTTAGATGGGAATTTAGAGTGTGGGGTTACTAGCAATAAATAGCCTTTGATTTTAGAATGCTTTTGCTTCTTAGTTGACCGATCTTTAAGTTGTTGGTGATCTTCAAGGTATGCAGCCTCTCTGCTTTATCGTCTTGTTTTTGAGGAAGACTTCAGGACAGTTTGTAGAAAAATAGGCAAACAGAAAGTTGGTATTATGAGTAGGGTTTCTTCATAGTCATCTCCTTTATCATGTTTATAATTATGAATTGTTCACAGTGTTAAAATTATGCTTCTCACATGTTAAAGTATGAATTCTTTGCTGCTTGTAAACTAGGTGCCATGCTTTATGGTTCTGTTTGGTGCTTCTCTCACATACTGAAATCATCAGAACCTCCCCAAAACTGACTGCAATCATGCCAGTGGTGTCTGTCTCTCTCCAACAATAAAGAAGAATAGCAATTAATGTTTGTTCTTCTAACAATGGACTTTTTATCCCAGCATTTTGTCCTTAAAGATAAAACTTGAATTATATACTGGACAAAAATTTTGGTTTAGCAATATGGCTAAGAGATTAGATGACAGAATTACAGTTACTTAACAAAAATCAGGCCAAAATACAGGATGCTTGATACTCCAGTTAAATTAGTGGATTAGCCCTCATTCAGTTCTCTTAGCAGAGTTATGTAGCAATGATATTTTATTATATAAATAAATATATAATTTGTTTATCATTTGTTCATAGTTTCATGCTAAAGGATTTGACGAGTGAAGTTTTCAGAAACCCGTGTGTCTCTTCCACAGAGGGAAGATTAGACTTGAACATTTCAGTGGCCATCTAAAGAAGCTTCTGTAGACTGTTCCAAAAAGGCTGCTGTTTAAAAAAAACCAACACAAACACTAGTTAATTAAACTTCACAGGATGATGTGTGTTCATCTGAGAATTTATTTTGGGAGCTGTAGAATGCATTTCCATATTTAAAGGGAGCATTTATCTGTGATATTACTGAGCTTCCTAATTTGCCCTTGCCATCTTGGGTAGCACCTAACAGAACGGAACAAAAGGAATATTATTTGGCGATGCAACACCATGAGAATTTTCTGGCATTCAGTATTGTCTGACACTGTAAAACTTTTTTGATATGTATTCAGAGAAGGATGATAACAGAATTTTGGAAGCCCCTTCTCAGCATGTGGCACAGAATATAGATATGCCTACGTACACACTTCTCAGTTTATTGGAATATTAATTTGAATTTTTCTGATTCATCTCTAGACTATGAATATATGAAGCGAAGCTGAGCTGCTTTTGATAGTGAACTGTCCAACTCTTGAGTGTCTATTCAGATATTCTTCATCTCTTGTGGGTTCCTGTGAGACTTTTTGCTTGAAATCCCATGTTTTGCCTTCAGTTTGATGCATATTTCTTTTGCACTGCTTTTCAGCAATAAGTATTCTCTTTCATCTGTTCATCCACACAAGAGATCAGTAGCTCCTTCTAGCCCTTCCTCTCTAAAATTTAGGAAATTTGACCTAAATAATCCAGGTATCTAAAATTCTTCCATGGATGAATGACTCTCTTGAAAGCATGATTCATTTAAAGCAGACACCTATCCGGTACTCCATATTTTAAAAGCTATCTACGTAAGAGCAGTGATGGAGGTAAATATTTTTAATGTCTAAGATACTTTTATTAAAAGATTTCAGAATGCAGAGAGAGAAAGGAGAAACTGAAATTTCAGGGACCAGCCATTCTTTCCTCATTGCTAATGGGGGAATGCCACTTTGTAATGAGCCTTGCTGCTTGCTCTAATTTTGATGGTGTTAGAAAGCATTGGCTGATTTTAGGCAAATAGTTTTGGCAGGAAGACGTCCTGAAGTCATAGACTGGGTCATCTGTTGGCTCTTCTCAAATTCATCTCAGAGAGAAACCGTTTCCTGTGAATTCCTGTGAAACGCTCCTGTGAATGCTTTAGCTAATCTAGTATCAAAATGGTAAGCTTCCGAATCTTTCTCTTGCAAGATTAATTCAAGTCCTAGCAGAATTTGTTACACTAAAGAAAAGTTGTGCTTCTGAAATTCTATAAAGGTGAATCAAATTGTGCCATTCATGTTGACCGGCTATGTTTACTTGAAGAGCCAACCCTGACTTCTTTCCTTTCAGAGGGTATTTCAGAGAGCATTGTTTGATATTGAGTCAAGAGGCGGTGGTGTTTCCCAGACTACACTTAACCAATACTGAGGCACAATAGAAGGTGAAACTTCCCTGAAATCAGGTGAGGTGACAAAACCATTGAGATTTCAGTTGGAAAAATTCCTGTGACATCTATCACATTGAATAATGTGTCATCTGTTGTTTTTCAGGCTACAGTGGTTATTCTCTGCTTGCCTAAAATTTTTTGTAGAGTACTAGCTGGGGGAAAGTATTCTTTCCTAAATAGTTAATGGGTGCCAGTGAATCATCTCATTATACTGAATGATCTGTTTCTGTATCAGTTGGCAAAATACACTGCGAGAGAAGCATCGTCTAACTAAGTCTTGTGGTCCAATAGATCATTTTATTAACTGTATTCTACAAGCTGTGTTTCTTTGTGAAGCATGTGTTGCCTGGTTAAAGGAGGATTCTCCTTGGATTCTGCTTGGATTTCACAAAGGAGAAAGGTACTTGGGGAGGACTGAATTTGGCAACTCTGTTCCACTGTGCATCCTTTTACTTGAGGTATTTTAATAGGTAGCTTATTGATCGATCATACTTTTAGAAAGATAATTTTTAGAAGTAGTACATGTAAATTAGATTTTCTGTATTATACACAGGGACAGGAAGGACCAGTTTCCCCCAACGTGACTGATGCTGTTAAAAGTCGCTGGAGTTACAGCAGCGCAGAAGTGACCCACCTCTCTCAGTTCTACTGGAGAAGGCAGATGTGAGTCACAGCAGCCAGTAGATGTCAGTAAACACAAATCTGAATGAGAGAGGTCTGAAAATATTCTGCCTTTGGGGGAGTTCGGCTAGTCGGTATTCAAGTGCGTGATTTACATGGGTGGTAAAAGCCGATCGACTGTCTCCTAAAGGACTCGAGCGTTGCATTTTTTTGTGTGTCAGAAGTATATGTGATAAACTTTGCCTTTTTACTTTGGGTTTTGGGGGTTTTTTCTGGAAGCATCTTTCCATGGAGAGAGGGAGGAATATTTAATTTGCGCCTGCAAATTCAGTTTAGCAGGTGGGGAAGATTACTTGATGCCAGTGCTTGACTTCGGTGGCGACCCATAGAGAGGGTGACTGGGAATGGGGAAGAGGAACCGCAGCAGTAGCTCCCAGGAGCTTACCCCTGCCCAAGTCCGCACTGCGTCGCTCAGTCCTTGCCTTCCCTCTACAGACAAGACAACGGAAGGAACCATTATAGCCTACGTCACTTCGAGGCACTGATAGGAGTTACGGGAAGATTTGCCTCTAAAATTGTTTCTTTTCACACTGAGCATTGACAGAGTTTAAGATCGGTTTTAACACTGGCGCCGTTCAAAATTGTTGCATTCGGAGAGTCCAGCCTCTAAATGCTTTTCCGCTTGCGGAGAATGAACATCATCAGCAGGTCTTCTGCTAATAAGAGCATTTTAATGACCCTGATTATGACAAAAGTACTTTTCAAAAGGTTTTAAAGAACAGCTGAAGGTTGCTGCATGGTAATGCGTCTGTAGTACTTCTACCACACACTATTAATACACTAGGATAACTGTTGAATTAATTAATAATGGATTCAGGCGCTTCACATGAGGAGACAGGGCAGGCACTCTCTTAAATGGACCCATCAGAGAAAGTAATGGTGGTACCTGTCTTTTATGCAACATTCATGTGTTTCGAGCAGGAACGTGATGGGAGGAGGCAGTCCTGGGGTCTTTTCCCTCGGGTCTGTGAGATCTCTGTGGATTCATTCAGTAGCCTCAACCTCAGTGAGAAGAGGGTGGGTTTCAACCCCTTTTAACTTGGTGCTTGCAGCACACCCTTCACTTTCAAATGCCTCATGCTGGAAGAAGAAAATCGGATGTCTCCCATGTCCGACTGTGATTCTAATCACGAAGATGTTACCTTCCAGACCGGTCTCAGCTGTGTATAAAACACCGCTGTGTTTTAAAATATAATTTAAAATACTCTCTTATTTGAAAAAGGATGGGTTTCTTGGGTTGGTTTACGGAGGGGGGCAGGGGGGGCAGTTCTTAGGCAGAGAGTGAGCCTTTCCATCTTTGGTGGCCTGAGATGTTTGTAGCACTGAGTCAGCTGCTTTAACTTAGGAGAGAAATGGGATGTCAGCTACATCTCTGTGCTAAGCATTTCTGGTGAGCAAGCTCTAGGCACTACATTGTTTAAATGTGTTGTGCTTTTGAATCACCGTGCTGAGGTGTTTTGTCTTGTATTACGCACTGATGTGAAACCCATATGCTTAATACAGGTTTCTGAGTAGTACATTTCTATATTAGCTATTGAGTGGAGGGGCTAGTGAGCAACGATGTGTGATTGAGGCCTTAGCGCAGTGGCCTAGGTGCTATCAACTGTAGATGGATTTCTCCTGTGATGCTAATAGAAGCCATCCATCCATATCTGTGTTAAATGCCAATGGGAAATGCAGGTAGAATGCTATTTTTTCTTACTACTGTTGCTGCTTTCAGCCTTTAAGAAGGCTATTTTAACTGTACTGTAGAAGTGCTTCAGTCACTTTGGGTAAAAGAAGAATGAAATAATTTTTTTATGTGACTTTTGAAGGACTTCACTTCTGGTGTATGCCTCTTTCACCTCAGTGCTCCACCTCAACTATCTTGGTCCTGTTTTTCATACCTGCGAGTAAATTAAAGCAAGTCAGAAGTAATTTATTCAAAGCAGAACGTTATTTAGCTGCTTGCTTAAGGGTCAGCAAAGCAAATGGTAAAAAGAAAGCAAGCTTCAAAGCACATCTTTGCTCTTACATAAATCTTCATCTTTTCTCCCAAGCTTTCGGAAATGCTGTTCAGCTCAGCTACTTTCACAAACAACCCACAAACTGCAGATGTTGTGATTTTTCCTTTTCAGAACTCTCTCAGGCATTTGGTGATAGCCCCATTCATCTTCATCGCCAGCCTTTCTTGTTTCTCTGCCTGCTTCCAAAAGGGAGGAATGGGAAAAAAAAGTATTCACTAGGGTAGATGTAGTCAGGTAGTAATAATCTCCAATTAATAGCTCCAGGCACCATGCGATGAAAAGGCTATCTCTGGTTTTGTTCAGTTTCCTGATACCTGCATCCATGTCAGCCTCCTGTGCTTTAAAACTATCGAACCGCATAAACTGATGTGCATATGATGTATACTTTTCAGGTATAATGTAAATATTTAAGTGTGCACGTGTTCTTTTCCTTTCTCCACACTGAATTTGTCTTCTCCCTGTATCTCTTACTCATTCATTTGTTGCGATAGAACTCATGTGCACTTTACATATATTTGAGTTAACATATGGTTCCAAAGATTTAAGCTATGTAAGAAAATGTCTATTTTTGGTGTATCAAGATTTACCATGAAAGAAAAAAATTGTGGCCTTAGGTTTTCCCGTAAGTCTCAGTAGCCATACTAGAATTGAAACATGTAGATGTTGGCTTACTGTTACATGAATACAAAGACAATTCTTTTTCCTCTGCTTCTAAATTTTGGTTCATCTTAAAAGGAAGCAGAACCGGTAAAAAAATTATTCCCCTTTTGTACATGTATGCGGATTTTATATTTACATTGTGTCTTTTACTTGTAGTTTTCCAACAATCTGGTAAAAAAGAAAATGCCAGCAAGCTTCACAACAAGTTTTGTAAGGAGAAATCAAATACTGACTGCAAATTGAACTCACATAAATGAACACTGTGTCAGGTAGAATTGTGTTGGATCAACTGCACTGCTGTGAGCGAGCCGAATGCAATGCAAATATCTGTATTGCTTCTGTATTACTTACTGCTAGTCAGATGGAAACATATATTACTGGGTGCAATACGTAGAGAAGCTGGAATGAATGAACTTGGGACAAGGGTCATCCATTAGAGTTGCTAAAGAGAGTGAGAAGTAGATACCAGTCTAAAATGATTGAATGGTGTGTGATTACATGGCAGTGAAAAAACATCCAAGAAGATTACATTTCAGTCTGGGGAGGTCTGAAGTAATGTTGTTGCATGAAAAACAACTACAGTGTACTAAACACAGTGACCATAATAGAGACTAAATTCACAACAGTGCTTTATAATTATATACATAATTAAACCAGCAAACTAGCTAGCTGTGTTTGGAAAAATATGTGTAGCAAAAGATTTGAAAGTGGCAAGTTAAAAGTATGCCTATGGGTTTCTGACTTTCTCTAGAAATCACAGGCTTTTTATTTCTACTTTTCTTTTATTTGTCCTAAAATTGATATTCTAATGACAGCACTGCGAATGGAAAAAAAAATAAGAATCTCTGCCTTTTGTTCTGGCATGAGGAAGCTGAAATCACTTCAGTATTTCAGCAAAATGCAGCCTTTCTTCAAACATGTTAACATATCATATACCTTTTGCAGCTGTTCCAAAGAAGTCAACGTTAAGATATATATGTCTCAGAAATCTATTGTTTTGACCATTACTTAGTGCAAAGAAGTACCTTCTCTTAGATATAAACTGCTTGTGGTTTTGGCACCTGTTGCACAAGCTGTTTTCCCATTGACACAACAAGGTACACAAAAAAGCAAGACATCTTTGCTTCTAACAGAGAGTCACGGTGAAAATGAATTTTGTTCTCATGGCATATTTGTCCCACGGGAGATAGGACCACACTCCAGAAGTAATCAGGATTTTTTAATGAAGCAAGTTAAAATGTGAATAAAAGCTCCAGCCTCTCATTCAAGCATGAGAGATCCTATTATCCTTTTATTCTCTGTGGGGTGCCCCGTTTACGTGGGTAAGCCTTTATTGCAAGAAGTCAGCAGCGGAACATGACCCAGTCAGCCTCCCTTGCGAGAGGGACTGGAGCCACGGATTGTTCTCCGAAGGCGCAGCTGGAGGATGTACCTCGAGATCTTCACCAGAAGCTGCAAAATGATCTTGCCCGCTGCTGTGAGGCAGAGGTTAGCTCAGAGAGCATAAGATACGTGACTGAAGCCTCTCCAGGCTTGAACAGAAAGGTTACAGAAATGTGCTTAAGCCAATTTTCCTGGAATCACACCACCTTTGCTGCAGGGTTTGAGTTACGCAAGTTGGCTGTAATAGGCACGATGATGCAATGGAGACCTGCTCCAGAAAGAGCGTCCTTCCTGACAGAGGTGGTGATGCTCCGCTACGTGCTGAACCCTCCACATAAGACATCAAGAAAAATATGGTTTTCCTATTCAACAGCCCAAGCTGTGTCGGAATATAGGGCTTGCTCATGGGCCGCTCTACTTACTCAGCACCTACGTCTTTCAGGCACACACATCGTCCTCCCGCGAATGCTGAGGGTTAGTCCTAACCTCAGAAAACCTTCCAAGGACCTGTTTATGTAATGTTATGTTTCTGTCCATGTGCTCCTTAATAGTATTTCAGAGCCCCAAATTTATGAGGTTGGGTCTTTAACTAGTCTAGGGAAAAAAAATAATACGCTGGAAGTCCTAACCACCGTAGTGGGTCAGTACCCACAATCCAGTTATTATTTGTATGTTTAATATATTACTATTGCGGCAGACTTAGAGAATTTAGTAAAATGCTGTCCCCATCTTCTTCATTAACAGCTGTCTTCATATGTGCATTACTGTTTACATGACGCTTCTTGTCTACAGTGTATGTTGAACAATTACAAGTCTTCCAGTTTTTCCTCATGACGCTGTGTTTCTAAACACCTGATCTGACCATTTCTGCTGCTGTCTTCTGGATTTTCCCTAATCTGCCTGTCACTGTTCTACTGTGATTTGGGCAACAACAGACATGGTATTCCAGCTGTGTCAGCACTAAGTAAGCACACCAGAAGGTTTACTTCTGGACGCATACGTACGACATCGTCATGCTGTTGGTCCCTGTTTGGTCATAATCTGCTGTTCTTCCTGGTCCTGTTGCTGTTTGGAATGCCATTACTCGTTTATTGGTATACTTGATATTTTTTGCTCAAGCATGCTTGTATGTATTGAATGTCATAGGACTGCATTTGGGCTAGTCCCTGAAATTCCCAGTATCACTGAGTTCTGATCCTTCCTCTGGAACATCCACAATTCTTTCTGTTCCAAAAAGACTGGTCTCAGGTGAAACCACACGGAGCTCTTTTTGGAGGACCATTTCATTTTGACCAAAACCCGTTTTTAAGAAGTCTTTGAGTGAGCTTTTTTCAAGCAGAAACATGCCCTTTTATGAAGATTTCATCTAGACCATGTTTTCTCAGTCTATGGGAATATCATACTGCTTTCCTTACATTATGGGTTGTTTTATATAAAGCTGACCTTAACGACCCACTTAAGGGTGGAATTCTTGTTTAGCTGATAGAGAATTCAGTCGTATTTTGGGGAGTTAGCAAAAAATGCCGAGAGTGCTGCAGTACTAAGCCACAAATTGAATGTTCTATTTAAATCTTCCTGCAACAAATCTCCTGGAACCCAGACCCATGTCATTCATATTCCAAACCTTGTCAGTCTGATTCACTCAAAAATTTTAAAACTTTTTTTATTTATTTTGGAAGTTGAGAGAGGCTTCGGTCATTTAAAATTTATTTTCTTCTATAAGTATTTTAGGCAGACAATGAAGCAAGCACCAGACTATTATTGTGCTGCAAGCTATACCGAAGTAGAAAAAATAGTGAATGCTGAAATCTCCACAAATCTACTTTCTTGAACATATAGAAAACAGTGAAACTTCTGGGAAGCCAATGTTTTAATAAAAAAAAAAAACCTGAAAAAAAACCCCAACCTATATCTTAAAACATATATGAATTTTCCTGTATTGTTTTATTTTTTTATGAGGTGAGTTTCATTGATTCCAGCACAGCATTTTCAGTAAATCTTTCTATGAGTGAGGTCTGTGTGGCACAACAGAAGAGTTTCGATGTAATTTATAAATAAATCCAGCACTCAGCTGACAAAACCACCAGGCAGACTAGCAAATTGGCTGGAATTCCTGGATTCAGATCTCCTGATGAGGTTATGCTTT
Source organism: Elanus axillaris (assembly GCA_026212715.1). Taxonomy (NCBI): domain Eukaryota; kingdom Metazoa; phylum Chordata; class Aves; order Accipitriformes; family Accipitridae; genus Elanus; species Elanus axillaris. Next base: position 11,477,743 of record JANZLQ010000029.1, read on the forward strand.
TTGGTTTGACAATCTATGCTGCAGAAATTACATTTTTGCTTTTAGTGTATGCAGAGCTTTAGCTTTAATATTTGCAGAATATTCTTACTCTTGTCTTTTAAAACTGTGCTCTAATCCTATTTTTTTTGGGTCAGGTCCTGCTTCAGCCAGTTTTACTGGGACTTGGAACTCAAATGTTTTGAGATGTTTGAGAAATATTTTCTATCAAAGGGCACAATGATATATTCAGAAAGTTCATTCATGGTCACATGCATCATTCATGGTTTTTATTCATATATAATCTCCTATTTGTTTTGAAAGCTTGCTCCCAAAATACTCCATTGTGTAGAAAATTTCCCAGAGCACATTCCTTTTACAAGTAATAGTCTTTTATAGGTCGCTTCTAATTTGGACACTTCACTGAACACAGCTGCCACAATTAGAGTCAAATTTGTGATTTTCTCCATTGTATGATACCAGTGTGAATGATACATAAACACAGCTGGCCTGAATGCAGATTTCTTCATATGATGATGCCTATCAGCAGCAGCAGATCTCCGAGGCACTGACCCACAGAGGCCAAATCAAAAATCAAATTAAGCATCATAAATGCAACTTCATTACTATTCACACTTTGAAAATCACGGACAGATATGATTTATATGAGAAAATTGACCGAATGTCCCTGACTGAAGAAGTGCACAATATAAGGTTTCATCATGCCATGAGACATTTAGGCATAAAACTGTCCCCAGCTCCTGGAGATGTAAGTATTCTTTCAAAAGAGCGTTGTACCTAAAAGGATGATGCTGAAAGACGGTCTCCTTCCCCGTGTGTGTGCTATTAAGTAAAAAGACTAATTTTCACTAAAATGACATGAAAGTTCTGTTAAAATCGTATTAAGGTTATTTATTTGTGCAGATGCCAGACTCCACAGTCACCAGGAGGGATTGGTATTCCCGGAACTTAGTGTCAACAGATACGTTGTCTTTCCAAAATTTTAACAGGATTTTGAGTGCGTTTGGAATAAAATCATTCTCCCATCAAAAGTGATGGAGAGGGAGAGATTACAAGGAGAAGGCAATGAAAGTTGAAAAGAATTTGGGAAAGGCCTGACTGAAAAAACAGATTCGAACAGAGAGATGGATTTGGCAAATGAGGGAAAGGACTAACCAGACAAAGGCGCAGAGGATGGCCTGACCGTGAGTGCAGGGACTCAGGTGGAAAAAGAAGGAATTGAGGTAAAAGAAGGAAAAGCACATGATAACAGTTAGGCCAAAAAAGCTAAATCTGGGATACGTTGTTTGAGGAGGGGAGACTGGGAGAGCTTGAAGCCCGGGGCGGTGGTGGGGATCAAAGGGATAGTGAAGAATCAAGAGTAAGAAAGATGGCAGTGGAGCAAAAGGAGTCAAGCAGTGATGCTGGAGGGGCACATTACCAGTGCAATCCAAATTTATCAGAGGGAGGGAGGGAGAGGGAGTGAATCCGGACTATGCCGTAATGGAGCTTGTTTTTCTGTAAAATGCCTTCTAATCTGCTGTGAAATTTGAAAGTTTCTGAATGTCACAAGGCAGCTCAGAAAGAGAGTTTCAGGCTCAAGGCAGTTAAATTTTCCTTTGTGAAGCTGGATTTCCATACCTGCCATAAGTTTTATATAAGAATACTAGATAAATCTTTTAAACCAGACCTCCACAAATGGGCACTGATTGCATGTGTTCTTCTTCTGGGTGCTCAGCTGAATTCATTAACTCTTGGTTTATGCCGGCTCAAAGGGAGTGGAAACTTTATACCTGAATTTCTGAATGACACAACTCCTCATGTGCCAAATAGCAGCAGTTATAACAGTATCTGAGTCAGAGAAATGTTTAAAAAATAAATCAGTTAATAAACGTGAACCATTTGAGTATCATGGTGATGAGCAAGGCTGAAAAGCCCAGGAGGATGCTAATTCTGTTAGTGGGGCAAGATGGGGCAGGAGGCAGGAAATACGGTGGCGCAGGACCGCGTATTGACGCTGGAAGACGAAACAAAAGGGAAATGGGAGCTTGTCCAGCTGATTTTTAGCAGAGTACTCTTCCTTCCTGTGAACTGAATACAGCAGTGGTCCTGAGGGGAAAAACAATGTGTGAATGTGTAATTACAAGACTGTATCGTAACGTGTATACCCAAAGGGACTGGATTAATTTTTGCACAGGCAACCTTTCTTCTGACATTGCTCAACTCTGAAATGCATGATTAGTGACTCTAAGCGGGAGCAGAGGGACCGCTCTTTTGGTAGTTCTCCTGTGTTTAAAAAAGCACCCAGTAACAGCTCTGAAGCATTGATTATATTTTATTTGCAGTAATAACCCTGATCGTGTTCAGTCCTGGAGTTTTAGGTTAGTTTGTTTATTTACTAAGACTGTAATATTTGTGCTTTATGTAGGGTTGTATTAATTATTTCAGCAACCTGAACTTCAGGTTAAATAGGTATTTAGCATGTGAGTAGCAATGTATATAGGACAACGCTGAGTAATGCAACAATTTTCTTGATAGTCTGCAGGGCCAGGCAGAATAAAATTGCTTGTTTAATAATCAAATCTGCTACGGCATACTCTTCGCAGTCCTTTCTCAAATGAGTCTTAGAGCTTGCTCAGAGACCCAGGCTGCTTGGGAGTGGGAGGAGGCATTGGTATTTCTCTTTGTTGTGAGGCTGCGGGACTCTGTGAGGCGACTGGGTCGAGTGGTGGGTCTCCTGGTTGGGGGGGGGCTGAGTGTGAGGCTCCCACAGCAGAGCCTGTTTCTCTTCTGACTTCTTTGTGGCCAGGGTTGTCCGCACGGAGATGCTCCATGGGTCTTTCCCAGTCAGTAGTGCCAATCCAGGAGGACCTGCGAGAAGGTCAGTTGGTGACGGTGAACATCCAGGTGATTAAAACTGGGTTTTCATTTATATGACTGTCACAGTGTGCTAGCCCTTGCTTAAAATTCCCGCTGACCTGCCACAGAGGTTGGTGTAGGGTTTGGGTTTGGGTTTGGTTTCTGCCCGCCGTATGGATGCTATGTAGCTGTGGTGTTACCCTTGCCCGGTATTCTCGCCCCATCATACTATGATGATCCACTGAGTTCAGTACAATATGTCAGTTCTTTTATAGCTACGCTTGAATTTTGGGCCAACTATTTAGGAAGAAAATTAAAAATCAAGAATATCAGAGCATTTCATGAATTCACCTTACTTTTGCAGAGTTGTTCCTCTAGGAAAGGAAGTTTTTTTTTTCTTTTCTTTCAATTCAGAATCAATTATAAAGATTTTTTTCAATTTTTATCAAAGCAGTGTTTTTAAAAAGCAATTTAACTCCAAACTGAGGTATTTGTTTTAAAGTCAAGCTCATGATTAAGTGGGGGTTTTTTAGCTTCCAATTTCAGTCATCATAAATTTTTTTTCTTTTTCAAGATACACACTGAGCAGCTCAGGCAAGCAGAGTTATCGAGTAACTATACGGCAACTGTAGCTCACAGTACTATTTACTTGAAAAAGCGCTATACTAGGACTATCTTCCCATTATCTATATTTATAGCTTCGATTCCTCCTAGATTCCTCCATTATGAGAAAAACTTGCCTCTGATTACCGGAATGTCTGACTGTTTCATAGTCTTATCATAATGTCCCTTGATTTGGTCTAGCTGTGTTAAGAGCAGATTCAGCCAGAAAAGGAGAGTGCCAGATGGGGTTTGTGACATACATGCATAAACATTAGAGCCACCATATCCCATGGAGGGATGAACCGTATGTTCATACAGTCCTTTTCCATTTTGGGGGCCTGTAGGATCATGTGATATAGTGCGTATATCTAATGGGCTACCTTTGAAATGCCTTGTGAAGAAGATGCTAAAATTTATAAAATTTAAAGATAGGGCTGAAGAGTAGCTCTGTGGTATCAAATGGTTTCTGTCTTCTGTTTCTGTATCCAGCCTTTGTCTGGACTTGGCACAATCTGGTTTCTCTTCCATGCATTTGTAGTTGGTTCAGTAGATCTTTATGGAAGATAACATGTAATATTCTGTTTAAAAAATAGCGCTGTCTGAATCTCTTCTTTTAGAAAAATATTTTGTATTCTTATGATCAGTGGTATTTCAGCATTTAAATTCATTGATGGTAACTCTGTAAGATAGGAAAGCTTTATTGTCTCCTCTTAGGGATAGCAATGAAAAGCAAAATGACATGATGGCAGTCAGGCTTGAGAACTGAAACAGAATAGGCTATCTGAGATATGTAGCACGCTAAAGTTGTGACTTGAATCTGAATGCACTTTAGTGGTATAGTGTTGCCAAACAAGATCATATACTTAAATGATAAAAGCAAATTTGACTACAGTCTCATCTATTTTGTGATGTGCTGACTACAAATCTATTTCAGGTATTTGATGGCTGGAATAAAGAGAAGGGCTCCTTCTGTCATGAATAAATGTTTCAATCTTCCCAGGATAATCTTTCCAGCATGCTTCTGAAAAACCACTTTCCCCTGAGATTCTCCTGAAAGCTATGCACTCTTCCTAATGGTCATACCTGCTTCTTTCTTTCCTTTGTTTGTTTGGTGGGGTTTGGGGTTTTTTTGTTGGTTGGTTGGGTTTTTTGCTTGTTCTTACTTTTGTAGTGCTA
>JANZLQ010000029.1:11482456-11515494 GCA_026212715.1 Elanus axillaris
GGGGTGGGGTGGGGTGGTGTTTGGTTTTTTTTAAAACTAATGGTCATGAAACAGAGAACTTGGCTCCAAAGTAAAGCAGGACTAGTTTGGCTGCTTGTACAGAGAAGCTATTGACACAAAATTTGGTCTGGAAAGTATCTGGCTGTTAAAATGGGCTAGAAGTTATCTTTATGGTGTCTTTGACAACAAAATTTTGTGGGAAAACACACATAGTCATTTTACATCAGACCCCATGTTAAAAAAGTCTAATTCTTCTCAGACACTATCTAGAGCAAATTTTTTCAGAAAAAGAATGTGAGAATCCAGTGAAGATCAAGGTGAAGACTATTTCCAGTTTCCTTCTGATTGATAGGAGTTTGACTTAAATCTGGAAATTTGAGAATCAATGCTGCTGCCAAAATTTGTACCATAATAGTTCAGATTCTGTTATCTATATAACTGGTTTTCTTTGGCTGTTATATTTCCAACTTCAAGAATCCATGCAGAAAATTAATTCTATAGTTTCATTGCATAGCATGCCATAAAAGCATTTTCATGTAGCTGTTTTCAATACTCTGTGATAAATTTTTTTCTGTTCACTGGGTGACCTTTCAGTTCATGTTTATAATTTCTAACTCCTGTTTTCACAGTCTGTCTTTTATTCTACCCATATTATTTTGTATATTTGTATTCTGCTCTACTTTAATGAATATGAATTGAAAAGAACTAAAAAATGGGTCATTCCAAAACTATTTTGCTTAATTTACTAATTTTTGCAAAACAGTGGTTCTTTATTGTACAGTAACTGAGAGCAATAGTTACCAAAGTGTGGAAGGCCTGGGCTTAAATCCCTCTTCTTGTGGGAGGATTTCATCCTGTATCTTTTGCCTTTGGAAGAGAATGCCTTAACCACCAGCCTGCACAACTTGCTGAGAAGAGCTCACCTGAGTCTCTTTTCTTGGAAATTGTTCCCTAACTCAACCTGATAGGCACTGAGAGAGAAGGAAGAGTGTGAGAAAGATCTGAATTCTTCTGTTTCTATCAATAGCAGAAATTGAGTAATGAGCTGAGATTATAGGTCCTTAACTGTTTCTCAAGTCTTGTGAATGTAGCCCTTTGTTCTGCAGGCAAAGCAAAACATCAATTACTTACATACTCTGTACTAGTATCATTCCCATTTCTTTTACTGAGCACCAGCATTTTCCAATTATACTCATGGACAGAAGGTTTTTTTTTGTTTCTGTAAAGTGTTCTCATTTCTTTTCCTTGAGCATCCCTATTACTTCAGCGATATTCTCTTTGAAAGAAGTAACAAACTCTGCGTACAATATTGCAGGTGAGAATGACAGAGTTATAGGGGAAACTGAGTTTCTGATCTCTCAAAAGTGCATACCACTTTCATATGAAGCTTGTTGTCTTGATTTCCTTGGTGTGAGTTCATAGACTGAAAGAAATTCAAACTCAGATCTTCAGTGACTTGTGTACCAAAAATGTTTAAATTAACAGGTGTATCACTTGATCACTTGATTCTGTTTGTGAGTCTTCTGTTTTGGGAGGTGGGATTGACAGTAAATGCAGTATGCCTTTGTAAAGGAAAGCATCATTTGGTTTAATGAATGTGAGCAAAGCATAATATCACAGATTTTTGCAAGAACGATAGATGTTCATGCATAGATTTGGTATATTCCCTTGTCCTTCTACACTATAAAAGCTTAACTGCTCAAGAGCTCTGTCTCTGGCAGTAGGATAACCAGTATCTGGCCTTTATAGAGAGGATTTTTATTCGGTTTTATCCTTTTGTTATACAAGCTTCTAACCATGGCAAACATGCTCTGTAGCATAACTAGAAGAGTGGGAGCAAGTTACTCGTGTTTGATAGCTCTGGAGTCGCTTAACCCTTAAAAACTTGTCAGCTTATTTTATACAGAGTTTACATCAGATCTCAGCTGACTACTGTTAGTTTAAGCAGACATACATACGCATATGGAGTCAGAAACTTGGCTTCTGGTGAAACTTGTCTCTGTGAACTGTTATAATACTTTTATGGACTGCAACTGGGAGTATTGGTTGCTACTTCTTGCTTTAAGGACATGAAAAAGTGAGGCTATGATCCAGACTGCCTAAATCCTACCTACAATGGAATTAAAATGATTTAAAGCCTGCTGAATCCTAGACACTGATCCAGCCTGCTTACTTAGTAAGGCTATTAAATCCATCGGGCATTGAAATTCATTAGATGCCTCCCATGTAGTCTGAGTGTTCCCTAGGCACTAACGTCACTCTGTATCCACAGAAGAGCCTTTCTTTTTGGGGGAATTGAGTGCCAAAAGGTATATCGCAATCCAAGATGAGGCAGAAAGGTACCTGAACCAAGAAGCCCCAAATATTAGACCGTGTGATGTCTGTGTCTGCCTTCACCTCATACAAGGACAGGTCTGGGGAGGAAAGGGATGGGATCAAAGTTTCTGTCCCTGGTGATAAGCAGCATGACCGGGACATGGTTTAATGGGAAATGCATAAATAAGTAAGTCCTCTCGCAACTGAATGTTTTAAATAATAAGCTGGACGTGAGCTCTCGCGGCACTTGCTCCCTTTCAGTGCGCTGGACCCATTGACGCGGTGCCTGAAGAGCTCTTGGTGTTCACTGGGCCACTCTGCTGAGACATGACCTCAGCTCCGGTCAGGCTGAAGATAGCCTGGCATCCAGATCTTCCACTTCTTTCACACATTTTTCTTGCCAACGCAGTTCTGTGAGGTGCCACCACGATGTGGACTATGTGAATGGAGCCATCCAAAATTGTCCTTCAGCTTCCTGTGATCTCAGTGAGAAAGATGAACTCCTCATTTAAGCAGACTGGATCGATGTTGTCTGGAAATGCTTGAATTCCACATATTGGCAGGAAAAAAGGAGAAATACGTAAGCTAGGAAAACTGGATATACTTATGCAAGTCTTCGAAGGAACCTGCATCTCTCCATTGACTTTTAGAGAAGCTGGGCAAACTAAACTGCCTTCCCTCGCCAAACACGTAAAACCGAGGTGATGTAATATCTAAATTTGAGCAGACTGGATAATACCCTGAAAAACAATGTTCTATGGCCAGATGGTTGAATGAAAATGGCATGAGTCTCCTGCGGTATGAATATTGCGAATGGCAAAATTTCATGTTGCCCTTGCCAAGGAGAAATTTTGTATAATGAACCTTATTGCTGGAGGGAGGAGTCACATGTACAACCTTTTCTCAGACTCTACATGAGCTCCTTCGTCCAGAAGGTGCAACAGCCTACTGACTCCTTCTGCCCTGTTGTTAATGTGCTGTTCTGTCTGAGCAATACAGCTTGAGAGCAAATAGTTCTGATGGTTCCAGATCCATTTCTGTATTTCACTGCCACTAAGTTATCACGATGTTCAGGGACAAAGAGCAACAGATCTGTATCTGACACATTTTGATGTATCACACCACCTCCACAAGCCAATTGTTTCATTTTGACTATTATTCCTAAATGACTGCTAACCTAAGGGATAGAGAATATTCGCTTAAAAGCATGAGCAGCTCATGCATGGAGGGGGCTCTGCATTTTTAGGAGGGGTTGAGGAAGGAGGAGTAATCGTGTGTGTTCGGGAGGTGGGGGGAGTGTTTTGTTTTTCCCCGTTAAGCATCAGATTTGTGCTTGCTGTTTTAAGGCACCGGACAAGTCGATGAGATTAGATTGTAGAAACCTTATTCCATTTGACCTATTTGAAAAATCCCATGTGGACTTCACAGAATGCTTTTTCACAGAGGAGGGTTTGGTGAAAGTGTATCATAACCTACTAAATGGAGCCTGCTCAGATTCCTTTGGAGTCCATGGATATTTGCCAGGGTCACCAAATGCACTGTCACTGTCTTGAGTTGAGCTTGCAGATGCTGCTTCGGTTGTGTCTATATCATATTTAAATCATTAAATATGGTGATCCTCCATACGCCGAGGACGAGCTTGATCCTTCCTGTTCTCAGGTCCCTTGGCTATGAGTGCTAGACGTTTCTTTTATCTGTGAATTGTTACATGCTGTTAAAAATATTTACCTTTTTTGTCCAGAGTTATCTGGATAGCAGTTGCCCTTCTGCAAAGCACATATATATTTTTGAGTTTATACTGTTTCATCGAACAGTGAGATTCCAACCTGTGAGCACATTTATGTAATCTCTATTTTTATCCTAGCTCCATATAACAATATTTTTTATTTCTAAGAGGGGAGACACAAATTAATTGTAATTTACAATATGTAACCTCTAACACTTAAAACATCATTCTACTAAGGATCTTTTTCAATCAGAAAAAAAATCAAACTACTACTACTAATCTGTGTATACCTTTCATTTTGGGGGCCAATTACTCTAACATTTAACAGGGAATTCTTCTATCTTCTTTGAGGTTTGGCTTTGCTATGACATTACGGAGAAGCCATACAAAAACTTCTAACTTTTGGGACATATCACTCCTATTTCTACGCTTTTTCCTTTAATGGTGGATATTAACTCAAAGGTTTTACCACTGCATGTTCAAGGTACTTAATGGCTCCGGTATAAAATATTTGACATTCCCGTTTGCGCCTTAACATTTGTTAATGTAAGATTTGGCAGGTTATGTAGCCCGAGACTGAACTTTATGCCTCTTAAAGATTTTAACGTCTTTTTGTGGTGGTGGAATTCACTTATGATTACTGGTTAAAATAATCGTTTGTCTAGACACTTAAAATTAAAAGACTGTTTTGCTGCTTTTTGTGTGAAGTACTGATGATGTTGCTATGAGCCTTGAAGTAATTTTCTGCATGATTTCATTTGATCCTTAACCTTTTGATTTCTTACATAAAACAAATTGACAGTCAGAGAGGGATTATGTAAAAAGTTCATTGAATAGCCAAGTCACCTGTTCTCTGCAGACTTCTCAGATCTGGTCAAGAGCTTTTCCAACAATAAAACTCTCTTTCTGCTATCGAGGATGAGGAGGAGGGACGGGGAAGACTCTTTGCTGAAACGCAGTGATTTGCAGAATTGAGTCAGTTGGTTTTGACAACCATCGAACCAGCTGGTCCTGGTTTCTTCCTCATGCTTTGCCTGACAGAAACCCTTCCCATCACTTCTCAGGTCTTCAGCTCAGAGGTGGCCTGGGAGCGAGGACTACTCCGAGCGTAGGAGCCACTTGGGGGGAAGTAGGGTTTTGCCAGTCCCACCAGTAGCTGGAGGTGTCTGGGAATGAGGGCTGTGCTGAAGCTCCTCGGACTGAGTCCTGCACGCCCCGGCTGTGTAGTGCTGGATCAGGAGGCAGTATGGATGTGCCAAATAAGCCAGAACTATGTAATATGTAATTTAGGCCAGCTTCATAGCCCTCAGTCAGCTTCATGCTGGCTGCAGAAGGACAGGTGATGTTACCCTGCTGAAATATTGATTTCTGTATATTTTTTGACCAGGATGAATGCTTCATGTACTGCTACTTTCTTTTTTTTTTTTAAATCTGGGATTTTTTGGAGCTGTAACAGCAAATTTGCAGGATTTATTGTTTACAGCAGTTCATAACTGAGGTCTCTATTTTTGTCTTAATTTGGAGAAGTCTGAGTAACTTGTATGCATTCTGAAAAAGCAGCCCTACCTAGAAACATCTGTCTTTCCAATTTGAAATGAAATGCTTCTTAAATATTGACTTTACCAGCAGTATGGGAATTGTGAGTTCTGAACATCTCTATTGATGATGCTGATCAAATTAATTTATTTTAGGGATGCCCTGTCACTGGTTTTAAATGACTAAGTGCCTTCTTGGAAGAAGACGCAGTTACTGTTCTGTGATAGTCTGAGAAAGTCAGGGTGGGTTTTTTTTTTCTTTTTTTCATTTAATATAGTATAGCCATCCTGTGGTAGAATTACAGAGACATGGCTCCAGCTGTGCTACTCAGCTTCTGTAAGCAGAATTAAAATTGCATATAAATGGTTTAATTGCCCTTCAGTTTGTAATATTGCAAACTCAAGCTGTGACTAAATTTTTTTTTAATCTATAAATATAGGACCAGCATTTGTTAATGTTTTATGCATAGCCATTCTATTTATGCTGTGGGTTGTGGGCACTAAGATAAGGTGTGACCTCAGAAGACCTACTTTTGGTAGATGCAGTGCTACAAAGCTGGTACTTGACATTATTTCCATACCTAGGATGACTCACTAGATTTTGATTAACATTTTAAAAGAAGCCAACAGTCCTTAAATACAAAGTAGCTGTTATCACCAGCTACTATAAATGAACCCTAATGGGGGTTATTGAATTTCATTTTATGTGTCAGCAACAGCTGGTCGGTTCAGAGAGTTCCCATTCAGCTTCTTACAGCCCCAGGAACTTGATTTTTTTTTTTTTTTAATATGACTAAGGGGTCCAATCTCAAATTATTGATGGGAGTAGAGATGTCCTCGTGCCACTGGGGAAACTATCAGAGATAATAAGATATGATGATATCTTGTATCATATCGTTGAATGGACTGGTTTTATTTTGTATTCACAAAAGCTTCTCCAGTGAGATGAAAAGGTGCAATCAAGCTCATCCTTTATAGAGGGAGGAGTTTGGCCCTTCTGTGAAGCCACACTCCCTAGGTCAAATACATAGGATTGTTCTAGTCTTAGGTGGAAGATATTTTAGTATTGTTATGAAGAAATAGTATGCGTGTGGCCATACTTAGGTGTTTATTTTGACAGGGAAGTATTTTGACTGCTATTCTAATTTAATTTGCTCCTGAAGGGAAAGAAAGAGGAGACAAACATCTACATTTTTTTTCCATTTTAGTGTTCATATTGCTGTATCAGCAAAAACCTGCTCAATGTCTATGAAACTATGAATTTCTGTCATTTCACAGCCCAGAAGATATTATTATTCATTTAGCATAATGGATAGATTGTGATTGCTTATGCTAAATAACCTAGACATCAGCCAGATCCTGTCACAGAGTTAACAAAATGGTGTAGCGAGCATAATATACTGCTTCTATAATGGAAAAGCATATGTTTTTCAGTTTTATAGCTAGATGCGGAAAGCACACTTAGTTCATCCTATTCTGTTTGAGGGCTGAGATAAAAGCATATGCATTTTTCATGGAAAGAGGCAAACACCTGAGCAAATTATGGCAATGTAGCAACTGGGGTTTTCTGTCTATAGTTCTGTAGTGACCCTAAGAATTCAATAAACTCCTTTCAGGGAATCATACCTTTTGCATACAGTACTGTTACATTTTTCACCTCCACATCTGCAATAACATATAGAGTAGTAGCATAGCATACTCCTGTCAAGGCCCTATTGAAATGAGTCCGATAGCTGTTAAAGTAAAGAACTCCTCAACAAGAGTATAGCTGCTGTTACTAATAATATGATTTGCAATTGCAGCCTATGGTTCATGCATCTTGGGCTCAAGTATGTTTAAAGAATGGTAGAAGAACGTGAATTCAGTTTAGTTAGACCTTTAGTGCTGTCTTATCTTGATGAGTCTAGTTTAACTTTCTCTCTTTTTTTTCTTTCTTCTTTTTCTGTCTTTTTTTCTTTGCCTCTTTGTTGTGGTTTCAGAAACAAGGCATTACAGGTGAGGGTTTTTTTTAAAGATAAAACTGCTAGCAATGTCTCCCTGCTAGTCCTATGTGTAATTTAGTAGCTTAGAAAAAGACTCTAAAGTACATGCAGCATTAATTTTACTTCTTATTTTAAATCACCACTCAGAATGGACAGGCTTCTTATCCTTAAAACTGTATCTCTCTGCAGAATCCTAAGAGCATAAAAGGAATAAAACCATGAGAAACTGATTATGCTTAAGAGGGGACCATCATTCTATGTTCTTGTAGATAGTTTTAAAACCTCCATTACACTGCAAGAGGCAAATGTGTGCTGTGCTTCTCTCAATCACTGTATTTATGCAAAAACTCTGCAATGAAAATCATCTCCAGTGCTTTCAGTGAGGAGGCTGTAACTCCCAGTAAGTGATTCCCTGCAAAAAGCATTGCTGAAGTGGACTGGTCAAAAGTTTTTTATTCCAAGTATTATAAGGGCTCTTTGGATTTAGTCCAGTTTCAGTGTACACGATACTGTCTGTCATCCTCATTTTGCACTCTAGATACTGTTCATCTCGTTTGTGTTTATGATGGAAGATTAACAGATAAAATCAAAGATCTGTTGCATGTTTATTTCACAGACGCACACACACAGAAAATTTTGTATCATAAACTGCCCGGGAACAGGTGTTTTCTGATCTTGACACAAAGTCAAGTTTGATGGCACTAGATCAGCACAGGAGATAAAAAAATAAATTGAGTGGCAAGTATCCTTCTTGTTTTATTGTCATCTGAAGATGTTTCCCATGCTAATGTGCTGCTCGCTTAAACAGAAGTGCCAAATAGTGTTAGGACAAGTTAGTTATCAGACTCTTTGACAAGCCTGATTTTGCCTTCCAAAATAGGAACCATACAAAGGGCAACATGTCTCTCTCTGTTTACTGCCCCTCTCTGCAGATCTTTCTCTGTCTACTTGCATTCATACGCCTTTCCTAAAACTCTTAATTTAACAAAATCTAAACGAGGTACCAGCTCTCAACCTTCAGGTAATGAAATGCTTCCTGGCACAACATTAGCCTTTGTTATATGTAAGGGCACTTCTGAGATGCGGCCTCTTGCAGGGTCAGCCCAGGCAGCGCAATCACCCTGAAGAGCAAAGTTCCTCATATGGTGCAAATTCACTCCTTCCTGATCATATACACTTCCACATTACTACATTAAGTCCATGGGAGCACATACTATTTCATAAATTGAGAACCCCTGATTATGCGTGAGTGGAATTTGAGGTTTGGATTAGGTGAATCAATGACAGCTGGCTGTGTTTGGGAGACTCTGTCGTATTTTTAGGGATCCCACGACAACGTAAGCACTTCTGCTAAGTGATGGTACCTTACTGTACAAGGGATTTCTACTTAAAATGACCATAAGCAGAAGGTTATCCCTGAAAACACCTTTCTTAAAGGCACTGTCGTGCATACCTAACTTGTCAAAGAGTGCACTGATAGCAAAGGAAACTTTGCTAGTAGTGAGGCTCACAGCGCACGCTAGAGCAAGCTGATTGTAGGAAATGCTTGATCTTTGCAAGCTCCCATTTTAAACTGACTGCCATCTCCTTACGCATTATATGTGAAACATCCTGCATTTTTCCAGAAGGGGTAGTATTTCAGGATCAAATGAACTGGCAAATATACATAATTATGCTGTAAAAGTAGTCTTGATTAAAAAGTGACCAGGTGAGATTAAAAATCTCTAATGAAGGAAACCTCAGGATACCACGATTATAAAGGCAGAAAAGAATAGATGCCTCAGTTCAATTTGCCTTTGAGTGCAGATCCTGAGTTTGGGTCCTGATGGCTGAATAAAGCTTCTTCCTACTCATATGATACAGCAGTCATTGAGTGTCTCCGAGTACCACGTGAAGGAACATCTGATAAAACAAAGTTTCATCCTGAAGTGCTCGTTCCTGGGGGCAGAATTCTCTGATTGAGAATGTGCCGTGTTTGATGAAATCTTCTGCAAAACAGAGTTCAAAAGAGGAGCTTCTATTTCCCTGATGGCATCAGCAGTGAGCCTGATGGAAGTCACTCTCACCAAGCAGCTGCAAGGCTCAGGGGGATTCTGGTTCTCTGGAAATATTGAAACATTTGCATTCAGTCCCATTTTGACCAAAATGAGACTCAATCACGACAGGAAAAAAAAAATAAATCCCTTTTCTGCTATTAGGGAGTCCGACTTGTCAACCAGCTCTGTCTGCATCTCATGTGGTGGAGATGACACTCTTCCGATACACAGAGCGTTGGCTGCCGGGCGTTCCCAAAGAGGAGCGGGAGTCAGCGTTAGGCTTGCCTTGGAGTTCCGCCTGTGCCACCTCCTGTTCCTTGTGAAAGACTTGCTTATTTCTTAAAGGCGTGTTCTTGTGGAGGGAGCAGTGGCTAGCAAGTGGAAGGCTTTGACTGATGCAGTAATAGAAACCAGAGTTGGTAGGAAACAGATATTTCAAATCTGTGCATAATTCCAACATTTGGAGCGTAGGTTGGTGGCAGATTTGTGCTAATGTGAAATGGAAAGAAAACCCAAATTTCAGTTCCTCATGAAACAGACATTCCTTTCTCTTCCTATTGATTGTCTCCAACATAATCGCTGATGGTTTTGGTTTTTCATTACTGCAACATCCTATAGAAAATTTAAAAATAACATTAGCTGTAGGCACCTAATTAGCATCAAAGCTTAATAGCTTAAAAAGCATGAATCAAGTTATTTTCTTCCATTGAAAAGCAACTTGTCAGTCAACATAATTCCAAAAAATAGATAAATTTTTGATAGTTGCATTTTTAAAGGAAAACTGTATTGCCTCGCCATAACAAATACTTTCTTGGCAGTTAAGAGCCAGCTTTCCAAGTGCTCTATTCCTAAAAGTGATATTACTTGTTGTTTAGTTTAGTATTTGGCCAAGGCTTCTGTTTAATATGCCTAGTGTTTGATTTAATTAAGATTTTAAAAATCTAAATACATATATTTATGGTAGACATTGCCAAGAAATTCAATTTTGGCAGAAGTATTAACAAACCCTGTCTTTGCTACCAGGTAGCCAATAAGTAATATCTCCTCGATGTGAATAATGCTTGTGAAAATGCATCAGTCTGCATTGTCACTTTGAATCTTCCTGCTACTGCTTTAACAAGGGTTTGTGTACTAGAGGCATCTATGTAAAGGTGTAGGTTATGGGTGCAGTAAACATATACAGGAAAAAAAGTAATTGCAATACGATCAATAACAAGGAGAAAGCTGAGAAATCGGGACTACCACTAGTAGTGTACAACCTCAGGAGTAAAGGATTCCTACTCCTTTTTTAGAACATAACAGACCTGAGAGAAGGAAGGATGTGGAGGACCACGTGGAAGTGCAAATAAAAAGTAACTGGAGGGAATAAACAAGAAATTCTCGATGAGATGGCAGTAGGGTGGGGACACTTCCTTCCTGAGAAGGACCAAAAGGACTGCAATTGGAGAGGACACATAAGAGACAGTGGAAGAAAGTATGTACCCTGAAATGAGAAAGCCGACTACTGCAGTGTTGAATGCTTATCCTATAGTATGGTGCTAAGCAACTCTTTAAAATCACTTCCTCTGACAAAGCAAATGACCCATTTCTATCTGGCAGAGGATGAAAAAATAAAATCCGTAATGATACAAGTGTGTCCTAGGCGTTCTTTGGTAAGTTCAAAAAGTTACGTGCTTGGTGCCAGCTTTTATCTTGCTCAGCATGAGCTCTCTTTCTCTGGCTCCGGGGTAGAAGCGCCCAAATGGAACAATGCTGAATAGTATTCAACTTTTCTAAGACAAGTGCCAAATACGCATTTATACTAGGGACTCTACCACAGCCTGACAGAGGAAAGTTCATTAGCATGTAGGGGAATGTACTTACCCAATCTTGGCATCTTTTCTTTGTGCTGTCTAAAGGAACTTAGCATTACGTTTTCTCATCACTGCACTAGTATTCTCTGATTTAGTTAGATGATTGCCAACTATTCTAAAGTATTAATGACTTTCTAACAGCTAGTCTGACAAAATTGCTTCCAAGTTGCAAACCTCTGTGATTTGCCCGGGGTTGAACTTCAGTGAAGGCCCACGCACGGTGATAATTCAGCCCTACATAGTAATGGTTCCCCGGCTGGGGTTCCCCACTGCTGCCATTTGCTGTGACTTTCTCGCTCTTCCTACCCACCCCACGGAAGTTTTCACTAGCTGGTGCACAGTCACCTTCAGATCAATTTCTGCGAGGTCTCTGATCACTTAGTACGACACCAGGCAGATGCCTGCTCGGGTTTTGCAGGCAGCATAGTCGCAGTACGTATGCAGAAGCTTATACGCCCTCGCTCTCGGCCGGACCCGCTACCCCAGGGGCAGCACCAGAGCGGCACAGCGGCAGAGCAAGGTCTCTTGGTGCTGCTCCTGCCTTGTGCCTTTCTCCCCAGGAGAGCAGTGAGGAGAGAGGGAGGTGTTAGAGAGAAAACAGAGGGGAAAATTCATCCTGTTGAGAGCCTGCCAACCTAAAAAAAAACCAAAAAACCCAACAAAAAAATCACAAAAAGAAAGAAAGGTGCAACAAAGTGCATGGTAGATTTGCTCGAGGTGGTTTTAATGCTGTAGATGACTGTACTGAGTCACGTAGCCAGACCTAGAGGCATTTGGGACTTAACTTGCGTGCTCAGGTGCAGTTCTCTCGCCTCCGGGGGAGGTCTTTGACCTGAGAACACCCAGGGAGCCTTGGCGTTGCCGTGTTCGAAGGCAGCAGTGCTGGAGTCTTCACAAACATTTGGACTAAGGTTTCTAAATGTCACCTTTTAAGTCTTCTCTTTCAAGTCTACTTTGTAAGTATTTCACCAAATATTTGTTCCAGCTTTTCAGGAAGCGTGTCAGCCTTGCCTTCTTCCCTTGCCCCTTCCTCAGCTTCCAGCGAATGAAGTTTTACCCGTGTAACTCTCCAGAAGCTTTGTTGCAGTCAGGTGCCTGAGTAGAAGGCAGGACTTTTGTTTAACACTAGCATGGGTGAAGATCTTGCACCACAATACTGACTTAAATAAGATTGCGTGACTTGTTTCACCAGTGCAGTGAAACTGCACCATTCTGATATCAAATACAGTAAATAATTTAATGATTAAGCCACAGAAGAAAAAAAATGCATCAAATACATGTGAATTCTAAATTGAAGGGAATTACAGTCTGCTTGCAGATATTTTGCACAGTAAGCACGGGGCTAAATTGTTCCCTAAAATTATTCACTCACTCGTAATCACAGTCGAGAAAGAGACCTTCCTTGAGAAGAATAAGTGCAAGAATGGCATTAATGTTAAGGAAGGGCTAAATCACTGAGCCTGTAAACCAGATCAGTAGACTCAGGTGATGGAAGGCGGCCACTGTTCTTTGGCACTGAAGTGCTTCCAGATTGCATCAAATTATCAAAATTCTGCAGAGGGCTGGGAGGTTGGCAGTGACCCTCAAGCCTTTCTACATGCAAAGTTCCAAAGCTTCTGGTATTTCTTATGATCTTTTACTGATTTTCTCTCACACAATGCATGGGAGAAAAAAAAGAAGAAGAAAAAAAATCCTCAAAATAGGTTATTTGCTTTTCCTTTATGACAAATTTAATTTTGCATTCCTCTTTCCCTTCTAGTTTCTGTTATCAATATTTACTACTCATCACTCATTTTTCATTAAATATCATTTATGCTAAAACTGGGTTAGTGGTAGGAATATCTATGCATGAATATTTTGTCAAATTGGAAATTGCTGACTGCAGCTCTCAGAGTAAATCAGAGTTCATTACTAAATTAAGCTGCCCTGATTACAGTTTTACTTTGTGATTTTTTTTTGCATCTCTACTAGATATGGGGATAGCCTGACTGCCACTCATTTATATTTTCACAGTGCGGATACATTCAATTGTTTAAGCATATCCATTTGGGCACATATGTGCACATTGATTGTGTATCTCCTTGCAGGTTCCTGAACTCCATATTTAGTGGTATTTAACCATTATTCTACTCCCCTTTGCAACAACTTACTCCTGTTGGCTTGTACACAGTGGGATTTTCCGTCCTGTGCACAATCCTGTGTACAGCCTGTGCTGGCATGGGAAGCTGAAAAATCCTTGACTTTAGACTAAACATGACTTAGCAGCAACTGAAAACATCAGAGTGTTCTCAACATTCTTCTCCTACTGAACCCAAAATATAGCACTGTGCCAGCTCCTGGGAAGACACTTAACTCTGTCCCAGCTGAAACCAGGACTCTCCGGCCGGATAAGTGTGCTTGGTACCCTCAGGGCTGCTGCTGAAATATGCGTTCCCTCATCTGAACAAGGGTCCCCTTCCAAGTCTGCCTGGTTCTGTGTGTCTCAGGACACAAGGGAGGACCACGGCAGCTGATGTTTAAATGGCTTTTCAGCTGATGAGTGGTAGAAACTTAAATGTCTGGGGAGCCCGACCTAGGAGTATTGGAAGCTGGACAGCAGGCGGGCGACAGCTGAAGATGTCAGTGACAGAAAGTATTTTTCCCTGTTAGAGTACAACAAGTAGGAAGGAACAGGTCAAAAAGGCAAAGTTTAAATATCTATTGTTTTACCTAAATCTGCTGTTTTTCTGATAGAGTTAAGTAGTTTTGACTTAGCCTTGATCTTCTGTGGCCTTTCAAGGTCTTCTGAGCCTGACCTTTTAACTGCATTTTGGACTTGTATTTGAGGAGTACCTAACAAAAAAATTGACAGGGTTTCAATTATCACAATACTTATGCCACCATGTAGCGATATGAATTTTTTGTATCTCATACACTGAAATATTCACAGACGCAAAAGGTATAGATACACTCCATCATCACGTCTGTCTCACAGCAGGGTTCACTTTATTTTATTTTTATTTGGTTGTTACTTGACTTTCCCTGCAACCTTTTCTCATTCTCACCTCCCTCTTCATGAACTGAATAGTTCCACTGCTGAAGTTAGTCTGTTCATCCTGAGCGTAATTTTCAGCAGAAGTTTTCCTCCCTCTTCAGAGGTTTGTGTGCTCTCTGAGCCAACTGCTGGGCCAGAAGGCAGATGCAGGGATGCTGAGTAGCAGTCTACACTGCTTCCCATAGGAATGTCCCAGGAGCGTCGTGCCAGTCTCCAAAGGTTGCCTGTAGGGCACAACTAACCTGCAACCTTGTGCTGTAGCAATAAAATGTTACCCAGCAGCCGTCCTGCCAGGCATGCCATTTATTAATCACAGGCTGTATCTCCCAAACCGGAGCCACGCTGGAGCTATTTTCAAGCCACATATGGCTCAGCGATTTCAGCTCGGTGATTCTGGAGTAAGTGAGACACATTGCATAAGCCACGTGCACTAATATGTGTGGGAGGAATTGTGAAATGCTGCACACATTAAATTTTGTTGTATTAGGGTGGTGCCTATGATGAAATCTCACCTGAGAATTTCTGATACTACAGGGGCTCCCGAATCTATGGGTTGGATGAAGATACTGCTTCATGCTGGCAGTTCAAAGAAAAGTTCATCTGTTTTATAAACTTACAACAGTATTTCCATTTTCTTGACTATAGGATGGTTTTCCAGTCAGCCAAAGTGTTTTGGTCTATTTTTTTAGCCAAACTCTGATCAAGACTTCAGTGACTAAAATTATGACAAAGCTTCCCAGAAACTGATATGTCTGTTTAAGATTCAGATTTTTACCTATAAATAGAATAAAGGATGACACTGAACATAATGAAGAGTGCACATATCGTCACATATTTAATATGGTAATGGTGCTGCAAATGGATAATTGAGGATTGGCAACATGAATCATTTAGAATTATGTTCTCGATTCGTTCTCGATTCTACTAATATTCTTATGGGCTCTTATAAAGTCAGTGCCCATTAACAGGGGCACCTGGGCTCCGAGATAAATCTGTTTGTAGGTATCTAGGACGAGAGCATTCTTCGAGTTAAATCTTCCTCCTTTAATGACTCCCTAAATGAGTCCCAGATTAGGAGATAAACTGCTATCCGTGTGGAAAGCTACACTGGGAAAGAATCTGCTGTGATTTCGAGTAGTCAATCTGACTGACCAGCCGTGGGAGTCTGATTTACTTGCTTATTTGTTTACGAGTGCTGGACCCTTTGACTCTAGATGCAGCTGAGGGAACTCAGCCACTGTGAACATCAGGCTTAAATTAATACATATGGTCTGAGCCTCACATGAGAAAGTTGAGTTTGCGTGTCCAGCCTCAGCCCGAAAATACCCGACTCCATTCAGATCTCTTTACACTGTGTGTAGAGAGGTATGGGGAAACAAAGTATGTGTGCGCTCTGCATAGAAATTTCAGGTTTTCTTTCTTCTGAGAAAATATTTATAGGTCTGCCTGGGAGGCTAAGCCCAAAATTCCTCTATGATTAAATAGTAAGAGCTCCTGTCGGCAGAGTTGTCAGATGTGTGTTAATATGTGGTGCTCTGGTGGAGTTATTTAGGCTTTGCTACTTACTAAACTGTAAAGGATTTGTTTCTCAGTGTTCAGATGTCATCTTTGATCCGGTAAGATTTAGCTTAAAGACCTTTTCCTCTGTTCTTTGGCAAGCAATCAAATCCAGCTTTCTTTCATAGTCTTCTGAGAAACATATCAAGATTATCAGGATTTCTAGTACCTCACATTTTTTCACTGTATTTATTGAACCCCATAGATTCCAACTTGTTCTGCAAAAATATACAAGCTGGAAATTCATGTTGCAAGTAAGAAAAAGTCAAATCAATTTAAACTAAAGTATATATATTTTGGCAATTAGGCAGTATTCCCTGCTAACATGTCTGTGGAAATTTTCCAAGGTTCTCCTTCTTGATCAAAAGAGCTCAATGTATTAAATGGGATGGGATATAGCTTACAGTGCTACTTTGCTCTGAAATTTGGAAGAGGTTCTCAAAATGCCGTGCCTCTTCCTCTCCTGTCTTGCCTCTTCATGCACTCTTGCACTACCCCATAGTGTCTTTTGGTTTTCTTAAGGCAAAATGGAAAAAGTAGTGTGGCCACAGGCCACATGTATGTATTTGACCTTAGCTCTACAGTACTCGAGTGTCCTCCTACCCAGGAATAACCCCCTGAGATTGTCAAATTCCCCTTCTGCTCACTGCCCTTCTGAAAGGGTTCAAATTCAACGTCTCGTCTCCATTTTAGCACATTTTAAGCAGCAGGTTTAGTTTCCAAGTGCTTTTTCCCTTGTGGGGACTTGTCCTTTTACACTCTGATGTTTCACCTTCTGATACTAGAGGTGTAAACTATATATGGCCTGAATGTTCTGGCTGTCCCTCCATAGGCCAAAATGAGATTGGAATTTATTAAAATTACTTGTTCTGTTCTTCCTGGAGGCCTTTGGCTGGAAATTTGGAAAAGGGATTTGATCCGAAAGGCAGAATGTAAAGGAAACAGAGAAGTCTCTGTGGCTGTATGGAAACACGCTGATTATCTTCATCCCTCTGTCTGTTCAGCAAAATCATAACATTAGGTGTAATAGGGTTAGTGGTGCATTCACTGCCTTTACAGACTCCACAGAATCCTCTCTTCTGGCCCATAATTAGAAGGTGATGGGTACAACTATAGGAGAAGTGTAGAAACTAGTGTAGAAAGCCAGTGTATTTCCTTGGCTGGCATTTTATGTTTCTAGCTAATGACTTAAAATTGTTAAGAGCTGTAGCAGAGCTTATTTACAGCTCTATTGATTTTTGTTATCGTGAGTGCCATTACTGCCTTCCCTTAGCTTTACATGAATGATCAGTAACTTGAAAAATGGAAGCGGTGTATGTTCAAGTTGAGAAAAGGAAGCAAGCTAGTGCGAGGTGTATGACCACTAACAATTAAAATAAAGATCTTAAACATTTCTTATTAAAAAGATACACCCAGTTTGTGGGTGTACACCCAGCTGTTGATGTGGATTCTGTAATTCAGTTAAGCAGCAGACAGTAAAAACTGGTGTAAATAAATGAGGCAGGAGCGATCAGATGATGCAAGCCTGGACTGGGGTGTTGGAGACCTGGGGTCTGTTTCTGACTCTGCAAGCCATTCGATCTGATGGCAGGCTGTTTGAATCTTTTTCTTTGCACTTTTTGTCTGCCATATACAAGCCCTTCTGAAGCGTAGTTTTCTTATTACGGTTTTGAAAAAGTGGTGAAATGGATCCCAGTTTCTGTCAGCATCAGCGGATGTTAAAACAATAAAAAATTAATGACTTACACCTATTACTCAAATTTATCCTACAACACTAGATCAAGACTGAAAGATCGTGTTCTGCTACAATTAACAGATACATACTACATATGGCAACCCCTCTAGTTAAGGTGGCACAATGTTCTTTAAAAGTTTCCATCGAATCACTTATAAAAGCACTTGTCAGGAAGCTGATTCTCCCATCTGCAAAATGTTTCAGGACTGCAGTAGTTCTTTCATTTAGTGTTAGCATTGCACTGTTTTGCCAAATGCATCCTGCCCCCCCTCCACGTTACCCAAGTGTGTGTATCAGCCTTCCATCTGAGATGAGCCCTTAGTGCTCTGGTTAGGGACAGGGCTCCTTCTGGACAAGCTAACTTCTGAAAATGAGATTTTCCTGGTCTTAACTTCTGTTCAAATGAAAATTTTATTTGTAAAACATCGCTTAAAAAACCCAAAACTATTTCTGAGAAAGAGATGAATGTAGGGAAAAAAACAAAATTAAACATTCTTCACCATAGAAATAACATGATCAGAAAATAGTTACCATAGAGCAGAAACGAGTTGTTTAATTCTGAGTATAAAATACATTTATGTGATTGTTTGTGTTTGACTAATTGCTAAATTTGTAGATTAGGAAAAGGATATCTCATAAAATGTAGGGAATGCGGATAAATTATCTTGTGCCAATGTACCTGGAAAATCACATACAATTAACTTAGAGCATTTCTTGTCCTGAGCTGGCATGTTTCCTCCATGAAATGACAAGCAAGTAATAGTCTTTAAGATGGATACATAGGAAACACTTTCTTTTTTCTCATTCCTGCTGTGGAATAATTTATTTCAAAGTCTTACAATGGACCTTGCACATTTTGGGGCTAACTTTGGCTGTGGAGTGTAGAACCTGTTAACACTTCTCCACTCAGTCATTTGAACCTGTGGGAAGCAGAGTCACAGATTCTTCTTTCCAGGCAACACGGCATATTTAATTCCAGGTGCCTCCAGGTGGTCATGAAATCTTAAAAGGAGATGGAGACTTAATGCTATGCTTTCCAAAATGATTTTTAAGTTTGTGCACCCACATATGACAAGGACTGATAGAAGTAAGCACCCAAAAATACTTAACATATCTTTCAGAAACACACATGCGATAGATTTCTTGGATTCACAGTTGGATTTGGCAACTTTTCAGTTTTTCATTTATTTCAAATAGTGAAGCCCCTTTCTCCTCCAGCCCTCATAAAAGTGTAGCATTTATCCTTACATTTTTCTGTATGAGGAGTCAGAGCCATGAGAGCAGTCTTGCCGACGATGACACAGCCAATGCAAACCTGACACTCAGCCCCAAGCCTGCCTCCATTCCATAGATGGTTGTAACTATTAAAATACGGGTTAACGAATGTTGCTGAAACAGCGGTGTTATCCATGACTAAGTAGCCGAGTAGGAGTGTGGAAAATGAAGGTCCAGCATAACCGTGCAATGACAGGCAGTAAATCCCCACGCAGATGATGTGGTTTTTAAATCTGAGTTGTGGGCAGCTCTTCTGTCAGTAAAGCACGTGCTTGGGGTTGTGTGGTGCAGTGCATTCGTGTGCTTGTGAACAGTCACACTCAGAAATGCCTGTTGGCTTCTTCCAAAAGATGCAGTGTCCTGAATAATCCCAGCACACCAAGTTACCATCAAGATACAACACAAAATTAGATCAGCTTAGGGCACAAGTACGCAGCATCAAAAATGCCCTGTAAGTAGGCAATACTTGAATACAAAATGGTGTCAGCAATTAAGACATATTTTTGTCCTCTTTTCTTCCTTCCAAGCTGATTGAAAGGGAAAAGATTAAAAACATTTTGAAAGGCATGGGAATCCAGCATTTAACTCAGGCTGCCTGGTATTACCACCTTGAGGCCAGCTTTACTCGGGTAAAACTTTTGAATGCAAGTTGACAGAAGAGCTCTGGAAAAAAAAAAAAAGCAAAGTCAGGAAAAAGCATGGGACGATCAATCCTTTAGTTCTCCAAAGGGCTTCATTTAGTATTTTGCTGAAGAGGACAAGGCTTTGTTTTGGTCTCTTCCGTGCATGTTGTCATTTAAGTATTGCTTGTAAACATTCCTTCAGCGCTCTAGGAAATATGTCCAACACTAGGTTATTGCTGTCTAGGCTCTTATACTAAAAGATCATGCACAAAAATTTGTGCTGGGTGCTAGGATATGATAAAACCAATTCCCAGTTATGGATAGCAAATAGTACAGGAGGATGCTTATAGCACTTTTTTTATAGAAACCATTAAATCAGATATTTACTCAGTTTCTCATTGGAGGCTATTCAGTATTTAACCGACTCACAAACGGATTATGCAATAAAGTATGGGATAGTATAAAACCAACAAAATAGTAGACTGAACTGAGACAAAACTATACCTTTGGGTTTTGGGGCAGCAATAAGGTTTGGGGGTTTTGAGGTCTTTTGCGTCCATTCCTTCTTGGAATTTCAAAAGATTTAGTGTGGGTCTGGGAAAATTGTAAAAGTTGTTACAGTCAACTTAACCCAAAGAAAAAAGGATGACTGGTACACATGTCAATGAATGCCTTGAATGGTCTGTGTAATTAGCTATTGTTTGCCAAGGGCAATCACTCTCCAGGTTATTGATGTCTGAGCTCTCTGGAGAGAGGCTGTGCCCAAAGCGCTGTTGCAGTAAGAGACACTGGGAACTCGCGGACTGCCTGGGAATCTCTGACCTGCTGCTTCTGAACATCCCTGTCTGCCTCTTCCTTCTTCCTCTCGGGTCCTTATCTTGCCTTCTGCAGGCCCTAAGGTAGATCCTGTTGCTGCTTACCCTTGCTTATCCTGGCTCTGCTCTTGTTTTTTCGGCTCTTCTTTCCTATTTGAACTTCTGTGAAGAGCAGGTTTTGGCCTGATTCCAGACTCTGTTTCTCAGCTTGTTTTAATATATTGTGCTTATGGAGCCCAACAGCCTCTCTTTCTCCTTGAGACAGTCACTCTTTTTCCCCAGATCCACCTGAAGCTTATTAATTTTTCTGCATTTTTCCCCACTTGTTCACCTGCAGCTGGGACAGCATCCCCAACCTAATACGTAAGGAGGCGTTAAGCCAGGCAGGCTGTGGGTTTCTCTATCTCCTGCTGCACGGAAAGCACATCGGTATGACCTGAGAGTGCATAGTCTGACTCCAGCACATTTAATTCAAATCAGTAATGCAGGTAATATTTCTTTTCCCATATATGATACTCAAACCTCCACCCAGTAGCAGAAATCAGATGGCAGTGGTAGCGTGATGGAAGATTGTTTCACTTTGCTGCAACTTCCATGTTGCATTAGTACAAAATGTGGACTGATAATTCTGCCTCGTTTCCAGAGATGCCTGTCAACACGGACCTGGCATGCAGTTTTATATTTCAGATGTTCCCATGAACATTGCTTACAGGAAGATGCCTTCAGCACATTCACGGTGGAAAGGAGGTTATGTACGTTCTGTGTCTGTGTTAGCTTTCTGAATGATCCTGCACTTTTGCTCAGATCCCTTTTGGCTGCTACGCATGGATTGCACACTTCATGCTCCAAACCAGAGAAGCAGGCAAAGTCCCAAGGAAACACAAACGCTTTTGTTCCCGTGAAGTAACCTGCTTACTTTTTAGGGCTTGCAGAATGTGAAGATGAAACGTAAAAGGCTGCCAAAGATGCCAGGGAAGGTCTGGTCTGCTAATATAATGTGAATCTACTTTTTAAAATGAGTAATTAACAGAAGCAAAACTGGAAATCGTGAAAGTGGTGTGAGGAAAAGTATATTTTTCCCCTGTGCATTAGAGGGAGCCTTGCAGACACTTGGGAGAATCTGCCTCATGACACTTGCTTTTCTCTCTAAGTAGAAGAGTTTACAAGGTAGTATTTTCTTTTTTAAAAAAAAGATGTTATTCTAACCTCGTTTACCAGCAGCATAGTCTGTATTGCACTTTGAGCATGGATTCACGTCCCACTGAATGTCATGAAAACATACCTAAGGGAAGTGTCTGGACATCACTGGCGATGCACTTTTTGCTTACTCACTTTCGAAGCGCGAGAAACACGTTTAATTGGAACAGGTTGATGATGATAAGAGTTAACTGGCCGAACACGTGTAATAGAGACTTGTCGCCGGCGAGCCCTTAACAGCTTCGCCGTGCCCTCGAGTTGCACAAACCAGTAACTGTCCTACAGGAATTGCTCTCGGCTGTATTCTCCTCCTTTCCCGGCTGGTGAGGAAGGGGCACCCCTTTCCCCGGCAGCGAGCGCGCAGCAGCGGCAGCTCCTCCTTCTGCCTCTGCCCCCCACGTCGTGCCGGGGCTGTGGGCTCCCTTCGTGTTACCTCTGTGTTTGCGTTACCTGCGCCCCGATGGCCTGTGCTGGGCGGCTGACCCCGGCAGCGGCGGGGGGCTGTGGGGCGGTGGACGGCACATCCCACCCCAGAGAGGTGCTGAAGAGGAAAAAGTGCTCTTCCCAGAAAAAGAAACCAACGCTGCTGCCAAATAGCTGGCTGCAGCTCATGAATGCTAGGGCCGAAAGTCTTGCTCTGCGTGAGAAGGTAAGGTTAGGCTCTAATTAAATAACTGCAGAGGAAGCATTGGAGTAGTCAATGTGCAACACCCACGAGAGGAAAAATCCAGTTAGGATGGAAAGGTTTTATTGAGGCAGCTGAAACCGTGTCTGACATGCTACTTAGACTGATCCTGCTATGCAGGAGCCAGAGAAATGAGTTTTAACATGAGAAGCATTGTGGGAGAGGGTGCGGGACTGGCTGAAACTTGTGCCTGCTCTTTTCTGGTAGATTGCCCTATTTGAAAATGCCATGGACATTGGAATTACAACCAAATGAGTCCTTATCAGGGACAAACTAAATATTCAGGGACGTGCAGATTGTGACTCAGTAGGTTGGTGGTAGGGCATTCAGCTGGGAGGTGGACATGTGTGTTTGAGATGTTGCTCCAGGAAACATTTATATCCTTGACTTGATACATAACTAAATCTTTGGATCTTACATTTTGCAAGGAAAAAACTTTCAAGCTGGTCCAAGCTGATAATTGCTGTTTATTATTTTTTCAATGCATAACATAAAAGCCATTAATAAGTACCGCCCTAAGTGCGTATCTCAGCCTTTGATTTTGGATCACAGCAGATCTTGTTTACACTGCTTGTCCATTTCACGTCCTGAAGCAAGGTTCAGAAAATGAAAAGAAAACCTTTCAATAAAATTAATTTTGAAAAATTTGCAATTGCAAAACAAATCTTGAGTTTCTGAAAGCTCTCGGAACTAAAATTATAAAATGCTTGCAATTTTTTTCAAGAGCTATTTAAGAAAACCTGTATGCAAAAGCAGTATTTTTAACCTTAAAAATTCGATTTCAAGTGGGCAGTAGTTACTTACATTCTATTTACTGCTCTAAAAGGCAGTAACAACACCCAGTCAAGAATTTTAATTTTTAAATCAGTATTATTAAAAAGGGAAGTAGCATCAATGAGCTTGTGATAACTTGTCTCACTGGTGTCAGCTGGGTATGTGTGAGACGATCCACTCAGGGCAGCCTCAGCAGTGATGGGAGCTCAGCCCACGGTAGTGCCCTGTAGCTGGGCCGTTGCAGGGAGGAAGCCTCCTGTTTTGTTGCTACACGAGACCATGGTCCGTGCCGTGCAGCCTTTCTAATAGGGGAGCTGCTCGAATTGCATTGAATCTCTCTAATAAATCAACGAATGAAGAAAATGTGTACACCATTATCTATTTAACTGGTCTCATTTAGTTTTCTCCTAGACTTCTAAATGAAATGTTATTAAAATTAATGCAATTAATTTATCTTCCAGCCATTAAAAATTAGCTGCTTACCTAAAGACCATAGGAATATAAGTGCTCCTTAATGAGAGCATGGCTGAGGGTTTCATTTGGACTTAAATCAAATTAGGAGTGTAATTGGAACACTGATAGCAAAGTATGTGTTCCTCAGAAACTCGGAGAAGACTTTTGTTGTCCATCTTCTGTTCGTCTCAACAACCTAGGCCCTCTTAAAGCTCCCTTTTGTATCTTCTCAGGTCATACCTGCACAGGTCTGGGTATGCTACTTTTGATGCCATTGCTGTGCTAAACTGGCTCGTGAGGTTATTATTCGGGATGTGTAGTTTCAGGATGTAGTTTCCTGGATGATACAGGCGTATCGGGTTCTTGTGCCATCTGCACTGCCATCGTGTTGCCTCACGCTGGACGAGCTGCATTCCTCGTGTCAGTCAGACGTTAATGACGAGGCACCGCGACAGCTGCTGTTTGTAAAAATCACGGGAGAGCTGAGTTCAACTTCAGTGTCTGTATTTACATACTAGGAGAAAACAGTTCCTGGAGGGAAAAATGGAGGCCTCAGCTAATTGCTGGGTAATACTCTTTTTAGCTTCTGTTACTCAGGAGATCAAACTCGGTGAGGAGCGTGGTGTCTTCAGTTATATGTCTGGAGCAAGGCTAATGAGTAATCAGTGGCTTTTATGGAATGGTAAATTCTAAGATTTATTTTAAAATTATGATATCACTAGGTTTAAAGGGTGATGGAAGTGGGGTGCATTAAATACATGAATCAAAGTGCAGATAGAAATGGTACAAAGCATATCATAATAAACAGAAGTCCCCCAGCCACCAGCTGGTGTGTCCAAGTGCTAGCAGACTGCTGCAAATTCCACCTCATTTGCAGGCGTGCAGCGTATCAGGGAAAAGAGAGGTTGGTTCTGGTGACTCCCAACAAGACAGAGAGGCCCCTGTCGCATCTGGAGGCAGAGGAGAGAGAACAAGGGCACAGTCGGAATGCTCCTGAGGGAAAAACTGAAGAGGAACAAGCCCGGAGGGATGGTGAGAACGGGTGAGCTT
Organism: Elanus axillaris; assembly: GCA_026212715.1. Classification (NCBI taxonomy): domain Eukaryota; kingdom Metazoa; phylum Chordata; class Aves; order Accipitriformes; family Accipitridae; genus Elanus; species Elanus axillaris. The sequence continues at coordinate 11,507,103 of JANZLQ010000029.1, forward strand.
GCTGGTGCTCCCCAGTTGCTGTAGCCATCCCTTTGTGCTCCGTATGTTCAGACGGTACGTGAGGCATGGAGGGAAGTCATCAGACTAAGATGTGCATGTACCCAAAATCCCATTGCCGTCCTGGGAGCCATGCAAAGATAAAGGTGGCAGGTTTTGCTTTCTTTAGCCACTGTAATGATTTGTTCTTTGAAATGCATGTGTAAATTATGAGTGACTTTAATTATTTTAAAGATAGGCATTACTATGCATGACTCAGTTTTGCAGTGCTTCAGAGAGGAAGTTTTCCTTTGTCTTCGAGATCCTATCAATGCCCATTATGTTGCCAGCGAGGTGCTGTAGCTGAAGTCAGAAATAGAATATGATTAAGCTATGGTGAGGCTAGGCAGAGGAGAGAGAAACCAGCCTTCATCTACAGCAACACCCGAATTGCCATGAGACTCTTGGTTATGTAACGACTGGATTACCTGAGACTTCATCTGTAAAGTGCTGCCTAGTCATTATGTATTAAGAAATCTCTTGCATCCACTTTATTTATTCTTTGATATTTATTCTTGAATCACTGAAACAGTCAGCAGTACGGAAGAGACAATTAAAGGGAGAACTGCACGACTAAACACTGTGTAGTGATTACTCATTCCAGAAAAAAGTTTTTTTTTCCCCTGATATATTTGTATTAGACAGTACAAATACATTTAACTTTTAGGAGAATATCACAGCTGAAGAGAACATTTCCAAGATGTTCTGTGAAATTAATCTTTCTCTAAAAACTGTTTACAGTTTTATAGGTGAACTGTGAACCATCATCTCTGAATCTGTTCATAAACGGCTGTAGGCTGTTGCTCCAATACCTCTCAAATGCCTCGTATTTTGAGGGTAGTTGCTCATTTTATCTCTAAAGTAGCCCATGTTCCACCAAACCTAGTATCCCTTTAGTATCCCTCCAGTATCCCAAGTACCTTCTCTGCTATTGGAAACTTTGCACCATAATTAAAAGACGTCAAAGTTCATGTAGAGAAAGCTATTTATACGGAAGACAGGAATTCTCCAGCTTTCACTGCTTCCTGCATTCTGTTTTATGCCACACGGTGCTAAGCCGCAGAAGGGACGTGTTCAGTGCTGTGCCCCGCAGCCTTAACCCCCCGTCACAGCGACCTGCCGGGGCACGGGGTGACCGTCCCCATCCCACCCTCGTCCTCAGCCTTGGGCTGACATGCAGCCAAGGTGCGGAGCCAGAGCCGGGAGACGGAAAGCGCTCCTGGGCTCAGAGTTCAGCTGGACCTCTGATGTCCTAGATTAAATTTTTTGACGTGAGATTTTAATACTTGTCACTACAGATTTCTGTCTGAAGTTAAGTGCTTTTCCCAGTGTCTACTGCTGTCATTTATTTTTAGCATGTGCACCGCTGGCCAAACCAAACCGTGGCAATCTTGGCAATGTTCCGTGTGTTTAGAGCCTCCCTGGCCAGCAGATCGTCCCCTGTGCAGTGAATCATAATACGCACCTGGCCATGTAGCTGACACAGATTGTCCTAAAAGCCCAGCTGTGGGTGCTGGCTACACATCAGCCATGGCCAGCAGCAATTTAGGAGGGTCCAGAGGTAACAGGGGCTGTCAAAATCTGTTATCTGAATGATAAGCTTTCAACACAGAAGCGGATTTGGACCTATTCTGTCTGCTGGCAAGATGCTGCTGTGCCATTAAGAAGTTACAGCATAGCTAAACTGACCGTCAAGGATCCCGGGATTTGAGAGGACGTGGACGGAGAGAGGAGGGGAAGGAAGCTACGGTAGGAAGTGGGGAGCGTGTTGGTCCTCGAGCTGAAAAAGCTTCATGGTGGATGTGCAGCAGTGATGTTGCTCAGTGGTGACGGCGCGGAGTTAGGATTTGGGTCACGCAGTATATGAGCAGCACGGTCGCACGCAGCTGCACCTTGAGCATAACACGAGTGGACCTTGACTGGTGGTGTGGTGGCAAACAGCAGATGAGGCAAATATCAGGAGGGTGCCAGTGTTAGATCCCTCAGCAGGTTAGTAAACTTGACATTTGAAGTGTTTCTCCTCTTGGTTTTGGCAGCCAGTTTTATCAGGTGGTCACACAAAGTCAGCCTTACGACGGTGAATGCTGAGATGCAGTCGGTGGATTGTGAACCAGCTGTTGGGCTGACAGGGAAGCAGTCATGTACACCAAGTGCAAGTGGGAAGATGATTTGAAAGTGAAAAGCACACGCAACTGATTTAAAAGCATTCAGCGGAGCAAGCACTATTCATGGTTGTATGGGACATAGCTGCTAAGTCAGCATCAAAGAGGCAGCAAGTTCTCAAAGGCTGAGAAGAGGGACCTAAAAATGAGTGCCTGAGCAGAGATCATCAGCTTAAAACAACCTATAGAGGAGTTTCAGGCGGATCAGGGAGGTAAAAGTTAGAGACAGCAGGTGCTGAAGAAGAGGACTGAGCTGAAATTTCTAAGGAGGAGCTTTGTGGACAAGTGCACTGGAAAACGGCAGCACGTGAAACTTCCGACAGTGCAGTCAGCAATGCGGGGAATATTCTCGAGTTTCCCGAGCAGATTGCTGGGCCTCAGTAACTTACTTGCCACGGGCACTTACTGTCCGAAGTTGCATTCATAGCTCAGGTTCCTACCCTCAAGAGAGAAATTGCAGGAGTGCAGGTTCAGTGCTTACGCATCCGGCGTTGGCAGGGAAGGTGGAATGGAGAGCAACTAGCAAAGTTGCTACCCAGCCTTTCTCAGCAATCATTAAAGTGTCTGTTCTCACTATTTTTTTCCTAGCTGCAGGCGGGAACGTTACTGCTAATTTTCAGCTCCCTGCTAACACTTAAATTAAGACTCTAGAGAGACTTGGTTGGGTTTTTTAGCGCCTGAGTAGTCATTTGACAACTTGAGAAGTAGTAGATGAATGCTGGTGAGGTTGAGAACTAGGTGTTGTCCAAGGGTAAATATGTGTGGCAGGGAGGCAGGGAAAATTCACAACAAAAATAGGCTGTACTGACCTGGGAATGAGGATACTTGAAATAAAATTGCTGCAGGCAAGCCTGTTCTCAGAGTATAAAGAGTAAAACAAGCTCCCTTGCCTTGCTGATATGCTTGGAAGACTTTAATATGACCTTGGAAGAGTAGTACGCTTAAAAAAGGGGGTCAAGAGCCAAGGGTCTAGCCTGGGGACTTAAGCAGAAGCCAGGATATGGTTCGAGCCCTGGATTTTAACCTGGCATAACATGCAGCATGAATGCCACAATGGTATGTAAGGCAGATGGAGGAAAGCAGGTCTTTAGCTGTTCCAAACAGCTGCTTTGAGCATGAATTACCAGTGTGAGGAGATCACACGCGTTTGCGCCAATGCTGAAAGCTGTCCTGCTGCACTGTTAAAATGTTCTTTATTATGGGAAAGAAAGCTTTGCTGAACCTGATGTTCCAGAAGCTGTAGTAAGCAACAAGCGTTAACACAGGCTGATGGTACCAGGAAGCTAGCTAATTTCTGCATAGTTTTAATATGAAGATCTTCCACTGATACTGCAGCTTTGCACACACAAATTTCAGTGAACTTTGGATAAAGTCATAAATGGGGTGAGGGATGATCAGAACTTTGCAAGTTGGGCCAAATAATGTATTAAAATTTTATATGTTTCATAAATTTGCGTATGTTTATTCACTGCTATATGGTAGTTGTCTATGTTTTTTTTTTAAATTTAGTCTATCAGACACATTTTTTGATCTTATTGAAAACCACAGTAAAAATCCACAGTGTAAATTCGTGTAAACAGTTTAAAATATTGAGAAGCTCATTAAATAAAAGGCTGATCCAAAACAGTGATACTAACAGCTCTGTATAAAACTGTGTGTATGTTATTAAGAATGTCTAAATTAGAAGCCAAAAAAGTGATCTGTGTGCAAATCTAGAGTTTTCCACTGCTGTTCTAAAAATTTGAGATTTAAAAAAATATTAAATATCTAAATGAAGGGATCCTCAGAAAAGCAGCACTTGGGTTTCTGCAGTCTAGAAGTTTTAAATTTATCCAATAGATACCTGAAGATCTCGAGTCAGGTGTTGCCTTGTCTTGGGCAGAGAGGAACATCATTTTAGTACTCTCTTATGACATTTGCATAACGCAAAATGCGAAACAATGAACTAAAAGACATGGCTCCTTTTATTTAAGTGAAGACCTAGCTCATTTAATCATTACTGTCTGCCAAAATAATCTGTAAATTACTCAGCAGTTTCTGACAGGGAATGATACTTTTTAAAAAAGCACCTATTTTGAATGATTGTCAGCAATTTCCATTTTATTCCGTTCCTAAATGAAGCTGCACTTACTTACCCCAAAGCAGAACATAGGCTCCAAGCTCAAATATTTAAAAGCACTAGGGAGAAACTTAGGACAATTCCGTATCTTTCTGTAATCTGTATTGCATCATTTCAGTGTTTCTTGGCTCATCCCTCCATGTTAAAAATAGAAGCACTGTTCTAAAGCAAGTTGGTTTATAAATTTGACTCAAATACCCACTTGGCACCCTCTTTTCCTGGTGATGATTGTGTGGAATATAGTCCCCTTTGGCCTCTTTCGCAGCTCCGAATGCTCCCTTGCAGGGCTCGTGTGACAGCTGCAAAAACAGATGCCAGACTCTGTATGATACTGTATTTTTCTGTGTATAATCCTTAAGGAGTTTGTGTTAAACAAAGCGACTCTGCCACTGCACGCCCAGGCCATTTCCCCTGTGATGCAGCAGTAAAAGAAGGTTATTTACATGTATGGGTGTATGATGCGGCGTTTACCTCTTTGCTCTTAATACCTCTGTTTCTAATATTCTAATACTTCTAATTCTAATATTCTCTTCCCCAGTAAGCTCCTGTCTCTGCTTCTCATTTGTTTGGATTATAAAAATATGTCCCAGTACTTCACTGGTACTTAGCTGGTTTATAACCGGCTTATTGGAAGTACAGGTGGTATACACAAAACATTATTTGTGTTATGATCTTCGGTTGGGTCCCTGAAGGTCTCTCTGTAAAAAAAGCAGCATTCCGAAGGTATAGGCATTTCAGAGCTGAAGTGGGGTCAGCTGGGTGTACGCACCACGCGAGAATCCTTTCTGCTTACTTTGTTTCATACCATATTTTTTTTTTTCTCACTGTGCTCAGTAAACTATTTAGGAGATACCCATTAGCATAAATAGGAGTTACATAGCAGTGTATCACAGCTAAGCTGTACTTACTGAAGCTTTTATATCTACAGTACTTAAAGCATCACTATTTTTATGCTACTTTTTGCCAAAGCATAAAAGTGATTATTATTCCTATGTATTGTTATTTAAGCCTGTTTTTTCAAAGAAAAGTCTTTCCTATTAACTCACCATTTTCAGCAACTGTTTGCAGATTAAATATTTCCAGGCTTTTTTCCTCTTAAAACATAAATTGGAACAGTGCTCCTCAGCTTTTCAACTTGGGAAAGTCTTCATCCACTTTTTATGATTTCTTTCCACTTACTGTAAATGTAAGAACAAAGCATATAGAATATATCCATAGTAACAAGAAGTATATGTAAGGTTATGTTCATGTGTCTGTTTGGAAAGGTTAACAGATCATTTGACCTTGAATGGCTAGTGTGTAGAATTGGAAAACAGCATTCTCTCCGCTTTATAACACAATAAAATTTACAGTACTTCATGTCACCCTGATTTCGTGCCACTGTCCTTCTGCATTTGTGACCCTTTGGCTCAGAAACAGTGCCTTAAATCCTTATTAAAGTATCCTTTGTATCAAATTGTATTTGAATGCCGAGGGACAAATCGCATTGAACATAAAGGAGCAAAAGTGAAGAACAGTTTGCATTTAGATATTTTGCAGTGTTCTTGGCAAGATGTCTTACCGGGTAATGCTTTAAAGGCATAGCTCTGCATGCTTTCAAAATTATATTCACTACCAAATGAGAAGGGTGAAACTGAAGTCTCCTGAGAGGTTACTGTAGAAGGGATAGACTGAAGATAATAGGCCTACTCTTTTTGTCTTTTAGGGCAGATGTCGACACGTAACTAGGGAGGGAGAAAATCATACATCCCTACTGGTCCCTTGCTTAGACCTACATGACGTGATTTAAGGAATGCTGAGGTTGTTAGCTTACTTCCAAGCCCAAGGTTATATGGTCATGGCCTCTTTTTTTCTGTCTTGGAGTATGGGCAAAATAAGAGGATGTCTGCTCGCAGCAGGGGCAGAAACAAGCTTACACCTGTCCATAGAGCGTGCGAGACGAACACGTTCACAAAAATCTACCGACCTGTTGAGGCATACTGGGTGAAGGAGATCTCACAGTTTCTGGGTCAGCGCTGAACTCTACCGTGCTGCCTGGCTGTAGCTCTTGACTGAATTACAGCATCCTTTATGTAAGCCATGGAGCAAACTCTAATAATACCTGAAAGCAGCTGTGCAGATCTCTAGGCCTAAAGTCAGGAATCTCCTTTAGCGCAGGTTTATAGTGTGGCTGCTGAGCCATACTGTGCTTTCTTTGAACATCACAATTTACTCCAAGGATCTTCATGAATGCAGTGTAGCCACTAAGACCTTTTCTGCATAACCTATGTGTAAAGTTTCTTGGCATTGCTCACTTACGTGTTTAGCGATGTTGTGGCCACCGAATGTACCTTTTCAATCCTCAGCTTCCCCATTTGTAAAACAGTATTAAAGATATGTATCCACTTCATAGGCCAAAGTACAAATTCCTATTGCTACATTTGTGCAAAGTATTATTAAGATGACCATCTGGCAAAGGAGAGATTCTGGCATGCAGCCCTTTGTTCTTTCATCTAGCCATTCTGTTACTATTTTTTTAATAGCTCTAGGTTCCAGGCAGGTCTGCAAGCCCCGCAAACCTTTTAACACCTCTGAAAGCTTGGGATAAGCTAAAGAATTCACAGCAACTCTTGCAGCACACAGGGGAAACAGGGAACAAGAATCCCAAATTCTCTAAAATAGCAGAGATTTTGTTCCTGCTATCCCCACTTATTCCCCACAGGAGTGGATGACAGTTCATGGATCATTGAGCCTGGCTCCTGCAACCACAGCCAGCCATGTAATAGATGTAATAGTCCAGAAGAGACCAGAGGAAAAACCAGCCTGTGTCTGCTCCGCCAGCCGCCGCAAAATACTTCCCTTCCCAACATTCCTGTATGTAAAAGGTACAAATCTCCCTGAATTACCCAGCGTCACGTGAAGAGAGTGTAACACGCATGTCCTGCATCCCCACAACACTATGGGCTTTGAGAAAGAGCCACAGCGTTCCTGGGAAGTAGGCTGTGACCACGTAGGGAGGGAGGCAGGTTCTTCCCCCTCGCTGCCTCTCCAGGGTAATGGTCCCGAGGCTGACTTCTCCCTCCCCTCAAATCTGGTCGCAAGTGTTTTACCTCTAAACACACAGACAAGTCGGAAAAACCAGGAAAGCGAGAGTTTTCTCAGCTCTGCCAGGTATCCTGCACTTTCTGCCCCAAACCCCAGCGTCCTGCCTCGCCTGCGGCCACGTCTTCAGAGGATGATTGCCTGCATCCAGCGGCGAGGGGAAGGGAGCGCGGTTTGTTCTCCCTTCGTTCCTGCAGTAAAAGCCCTGAGTCAGAGGAAGGCAGGTCTGAAGCATAATTTCAAAGCAGCTTGATTATGACTTTGCATTAGTGCCTGTCATAGAAGATGATGCATCTACTCCTACTGTAACACTTGTTTTGCAAGTGAGAACTAGGCATAATGGGAGATGAGATGTTAAAAAATGGAGCAGTAGAATAAACTGAAATTAGGTAGTGGCCCCAGACACTGTTCATGCAGGAATTACAGGGATGTTTGAGAAAGCGGCTGAGCTACAGATAAAAATGTAGCTTCAGGCTAGAGTCAGTTACTTACCTATAGCCTTGGAGTCTAACCAATACTACACTTTTAAAAAAACCCAAACCATTAGGGGTGACTTGAGGAACATAAAGCACTGACCTTAAATTAGGATCAGGAACATGAGTTGAAAAAAGCAAGGTAGAGCCTATAAAATACTAAACTGAGCATGGTACAATTAGATGCAAATCAGTCCAGCTTCCGTGAAGAAAAAAAATCTAATCTTACTAATCGCATAGAATTTAAATCTGTCATTAAAATAGCAGAAAGTGTTTTGTCAGCCAGTTCTTTATCTAGACTTTTGAAAAGACTTTGCCAAAAGTCTCTAACAGGATGCCATGTCTGTCATTTGTCATAGCAGGAGGCAGTCTAGGTGTGCTGGTTTTGGCTGGGATAGAGTTAATTTTCTCCACAGTAGCTGGTATGGGGTTATGTTTTGGATTTGTGCTGGAAACAGCGTGGATAACCCAGGGATGTTCCGTCCCTGCTGAGCAGGGCTCACCCAGAGCCAAGGGCTGTT
>JANZLQ010000029.1:11515594-11533512 GCA_026212715.1 Elanus axillaris
TTCTGCTTCTCCCCCCACCCCACCAGCGAGGAGGCTGGGGGGGCACAAGGGGTTGGGGGGGACACAGCCGGGACAGCTGACCCCACCAACCCAAGGGAGATTCCAGACCACAGGACGTCACGCTCCACATGTAAAGCTGGGGGAAGGTTGGTGGGGTTTGTTTTTTGGCGACTGGCTGGGCGTTGGTTGGTTTGTGGTCACCAACTGTTTCATTTGCATCACTTGTCTTTCTTGGGTTTTATTTCTCTGTCTCTGCTATTTTCCTTTTCGTTACATCATCATCATCATTATTATTATGGTTGTTGTTGTTACCACTATTCTAATTCTTATTTTATTTTATTTCAATTATTAAACTGTTCTTATCTCAACCCACAAGTTTTCTCACTTCTATCCTTCCCACTCTCTTCCCCCTCCCATTCTCTCCCCATCCCGCTGGTGGGGGAGCGAGCGAGCAGTTGTGTGGTGCTTAGCTGCCGGCTGGGGTTAAACCACAAGACTAGGGCAGGAGGCCATTTGGAGCAACAGATAACTTTTTGCCTATGACGAAGAGACAGCCTAGATCATCTGCTCCAGCAAAAGGCAGTTCTGCTCCTGCTCCTTTTCCCAGCCCCTGGCAGGGTGTGAGGCACAAGGCAATGGCTGGGGATGCTGCACGGGAGAACGGCGTGGGTCTTCTTCGGCATCAGGCTGGAGTCAGGAGAGATACCGGCAGTTTCTGTGAGTAGGACAAGGGTAGGTATTACCAAAGGGATAAGCACTCAGACAGGGTATGCTGAGGAGGAGACGAAAGAAGCCCTTCGCATACCTGCATGAAACTTCATTGAGCTTTTCTATTATCCATGTGCCCCGTAGCCCAAATTAGCCTTTTCTTGATTTCCTTCCTCCCCACAGATCTTGAAAAACCCCCTGACTCTTTCTAGGCTTCTTAGGCACCAGCTCTGCCATCACAGTGCTACTGCAGCAAGAAAGCGGACAAATTCAGCTATGGGATCTTGATACAGCTTTGTCAGAGGTATTTAAGGAAATTAAGTATTGAAGGTAGGCAGGCCCAAAATATAGCAATGTTCTAGACTGTAAACTGACTGAGGGAAACAAAGAGGAGCTATAGATGGCTTATGGTCAGTATGGAAGTAGGTTAATTACCAGCTTTCTCCAGGGCATTGTACAAGGACAGATGATCCATGTGTGCATTAATGACCTAAGAATGAAATGAGATGTGGTAGGATCTGAGAATAACTAAATATTAGATTAATCCCAAGCAAAAAAGACAGTGAAACTCTGTCTTCTTTTTAAACTTAACTAAGGTCAACACCAAATGTAAGAAAAATGGAACTAATATGTAGTGTCAGGAATTTTTTCCTGCGTGAATAGTACTCCATCTTAAATCCATATCAAACTTCATAATGACTTCTCAAATGAGATCATCTTGGTATACACTGCAAAGACAGTGGAAGTAGCTATCAGTTTAAAAGACCTTGTTCCTCATTTTCAAGATGCTGAAAATCTTGTTTTACCAATGGAGAGCTAAAGTTGAAAGGAAATCTGAAATGCTGTAAGAGGTCAGCATATGTGTGAGCAGCTATCTGTAGAGACAAGCTGGCATAGAAAGCCCAGCACAACTGGGCCTTTTTGTTCCATAAATGTGAAAAATTAAATATGCACACAATATGGTTTTGATATTCTCCTCCTGACAAACTTGTTTCTAAAGGTTTTCTAAATAACTTCATTGAAGGGATGATCTTCAGTCTTTGTCTCCCACTCTCCTTGTCCCAGAGGGAGCAGGAAAAAAAAATCTTGAGCCTATTGCACTCCAGTATGTGTCAAGGTGATCACAAATGCTCTACAGAAGGCTGCATCTGAGTGGTTTCACTTTGGGTAAAGGCACAATGACATGAAGACTAAAACCCTGGCAAGGTGCACTCTTGAGACAGGGGACAGTAATGAGGTTCAGTTGGTTGGGTAAACACAGCACTTGATCGGAAGACTTGTGGCTGTTGAAATTCATCACAGACTTGTACAAAATAATGTGTTTTGGAAGAGAAAATTGTACCAGCTCACTCAAGTGTATGAGTTCTTCACCTCTTTAGCAAATGATGTCCTCATTAGCTGCCACAGAAGCTTCTGAAGTTTATTTGCAAAGTACTTCAACCTTCAGGATTCAGCACAAGCCAAGAAAAATTACTTGTCTGCATGCATGGATTTTACTCTGAAGAAAGAAGAGTTTATCATTGGATTCTGGTCCAGGCAGACAGATTAGACAGTCTAACCAGCATGACAGTCCTTGATGTATGCTCTGTGTGCAACAGCTGGGCACTCTGGGAGTTTAAATATTTGTATCGTACAAAGAAATGAAATAAGAAACCAAAATGTGCATCAGTGAAATGAAATACCCATGCCTATAATTCCAAAACAAACAATATTTTAATAAAATCTGTTTCAGTTATAATTATTCTCACACAAGTTTTCTATCTATCTGGAACATGCAGGGCAAATCACTAGCAAGGTAATAAAATTATCTCAGCATCTTTAAAAATACTTTTTCTGAGGAAAAGCACCTAAAAGTATAGTCTAGAAAGAACTGAAGAACTTGGTGAATAAATTTGTGAACGTGAACTGTGAAGTTAACCACTGGTGACACTAATATCTGAAGACACGGAAAAGCACGCATGACATGGACAAGTGCAAAAACCTGCAGGATTCCTCATGCTCTTCCTGTAAATCAAACATAGAAAATTGACCCCGATTGTTTTTTTCACCCCACAAGCTAGAATACTTTAACTGCTGCCTTAGAATTGAAGGCAATAGTTCAAAATATAAACTTGACATTTTAAATAGAAAAGGCAGCTGCCAAACACATGCCTGTACTCTATTTTCTTGCTTGCAGGTGAAGTGTGTAAGCTCTAGGGTTATAACAGAACAAAATAGAGGTACACTAGTTCAAACACTATTTTTATTACTGCTACGTGAATTGTCAGTCTGACTCTGTATTGCTTGAAGGAGGTTGAGGAGTGCAAGGGAGCACTATTCCAGTAATGCCCTTAATCCACCGCCTTTATAGCTGAAATATTTCAGTTATAAAGTGAAAAATATAAAATTGAAGTTGGTCCTTTGAATGATGGGTGTAGATTCTTTATATCCATCTAACCTATTGACAGCAGTAAGCATTTATGTGGACTGGAGGACTAATCAGGTGCATTATGAGGAAGTCACATCATTGTAATCATATTTGAATGAAAATTCAGGATATTAGTAGTGGTTGCAAAACTAAGAATGCATACATTAAAAGGTCACAGATCGATTCCCCATTGAGATAGAAAGATCCTGGATGTATGCTAATGATCGCTAAAATAGAACTTCTGTTTAATTTGGGCTTAGTAATGTCATCTTACGACCTGGTGATACAGAGAGTATGAAGAAGAGGAGAAGGCAAGCTTGCACTCGTGAGAAATAATTTAGGAGTATAAAAATAAGTGTAAAATAAGGAAGAAGTTTTGTATCTGGGATGTAATTCTATTTTCATCCTGCTTTATGGAGGTGTAGGTCAAATACTGGTGTAATTGCATTGATACTGCAATTGGTGGAACTGCTACTATCTTTGCATAGTAAAGTAGGACAGTGAGATTTCTGGCCTATTATTTGGCATATAGATACCTGTATGCAAATTTTCCAAATAAAAGCACTTGAGCAAAAATGATATGAAGGAGATACTAAGCTTCTATGGTTCCTGATGATTTCAGTTTAAGGCTACTTTACCTCTGAAAGACAGCAGCCATCAAGCGCATTAATACATCTTAACTTTAGGGTACAGCCCCAGTTTGGTTTTGGTTTATACGGCCTGGAGAAACCCATGCCAAGGGGGAAAAGGAAGGACTATGGGGATGTAGCTCCTTCAAAACCCTGACAAATCTACTCCATATTACACGTATGTAGTTGAATTCTCTTTAATTTTCATGAGTGACTGCATTTTAGAAAAGCCTTGCTCTTTTTGGTTCTGCACCTTCATTGCACGTCATTTTAAGAGAGGTTTTAATAAAATACAGCAATTCAGGAGCAAGAAGGGCACTGCATTCAGGGAGAAGTGTGGGGATTCTCCCGTCCAAATTAATGTATCCATTTTAAATAAGCCTTTTTGAATATACAGAGAAACCTATATATTTGCTGAGTCTGTTCACTCCAAAATATCAAGTGTTGAAGCATCATATCCCCATCTATGTCAGATGTTGTAATTTAACTATCAAGAGTCCTAGATTACCATGATAATTACTTTCAGTGGTTCTGCTAATGCACAGTCATTCTTGAAAGGTATGCTACTACGGGATTTTTTGTATCCTTTAAAATGGAGGGCTGGAGAGTTTCTGTATATAGTTATGCTGCCATAATTATACTGTATGTAGCTACATTCCTTGTGGGAAAAAGCTGTAAAAGGAAAAGCCATTTTTCAAGATTTCATTACGTTTAAGACATACAGTGACAAATTACTTAGTTCATGCATGCTGCAGTGCTCAAGTCAGTTTACCCTTGTCTGCTTCTCAGTTTAAGCTTTGCAAGACTAATTTTTCAGGCTCTTTCCTGTTTGTTGGGATCTCAAAGAGGGTGTAATTGATTACAATTTTACAAGACTTTTAAAGGGCATGATACTAGTTTTGCTACCTGTTTTGGATGACTGTCATAGCATCAAGTATTAACACAAAATTGCAGAAAACACAGAGAATATTTGTGCATGTTTGTACTTGTGTGTATATGTGTATGCTTGTGTAGATAGATTGTTATTTTCAATGTTGTATATAAATAAAACCACAACAGGTCTGCTACCACAACTCGAATATTCAAATTACTATTGGAGGAAGGAATATTTAAATGTTTGAAATCTGTCCAATATCTATGTAGCTCTGATTTTAGAATTGTAGCCTATAATGCTCTCTAAAACTATTATGTCAGTTCTGTGTCATATTCCCAGATTTTGCTAAGAACCTAAGTGGAATGAGTATTTTGATATGTATATAACAGACAGGGGCTTTTAACCTACAAGCTGTTGCCAAAGCCTAAAAAGATATTCAGCAGGATACAGTCTCTGGGTCCAAGCTGTAACTTACCCTTTTTGAATACATAAGACTTTTTTCAGCATGTGCATTAACAATTGATTTTATTGGGAAGAGGCCAAATTTGTTTGCTGCAGCCAAGGACTATGGTGGTTTTGGATGAATGAAATGAAAGCATGCATAAAGGAAATCTTATACTGTTCACAGCTAATGGATTTCTCTGGTGCAAATTCAATATTAAGTGCAGATTACAGCTGCAGTGATTCTTGGGGGAATTCGGGATGATATTGCATCTTATGAGGGATGCTAATTTAAAAGAATGGCTGGCCAGGATGCATTTAATCACCATTGAAAACTGTAACGTACAAGAGGAGACAAGGGAGAAAATAGTGCCTGATGTGATACAGATGGAGGGAACTTCATTAGGAAGTACCTGAGATTGCCATGACTTTTTGGGAATGGACACGGTGCTGTTATTTCCTGAAATATGAGAGGAATCGTGCAATTCGATTTATAACCAATATCTACTGTGAAGCAATTATTTTCCAGGTCAAAACTGAATTGGTAGGGTCCTTACTTGCATCTAGCCATTTTAGAAGAACTGGAACCAGTGTTCTGCTAACTCGTTGATTTAACGGGTAGAAAAATGAGGCTTTAAAAGAGTTTAAAATGGAGGAACAAGGTAGGTAAAAGTCCCCAGTCATTTCTTCTTTGCTACTGAAATAGTATTTTGTTTCATTTAACCTGTAATTGTATCTGTGTGCATAAATTTAGCTATTAAGCATGTACGTCCACATTCTGCCAGTGTGTTCCCCTGTGTGTTTGCGTATAAGGTAACTTTGTATGTGTGAGACAGAGAAGCAGTTTTAACCCTAAAAAGAAATAAACTTTTCCTGTTGCTTACTATGATCCTTTTCCTCTTTCAAAAATGCCAGGTTTTCCTTTGCCATTCTAGATGCTTCGAGATGGCTTGTATTTGGGGAAAGAGTGGGAGGGAAAAGAGAGGGTTTGGGGAGGAGGGGCTGGTGTTGACAACTTGTTAATGAAATTTCAACGTTAACACACATTGAGGATTTCAGTAAGATTATCTTCTGAAGAAAAAAATTTCCCTTAGCGTGGCATTTTAAATACAATCTCTTTCACTTATATAGCACCTGCCATCCCAGGGAGCAAGTCTTTTGCAGATCCTAATTTAATTAGCCTCCACATATACCTACGATGTTACTGAACAGTACCATTCCCATGTAGAGATGATGAGAGATGTGCAAGGAGATACAGCTACTATATTACATTAGAATTAATGGTCTGTCTCATGTTACCTTCAACACGGGAGAATACTTAGGAGGAAATACTGAATCTGAAATCTCATCTGCTTTTGCTTACCTACTGGATGCTGAAAATTAGCTGCTGGTTCTTGGTAATTGTCTTCAAACTATAGAAGTCGTAACAGGGCCAGCCTCAAGTGTGGTGGGCAGAGCACTGCGCAGGGAGTGCATGGGCTTCCTGCAGGTCCTCCCCAGCCTGGGGGGATTCCAGCCCCCCCACTCTCATGTCTCTTGGGAGCTGCTCAGCCAGAAGGCCACAGGAAAGGTTTGCAATAAGCACACAATCTGCTTTTGATCACTAAACGTGTTTCGGCCAGAAAAATAGAACAGGGGACCAAGGGGCATCTTGTGTGTAGGAGCAACCGAGGTTATGGCCAGGAATGGGTCCATATCGGAGCGGTAGGCACGTCAGTTTTGGTACGTCACATATGGACAAGAGCAGGGAGGAGGTAGCGAGTCATTCAGCTGGGTCAGTGTGGTAGCAGCTCTGGGCATTGCAGTAAATCTGGTGTTCCTGGTGGATGAAACTGGAGATACCACCAGTTGCTTGTTCCTCAGAGGAGTAGTCAAGGTTTTCATCAGTCTCTGGGCTGGAGGTGCTTAAATTGAGTTGCTTTCAACCCTATGAGCACACTTGCTTTTTGTGGATCTCTGTCTTATCTTTTGTACTAAGTATGTTGTTAGCCTATCTCCACTTAAGTCATTCTGCAAGCTGACAAGAGAGATACGGAATGAGAATTAGGACTGAATTTTCCTCACTCCTGATGCTAATCATTTAGAGCATTTCCTCCCTCCTGCTTGAAGGGTTTCCCCTTGTCACCAGGATATGGTTCAAATCAAGCCAAGAAGATAGAGATGGATGAAACCCCACAGGTTTGCCTTGAAACAGCATTTTCAAATGTGAAAAGCTTACCAGGAGCTTAGTCAACTTCCTCAGTTCATTAAAATTAATTTGGAGGTCTCAAGACGATCAGTCTTCTTTATCACTTCTGGCACGCCCTGTGCCTAGTCAAAGTCCACCCGTTGCAAACATAGGCCACATTCCCAGGGTGCTGAAATTTGTTTCATCGGCTTCCAGGCCTGCTTGATATACTGAAGTCCAAGAGTGTGAAAAAAAAAACCATGTTGAAAGCCAGCTAAATGAAGGGCTTTGGACTGGCTCATTCGGGGCATTTTGTTTGTTTGGTTTTGTTTGTTTGCTTATTTGTTTGGTTTTCATTTTGACCAGGTTCACCTCTTTTTAATCCGCTCTTCTTTTAGACAAAGTGGGCTGAGCCTAGCTGTGGCAATTTAATGCTAAATGCCAGATTCACCCCTGTGGGGAAAGGAGGTGTAGCAGACACATTCACAGCCCGGCAGCGGATGGTAGCATGAGGAAGGTACCGTGGAGTCCATTCAGTCCAGGGAAGTAGCGCACAAGCCTGGGGACCGTAGGGGGAAACAGCATCCCACAAGGTGGGCTGGCACGAAAAGAAGCCTGGAGCTTGTTCTTTGGCTTTGGCTGAATTTCCTGCATTTACCGTTTTGGTGGATTTAGCTGGGAGAGCTTCTATCGGCGTTGCCTCAGTTCTTTGCCTTCATTTCCCTGAAACGGTTTTGTTGAATCTCAGTCTGCTTCTGGGGAAAAAGTTAGGTCACAAGCATGCAGATTCCTGTAGAGTGTCCAGCAGATGTATAACTGTATGGTATAGCGTGTGTGTGTGTGTATATATGGGACGTGTGTCCGTGCATGTATGTGTATGCCTGTATATATAATCCTCAGACTGTCCCTTTTTATTGATCCGACCCAATATTTAAAGCTAGAGGTCTCAGTCACGGTGATTTCAGTAAGAGTTGGGCCTCTGCCAATGCTTTCTGGGAAGGGGGATGGTGCAGTGTTCTGTGAAGATGTAGCTATAATGTGCTTCTAACTTAAGGTAATCTGGAGCCAAGTTTAATCAGATACACATTAGTGAATGGAATACACTTTCCAAATGATGAAATTCTGGTTGGACCACTCAGCACAAGATAAGAAAATCACAGCAGATGCTACTGAAGCAAAGGTGGGAGTTGAGGGCAGAGACTGCCAAGAAACAGTAAATGTATTTTGCAGAAAACACACTGATTTTTTTTGTCAGTGTCTCTTTCTTTGCATGCCATCTCTCTGCAACTAATTTTCCCCTAGGAAGTTGTAAGGTCATATTGACCTGTATGTTCAAACCATGCGGTCAGGAAGGAAAAAAAGATAAAAATGTATTTGTGAAAATACTTAACTAGTCAGTACAAAAGGAAACCCTTGGCACAGGAACAGGTTTTCGGCAGACTTTTTCAAACTTAATCTCAAAAGCAAATTAAAAGAGTGAATGATGGTCTTTATCTTGACCTAGGGTTTCAGTGCTTCACAAGTATATCGTGCCAGTCTGCTGTTTGGTATAAGGAAGAAAGAATCACAGGTCCCTAGAGACAGCGTTGATCATTAATGTATTTTACCAGGAAAATAAGTATTCTTCTGGAGAGATTCTTTTTGGTCTTTTTGCTTTCATGTCCATCTTGACAAGGACAAGATGGAAAAACAGAATGTATGAAGAAAACCATTCAGAAATATACCTCAATACTAGAATGTCTTTCTCTTCCTTTCGAGTAATTTACAACACAAAACAAGAGCTTTCACTCTTCAGTTTAAAAAAAAAATAAAATTGCAGTGCATTGAATTAAACAATGCACAGAGAGATCTTTATGACCGTTATGTGCCTGGTATAAGTTAGTTAAGAAGCAGACAGGATTCTTTGGAGTACGGTTTGCCATATTTGACCAGCATGCCAGCTGAAATGCATTTTGATACCTGCATTTCAAATGTCAGTAAAAGGTAGGGTGTTTCTAATTAAAGAATCGAAGCATTCCCTGGGGAAATATGGCAAGGCAAAACTGCATTCTTGGAGCCACCAAGGTCTTTCCAATAAAAGAAGCTTCCCTGCCATGGCAGTGGGACTCCCTCCAAGTGCTGGACGATGTGATCCCACCTTCCTCCTGCCTTTGTCTGCCCATGGCTTACCGTTCTCTTCCCTCTGCCTGTGGTTCTGGTGCTCTGTGATCCTCACGGAGCCATTTCAGCATGCTAAGATGACATAAAACTAATCAAAATTAAATGAGAAAAACAGGGGCAGCTCTTGACGAGTATGACACGTTGAAACGGCTCAGCACAGATTCAGACATGTGCAGGAGCTGGCACGAAGGAGGGAGGGAGTTTGCACAGCCAGGATTCATGGAAGGTGGGTGTCAACAGGTAGACTGATGTAGGCTTCCATTTAGCCATGGCTTTAATTGCTTTTTTGAAATGGCCTTCAAAGCACAGGGTCAAATTTGTTGTGTATCTCTGTAGGTGCAAATTGCAGACACAAGTAAACGTGAGCACAGAAATGGAGGACAGTAGCAGGAAGACTTTCAGATCATTATAATTGTCTTCTTGCATGAGGAGATGCTTTGAGAGAGCAAAGAAATGCTGCCAGAAGCAAACATGTCAAAGCCCTTAGAAAAACAACAGAATCGAACACCCTTGGAACTGAGACAATCATCTTAAAAAGGTGCTTCACTTCCTTCGAGTGTTTTTTTTCAAAGACCAGTTCTCAAACTTAATTAGCATTCCTAAGACATAAAAGACCTTCTCTGACATAGAAAATGGTAAAAGACATGTAGAAAGCAAATGTGTTACCTTAGCTACCTGTTTGGGGTGACATTTTAAATACAGAAAATAAAGCTGGCAGAATTATAGTGACCTTTCAGCCTGAACAAATAAAATAACATCTGCCAAATCTAAATGGCTGCCTCTAGCTGTAGGAAATGATATGCATCTTTGAGCACTAATACATAGGTCTTAGGTACTTAGTACATAGGTACTTAGCTTTACTAATCCCTCCTAGACCTAAACAATTTATTTCCCAGCAGAGCGTGGAAGGCTGAAAATTCCAGGAATATGGTGCAAGCACCAAGGGACACATAGGGACCAACCGTGGCTGGGGGGAAGCCATCCGCATGGTCTTCCACCCTCTTAACCTATCATGAGTCCCTCATTTTCTTTGGAGCACCCAGGAGGAGCTGTTCAGTGTATCCCTGGATGTTTTCTTTAGCCCTCCTATACGTGCACATTTCTGCGTATGGAAGCAGTCTTCTGAGTTATATGCCTTCTTTTTGAATTTCCTCTGGAAACCAAGGGCATATATGTGGCAATCAGACAGATTGCTGTTAGAAAGGCAATTGGTAGGTCTAAAAAGGGAAAGCTTCTCTTTATAATATTCTCCATAGAAAAAAAGGAACTGCGAAAATTACTTTTTCCTGCTTCCCCAAGCTCTTTTAGCTTCTGGTCTCAGCTATACCAGCAGTTAAAGCAAGTTCTTAATTGTGCTCTTGAAAAGCTGAGAAGAGCAGTTCATAGGTTTTATAACCTCCTTTATCAGGTACTCTTACATCCCTATCCACCTTCACCTCAAATACTCCTTAAATTCAGAGCTGCCACACACATGGAAAACCCAGTTCTGCACGTGCGTGACTGGGATCCACAGAGCAAGCAAATGTCATGGAGGCACTGGTATTTTACCTAGCTAACATAGAAGGCATGCAGGCTCCATGAATTGCAACTATAATTAGCCAAAAATACTGAATTTCTTAATGGTTTCCAAAGGTTAAAGGAAGTTCATGCAATTTGCCATCTGGATTAATATAAATGGGCTTCAATTTAAGCAAATAATGCCAAACAGACTTATTATTATTATTAACAGTAGTATTATTAGCATTATGTATAACTTCAGTTGCACTTAGGATTTTGAGAACATTTTTATTCACTGTGCAAAGAGCTAGGAAGACGTGTCATGTATTCCCTGAAGAAGTCATAATCTATAAAGTCTAGGCCAAGAACCAGACTTGTAGCAGGTGGCATTTTGGAGATGGGGTGTCAGTCTGAACACAGAATTCCAACTCTGGCACCTGCCATATGTCTGAGGAATTGTCAGTGGCAGGGTAGTTAAAGAGCTATCTGCTTGTTATACAGATGCTAAAATTGCATTTTTTAAAAATATTTCCTTTACTTGCAAGCTTTCATTTTTTTCACCAATGCCGTACCTATAAACCTGACCATAAGTTCCGCCATACTGCTCCCTTCTTAGTTCTAGTATTAAACTTTGACAATGAAGTGACTGGTCTGGTAGGTGAGGGGAGAGCAGTGGATATTATCTACCTAGGCTTCAGCAGGGCTTTTGGCACTGTCTCCCATAAGATCCTCATAGAGAAGCTGATGAAGTATGGCCCGGAGAAGCAATCAGTGAGGCGGATTGAAAACTGGCTGAATAAGCTGAGCTGAAGGGGTTGTGAAAGTGGCAGGAACTGTAGCTGGAGACCAGTAAGCAGCAGCGTATCCCAGAGGTCAAAGCTGGCTCTGCTCCTGTTTAACGTCTTGAGAGACGTCACATCCATGATCTGGATGATGGGGCAGAGTGTATCCTCAGCAAGTTTGTTCGTGTCACAAACCTGGGAGGAATGGCTGATACGCCAGAGGGTTGTGCTGCCATCCGGAGGGACCTTGACTGGCTGGAGAAATGGCCCAACAGGATCCTCATGAAGTTCAACAAGGAGAGTGCAAAGTCCTGCGCCTGGGGAGGACCAACCCCATGCACCGGTACATGCTGGGGGCCGCCCAGCTGGAAGGCAGCTCGGGAGAAAAGAACCTGGGGGTCCTGGTGGACACCAAGTTGAACATCAGCCAGGGATGTGCCCTCGCAGCAAAGAAGGCTGATGGTGTCCTGGGCTGCAGTAGGAGGAGTGTTGCCGGCAGGTGGAGGGAGGAGATGGAGATCCTGCCCCTCTACTCAGCACTGGTGAGCCCATGCCTGAGTGCTGTGTCCTGTTGTGGGCCGTCCAGGACAAGAGACATGCAGAGCTACTGGAGACAGTCCAGCACAGGGCCACAAAGATGATGAAGGGACTGGAGCATCCCTCTTTTGGGGAAAGGCTGAGAGAGCTGGGACTGATTAGCATAGAGAAGAGATGGCTCGGGGGCAATCTTACATACCTGAAGGGAGGGTACGAAGAGGATGGAGCCAGGCTCTTTCCAGTGGTGCCCAGTGACAGGGCCAGAGGCCGTGGGCACAAACTGAAACACGGGAGGTTCCCTCTGAACGTCGGGGAACACTTTTTGACTGTGAGGGTGACCAAGTGCTGGCACAGGTTGCTCAGAGAGGTTCTGGAGTCTTCATCCTCGGAGATATTCCAAAGCTGTCTGGACATGCTCATAGGCAACTGGCTGTAGGCGATGCCCCTGCTTGAGCAGGGAGGTTGGACCAGATGACCCCTTCCAACCTCACCCGTTCTGTGAATCTGTGATTAAGCTTGTAATGGAAGGGTAAAGCAGATCATCCCATTTGCCAGCAGGGCCAAAGCAGGTTTTGGAGATACCCTTTAGAGCCCTTTCAACCTGCAGTGTCTTTAGGGGAACCAGTGCTGAGAATGGTTCCTGCCCAGGTGCAAGGGGATAGTGCCGGATGCTTTGTGGGGAGCAAGCGTTCCCTCCACAAGTCCCAAATGAGCGTTCCAGCTCTGGCATTTGCCCCCTCACCCTGGTGAGGAGCAGATGGCCCCATGGCTCCTGGCACCCCCCTGTCCAGTTTTACCCTCTTGAAAGCACTCCTGTGCTACATCAGGCTCCCAATTATACTGATTCTCTGGGTGGCAATAAATTCAGGCTTGATACTTAAAGCATTGCTCTTTGTACATATATGTACAACAGTTTGGGACTTAACCTGAGCACAGATTTTGTGTTTGTTCGGTTATATTTTTAGCATTTTAACTGTACGGTCTCCCAAGTTTTACAAGCCTTCTATTAGATGTTATATCCTTCTCTACTGGAATAAGGTGCCTAAATGGCAGGGCAATGACAAGCTTATACATAAGTATCTGTATGCAAATATGATTGTGTTTTACTTTGCAAAACTTTACTGATCTTACACCCAACTAAGAATAGTATTAAAAAAATGTTCATAGGCCAAACCTTAGCTCATTTTTTTCAAACCTCAGGTGGAGACTAGTTCAGTGGTACTGGCTTATTTCAGTTTACCTTAAACCACCTCTTAATCAATCCTAAACCAAAGCAAGCCACCTGTAAGTCAAGAGTTTAAGTGCTTAAATCAACCATTTAAAATTAATATTTTCAATTAAATGGAGGTAACTGCCCATGTAGACTAACTCATACAGATCAGACAGATTTTTCTAAAGTAATTTTTTTCTTAAATAGAATTTTCATTGGAGTTGCTCCTGCTGCACATGAATGAATCTTTTCTGAGCTAATAGGTAACACATAATGTGACTCTGACACCCCTGACTATTTTGTGCTGCGTCTTGCCATGGCCATTTTGTTCATCTGCCCCTTAGGTTGCCCTTCTCAAAATACAGTATAAAAGAGATTGATGTGGTCAGGTCTCGTTTCTCCTGTTTGTTCAAGGAATTCCTGACACAGCAAAAAATCCTTTTTCATTCTTGTTGTGTGTCTGTGTTATCTCTGCTTCCTTTTCTGAATAACTTCACAGACAAAATGGCTGTTGAATTCACAGCCAGTCTCGGCATTTGTTGTAAATTCATGCCCTTTGATACAAGCTATTCTTTGAAGCATTTGTTCTCATAGGCATTTTACTATCCTTCAGTGCTTCTCGGGTTTTGAGTTATATTTTAAGATGAAACTAATATTGGAGTTGAGAACTCCAGTTAGACTAAAAACTCTAGATCTCTAATGACCACGGTTTGCTTTCAAGTCCTACATGTAATTGCTGTCTTGCCAGCTCATGTTATTTTCTCCTTTGGCTTGTGTGTTGCTGCCAGCATGTCACCTCTTATATTCCATCTTTTTCTATAGTATATTGATAAGGGGGCAATCTGGGAGGTCTGTTAAGTTGGCAAAATTCCAACTAGATCCCTCAGTGTCTTTTTCTCACTGACGCCCTTTTGATTTGGCCTATGGGAACTGATGAAAGGCTGAAATGAAA
Source organism: Elanus axillaris (assembly GCA_026212715.1). NCBI lineage: Eukaryota > Metazoa > Chordata > Aves > Accipitriformes > Accipitridae > Elanus > Elanus axillaris. The sequence continues at coordinate 11,529,959 of JANZLQ010000029.1, forward strand.
ATGCTGCCATTTGCCCTAGAGCTCTTCCCCTAGGCAAAACCCAAGCCAGAAACTTTATTCCAAAGATTTCTGAATACTACATTTGCAAAGCATGCATATATAGTGCATGGTGCGGTGTTCAGCTTGGTATTCAGGACCATTTCTTTGTGAGATGCTGTTGAGCGCTACTAATACTATTAGCTGGCAAATTTGGTTTTGAATTGAATCTTATATAAAATTCTTCAAGCAGGCAACATTTAAAACACATTCTCCATTAGTCAGGACCACTTACAAGCACCACCAGGAAGGTAGCCTGAATTCCTGTTAAATAACGCTGACAGCCATTTGGATATCAGATAAAGATCACAGGAGCGCTGTCTGTCCATATCTTAATGAGTGACTAATCCCACATTGCTTCCTGAATGCTTATAGATTGCTCCATCCAAACAATGAGCATTCAATTTATTAGGAGTTTTATACCGGAGGATTAGCTAATAGCTTTTCCTGAGTACTTCAAAAGAAAAAGCTGAAGCATAGGCTGCTATATAAATAGGACAAATAAAAAGTTATTTACAGCATAGATATTTCCAAACAGAATTCTCAGTTGTGTTTTCTCTGAGCCAGAAAGAGCAGGCAGGTCTTATAAAAGCTCTTATAAGCAATTTGGAAGGGTTTTTGGAGGAAGGAAGGAGAAGGTTGGCAGTAGTTCATTTTTACTGGTTAGTGGAGGCAGCTAGCTCCTGCTGTTTCACAGTGTGAGATTACATGCTAGGCCCCCAGAGTGACACAACCCAGATTCATCCTGGCACACACCAGTGGTCATGAAAGAAAGATGTGTATATGGAAGGAAACACATTATATTTTGTCTATGGGGGTAAAATATAGTCTCTGCCCTAGCCGTTCTGATTCTCTAGTATTTGTACTACTTCTGCTTCTCTTCACTTTTGCAAAAGATACCGCAGGCATCTCCTCTGCTGTAAAAATGCAATTTTTTCCTTTCCTGGACCAAGGAAATCACAGCTGCCCACTCCTGTGTTGTGAAAGTTGACACTGGAAAGCTGCTTATTCTGCAGGCAGATGAGTCCACTTAATTTATCAAAGACATCAGAGAAAGCAACAAACAACATGGGTTCTGGTGAATAATGGCAGGAAGGTATTCCCTCTTCCAGATGGTGAGTTTGACCACGAGTTTGAGACCTCGCCACTGAAGGATTCCCTAACAAAGCTAGCTGTGAACTGACACAGGAATGCTCAAGGGTCTTTACCCCGCTAGCTGCTCTGGTGCTCCACCTCCATGTAGAACCTTCCCTTGTGGACTTTTCAGATCCATAAATGGCCCATGTCCCCCTGGAAATGGTCTGAGAGATGGATGCTGGGAGACACTCAGTTCCTCAGGAGGGGCCTGAGCGTCTGCCTGTGTGCAGTGTGAAAAATAAACACTGGTAGCCAGGAGAAGAGCCGGTCTCCAGAATGAAAGGTCTGCAGCCACAGGACAACTGCTTTTCACATTGTGCCATTGTACGCTTTGCTCCTGTGGAAACTAATAGGTGGTAAGGCAGGCAAAGGGTTCTTGATGCCTTTTCCCGGTCTTGTCCTTATGCGGTGATGGGATGCTGCTCTGCTGCTTCTCCAGAGAGCTTGGAAATACACCCAAGCTGAGAAGAAGCCAGAGGCACTGTTCTCCAGCTGTGCCCACTTCATAACTCTACAGGTGGTCCCTTCTTCAAGTGCAGTCAAAGAGGTATTCGGGAGACAGGTGCATCTTCCTCGCTGGTCCCACGAGGGGGTCTCGGGACCATTTCCAAGGGCTATCATCATAATTCTGTCATAGCTGGGGAGGAACAGGGAAACAGTTTGGCTCCTGCTGCAGCCCCAGGGGCCGGTGAAGTGAGGATGCCTATGATAATGATTATATTCCTGTGACAGCTGCATGGTACAGATCCTTGGCCATGACTAATTGCCTTTCCAGGGAATGCCTGAAGCTCCCTGGAGGATTCTGTGCTTTTCTGCTCCCTGATTCTTCTTGGTATCTCCAGGCTGAGACAGGGGCAAACCAGGATTCAGTTCCCAGGGTGTTTTGGGCTGACTAACAGGCAGACAAGCTTAGACACAAATGAAGATATGACATGGGGAGGAAGGAAGGAGAAGAGGAGAAAGAAATTCAGTGTAAACCACTGTTGGCTGGGGACCTCAACCCTTGTTCACAGGACAGAGCCAACCTTCTGCTTGGGCACCCCTGAAAGCATGTAAGGCTGCGGGAGGGAAACCAAAAGGAGACAGTCACACAGCAGACTGTGACTCAGGGTTTTAATTTATCTCTTTGGAGTGCCTTGGCATTTTTTAATAAAGCCACGTTTTCCTAACAGTTTCAGTTGAGTTTTCTTGCTTCAGGAAGCCCATATGGACCTTCCAACATGGCAGGAAAGCCCTCAGCTTCTCAGAGGACGCAGAGCAAGGCAGATCTTTGCTCTCTTAGGAAGCTGCTTGCCCTCAGGGGTCTGGTCTCACACGGGCATCTCTTCCAGGGCTGCAGCCTCAACGATAAATAAGAAACTCCAGTGTTTCCCACAGGTGGAAACCAAGGGGCCTCTGCGGCCCAAAGTGATTTCATCAGCTTTTGATGAAGCAGTGGCTGTGGTTAAAGAGCACGCAGGTGTGCGGTGCCGTACAGGAAATGAGAGCGCAGTAAAACGTTTTAGTTGTGCCGCTGAACGTGTCTAAATGGCCCTGTCCCCCGTCTGAAGTAGGAAAGGCAGCTGCTATGCAGCACCGGTGGCAGTGTCTGGTGGAGAAACGCTGAGGTACAAAGCCATACACAGCTGCAGCACACTAGGAATACTTTTTTTTTCCCCCTGAATTTCTTCATTTTCCTTCTTCTAGCCCACAGTTGATAGTGCAAAAAAAAGCGCTAATCTTTACTCCAGAGAAGTATCGGGGCAGCGTCCTGAGGAGGTGCGGCCAAGGGCTGTATCGCACCCCACAAGAAGGGTAAGCCATCCCCGTCGCCGGCAGTGACACCATCCCCTGCCTGAACCGATGGGTCCACGGCCACCCAGCTCTGCCCGCCCCGGGTCCTGGCACTGCCGAGGGGAAAGCCGACACGAGGACGAGCACCACCGACACGGCCGGGGCAGCACGAGGGCTCGCAGGCTGGTTGTGGTGCCGCAGGGCTGCCGGGCGCCTACTGGGATTACCCTGGTTTTGAGAGCAGGAACATGGAAATGATTCAGCTGAATGGCAGACTTGCAGAGGTATTTCTGTCTGATGTGGCAGCACGTGGCGGGTGTGGTGTCGGGGTGTCACCTCGCTGCGTGTGTAGGTGGGGGGGGGTTGCTGCCCGTCTGCCCCGAATCTGCAGCGTGCAGAGAAAAGGGACAGTAAAATGCTGTAAAGCCAGAGGGGTGCTAGCATGGGAAGGCCCAGCAACCATGTCGTTCAGGGCAAGCATGCAAGCTGCACCTCTCCTCCAATACAAGGAGGTTTTTTTTCCTGGAGGGGGCCTTTGCCTCATTGTCGTGGTTTAACCCCAGCCAGCAACTAAGCACCAGGCTCCCTCCCTCCCTCCCCACCCAGTG
>JANZLQ010000029.1:11533612-11553098 GCA_026212715.1 Elanus axillaris
TGTGTCCCCTCCCGACTCCTTGTGCCCCTCCAGCCTTCTCGCTGGCTGGGCATGGGAAGCTGAAACGTCCTTGACTTAGACTAAACACGGCTTAGCAACAGCTGAAATAATCAGAGTGTTATCAACATTCTTCTCCTACCGAACCCAAAACACAGCACCGGATCAGCCACTAGGAAGACACTTAACCCCATCCCAGCTGAAACCAGGACTCTCACGCAGGGCTGAGTCCCACTGCAGCCTGCGCAGGTGAGGGGGGTCAGCAGGGGAGCAGGGATTTCTTTAGACCACCCTGCCTTCTCCTCATTAAACCCATACCTAGTTCTACCTGGTCCTACTGTCTCCCTACACCAGTGGTTCATGTACTGGGTGTCTGCAGTTTGGCCATGTCAGGAAAGGAAGAGAAGAGCTGGGGATGACTGGCTGCATTTGGGGAATTCAGATAGTAGCTAAATTCAGATGGCCATAAAAATTTAGATGACCATAAAATGCTGCTGTAATATGACTCGTGGCCATTTGGAAAGGATCACCCAGTCATGGAAGATGCTGGGGAGTGCTTTATAGGTCATAATGAAACAGATGTAATCGTTTTCTTTATGCTCATAAAGTGCCTTTTTTGTATTAAAGGAAGTAAAGGAGATACTTCCCTGATATCTTAAATACTGCAAGGGAAAATTAAATACTAGAAGTTGCGGGTTGTTTTTTATATTTGTAATGGAGGTATAGTCTGGAAATAAGTCTTTTAACATCTCTTGTGATGAAATACTCCCCAGTGGGATCTGTCCTCACATGGATCTCATCTCAGTGACACAGATGAGGATGCTGCACTCATAATTTAAAGTAAATTAAGCCCAGACTTTTGACTGCTGGTAAATTGCCAGAACTGTGCTTGGTTGGACAAGCTTTTGTCACTGCTGCGCTACAGAATGCATTTCAGTTTCCTTTTGCACATTAAACCTTAATGGTCCCATCAAAAAATAATTTGATTGGAAAATTAAAAGTTGGCTGCTTGTTCCTTCTTAGAAAAAGGAATTAAAACTGAAGGGATTTGTCCGTTTCTTCAGAACAAAAAGAATAAGCGTTAGAACACACTGTTAAGGAAGTATTCCTGCTAAAGAAACTTTTTTTTTTTTTTTAAGTATTCAGGTACACCTAATAAAAGACACATAAGAAACAAAATGGAACAATCTGTTGTTATTTAACACAGCAAATACTGTTGAGATACAAATACAGTTAAGTTTTCTTTGGTAACTAAGCAACAGAAGAAAATACCACTTATCTGAATTGCTGTTTATTCTACTGTTTTTTAACTCTGCAGTAGTGATTTTTATTCTCCGCACCTCAAATACAGAAAGAACAACTGTTTATGATATGGCTAAATTGTTTAATGTACTGTTTGCTACAAGGGCAAATTAGGCATCAGAATAAATGTCTAGGACTGCTACAGCTAGCCATTAATGACTTCTGATCTCGCAAATGTTTCGGTAGATTATGTAACATAAGCAAATGTCCTCTACTGACTTAGGCAATTGTAATAAATATGGACTACATGAGGCATGAAATCAGAAGATTTTCATTTTTCCAAAGAATGCAAATGGTGTCTCATTCATGTGTATCATCCTAAGGACTTTTTAGATTAAGCACATGGTGGCAATGTAGTCTTTGACACTTCTAAACTGAAAACTTTTTTCTAGAGCTGTGTATATTACCATCAGATGGATGGTTTCATTAAGGTGAAAATCTGTAGCGAGAAGTGCTCGGAGCTATGGTCAGACTGGCCTTGCATATGCACGTACTTGTGCACATTGCCTAAATGAAAAGCAACCGAACATAACTCTTCCTAATCTCCAAAATCTCAATTTGTAGCCACAGATTTGCAATACATGGTGAGGCTGGAAGAAAGGAGGGAAGGGCAAACGGCAGACTTCAGGGTGGGAAGCCCAGAGGAGCTCAGAAGAGTGAAGGATGTTGACTGAGGCAATCTGTGTGCAGCAAGAACAGTTCAGTCCAACACGCGTGGGAGCAACACGTCCACCAGCAATCAGGATTTGGTTTCTCTCTTCCATTTATTATAAGCCTCAGCTGTCTGTACTAAAAAGAATAGTGTCTGTGAAGCATAATGGAGCAGCTTCTGAAATCATTTCATAGAGAGGAGTAATAAGTATAAATGACACCCAGCTACTATGAAGTAAACTAGGGGAAAACCCAAGCTCTGTTAAATCACTGCCAAAAGCCCCTTCAGTTTCAGTGATACCAGGATATTCACAAAAGGCTTTTTATAAAAGAGTAGATGAGCTGTAGTCAGGTTGGAAACCTTTAGTGCCCGGCTGCCAGTAGCATCTCAACTCTCTCTTCCAGAATATCTGACTCTGAGGAATTGCCTCCCGGTTGGAAAGTATTCTGGGGGCCTCGTTGCCTACCGTGTACTGGAGAAGAGCTAGGGAGAAGGGGTTTTTATCCACAAATTCAGGACAGAATATGACATTCCTGAGAATGAGGGAGAAAGGAGTGAGATTTCTCTGCACACGAGAAAAGGGCAACTCATCCCCATCATGGGTTTATGAAATCTCACCTGGATTTGAGTCTGCTGAGTACCTTCTCCTGTAGGAAGGTATTAGGTTGGTCAGCTGCCAATTCCTGGGGAATGAACCCTGTGAGATTATTTGTATTCATCCCAATTAATGTTTGTAAAGCACTTTAAACTTGGAAAGCAGTCTCTGTAAATATTTGGTATTATCATATAATTACACTACCACATCTCAATTAAATGCACAATTGGGCGTGCTTTAGTCATGTAATTGAAGCGTCACCGGAAGTATTTCAAATATAGGTATCTCAGTCTATGCTGACCATCCTCAGGAGTGGTATGTAAACCTGGAACAAAATGAGGACTCAATTTTTGGAAACACTGGAGAGCCACTGTCTGATCGGAATGAATGTCCCTTTCCCTAGAACAGAAATGCGTGTTTTCCACAACTACAAATGTAGGTAATTTTTTGCTTCTGTTTGTCCTGCATCTTGAACACTTCTTGTGGGCAGTACAAGGACTAACCTGCTTTTCTGTTTGTTTTTTTACTTTACTGCCTTCCCTCGTTACTATAATGGAAAAAAGAACGTCACTTGCGATCTTGTCTCAGATTCGTATCCTTCAGGATTATGTTTTCTCAATGTGCTCTGCGATGTACTGAAATAAATTAAAACAATTAAATGCTGAAGCGTTCTACACTTCCTCCAGAGGGTAGAAAAGACATTAGATCACAAATAACGATATATATGTTGCCATCTGATTATCAGCAGTATAGGAAGTATTGCTTCCTACTCCGTTGTCTTCATTCTGAATAGTAAGCTTGTTTATATCAGCGTTGGCAACCCAAGCAGTGGTCTGGCTTCATTTTAAAATAATACGGTTTGATATCGCTTTTTCATAGTACATTTTATAGTCTTCTAACTGTAAAACCCTTAGGAAACGAATTTCCTTCTAAGCTTTTCTCCACAAACGTGAGAGCTATGAAATTGTGGGGGCTTTAGGGGTGGTGGAGTTTTTTCTTTGTTTTTCACTTTTCTAGTGAAATCAGAAACTTCAGTGGACTATCTTGACTTATTAGATGACATAGTTGCTTTATTAGATGGCAGTACTGTTACCATACTTCCCATTCCTTCTTTTTTTCCTTTTTTCCTCTGGTGCTCTAACTCTCACTTCTTTACTCCTTGTGATTTCTTTTCATGTCAATTAAATGCTCTTTGGGAAATGGATAGGCAGGTTTTGTATATTTGTACAGCGCCTGCACAGGACTTTAGTTGAGGCCTCTGGATGCAATCACAACCAAAATAATAACAGTCACATCTGTTCTTTCAGGTTCATTGGCATCAGTTTACCCTACAATGAACCTAAGACATTTTCCAAGGCAGAGCTGTTATTACTTCTTCCTATATTGTTCTGGAATAACTGTATGTAAGAGCCACAACCTAGTCTCATAGGAAAATATGAGTTTCCATGAAAATGATACCAGAAGACCAACATATAAAAACTCTTCAGGGCAGGAACTACCTCTGAGTGTGTCCGTATAGCATTTGCTGACAATAGGACTCCAGTGAGGTTGTCTAAGATGCAATTGCATAATGCATATATATATATATATATATAAATGGAATGTGTCATTACTGCAGTGTTAAGCTATACTTGGAAATCACAACAAAATAAGCACTTTCACCCAATTTTTTTTTTCTTCTCTTTCACTGGGGGGGGAAGCGTCTTTGATATATGAAGCATTTTATGAGACCATCTTTTTATTTTAATAACTGCTAATTTGCACACCTAAGATCAATTGCTGGTGCAATTAATTGTGGATGCAAATGAGAATTTTTAGCTGTCTAATCACCGGATTGTGCCTATAAATCAGTGACAGTAATTATGTGTGTAAATGCTCGTTTCAGCCTGCAATTAATTTGGCCAAAATTGATAGGACAGAAAAAAATACCACCCTGGGCTGAAATTTGGTCCCCAGTGTGTAAAAAGAGAAAGTATCTTCCTCCTCTGCCTCTTGTGTCTAAATTGCAGAGCTAAGTAGACAAAGAACAATGATTCCCCACTCCCCAATAACTCACTGCCAGTGTTTCACAATAAAGTGCAATGGGAGAGGAAATATTTCCATAAGGGTTCATTAATCACAACATATTTGCCATGCACAACCACTCTGCAGAGCAGGTAAAGAACCCTAGGGGACGTTGCCTGGCACAGAATGTCATTTTCATAATAGGAAAAGTATTTTTTGCACAAACGCTGTAGAAGTGAAGCTGCAGATGGCTCCACTGGCAGAGCTAGAGCCTCCTGGCACAGCCCTCAGCAGCCAAAGCTACTTTAGGTATTTAAAGGGTTAGTGATATCTCAAAAGAAGGATGCTGAAGATGCTGCCTGCTCCCCACTCTGTGCAATATTCCCAGGTGTGCCCCTCGGGAGGCCACGTGAGGCAGGCTGAACAAACCCTACTCAAAAACCAATCTGCAGAAGGAAATCCAAGCCCTACCTGTCCCTGTCGTGCTGCAGGACGCTAATGAGAAGTCTAGGAACAATTAAACTGATTGTGGCCGAGAACCTGGGGGTCCAACGGACCCCATTAGCAGAACTGCGCAGCAAAAGCTGCCTTTCCAGCTCGGTGGCTTCTTTCAGCTCTGGGCAGCAGGGCATTTCACTTGACGTAACCCGGAGGGTGCCGGAGAGCCCCTGTTATCCCACCGTACTCCGACCCATCTAGACCTGCTCAGTGTTTTGCACAAGAGGTGGGGTCGGTGTCTACGGTCTACGGTGTACGGTTTACCGTACCTCTCTGGTCTCAGTCTCCGAGTAGTTCATTGCTGCTTCACTCCCACATGGGACTTTGATAAAATTCAAAGCCACCTGGTGTGATTTTAATTTAAATGTGAATTTAATGTGTTTTCCTTTTATATTGCTATGATAGGCGTTGTCAAGAGAAATGCTGCAGGCTCAGAACTGGCCTCTCAGCTGTTTCTCTGTGCTACTCCCTGGTTTTGTTTGATGAATATTCCTGAGCGAAACTGTTGCTCTGCAGTGGCGTGTGCGTTGGGTACAAGGGTTCATTGGGGACAAGCACAGAGTCATTCTTCAAGGGGGCAACTGATTCTTGGGCTGTTTGCCAGTCAGAGGCCAAAAATCTTCTCATCAGCAGGAGATACCTCCAGAGTTACAGCTGAGCAGAAGAGGGATGAAAGGTTGCATGAAGCCTATAGAAAAAGAGGTTCGACAATTCACCGTGCTCCACCAGCCACAAAAAGCATTTTAAGACAGGAACTTGTGAAAAGGAGGAGAAGTACTGAAATCTTTTATCTTAACCAATTGAAACAATTCATATTGGAAGTGGTTAAAATTTACTAAATTTTTTCCTAGTAAAAAATATAGTCTCATTTAAAAAAAAAAAGATAAAGTGCTGTGAAAACATATAAAAGATCATGAGGAAATGCTTTCAGGACCAGGATGTGAAAGATACGTCAAGAAAAAGAGAAACAGAGATCCACGTCAGTTAGTAGCCCAACAGGGCACTCCGGTAGGATGCAAGACAGTATCTTCAGAATTTTTCATTAAGTGAGAGTGTTTTTTCGGCCAGCCTTAATTAGTTTTGAACTTAAATTGTAGGAGCAAGGTGGGAGCCTGGACTTTCTGACACAGAATAACAGAGATGAGAATAAGAGAGCCGATCAAAGGCCACCCAGAGCGGTCGGTGCGCTGTGCGTGGCACAAGCGTGTCATGGGAGACGGCTGCAAGCTCCGCGAGGGTGATGGAAAGCATCGCAGCAGCCAGGTGGCTTGGCCACCAGAAGACAACCCGTGCTTTCTAAAACCCCTCGTTGCTCCTGCACCCACTGAAATCTCTTTCACTGGCTGGTCGCCAGGTGTTTTTCCTCCTGCTTGCCCAGCTCCAGAGCTGACCAGTTTGCTTTCTGACCATTACTTCTCTCCTCTGCTGGTTACTGGTGCCAGCAGCAGCAGCAGCAGCCTGTTGGGGTCCTGGCTCCTGCTGCTTCTTGCTGCTGCTGCTGCACGGCAGCTGTCGTAGTGAGTCACTTCTAATCACCAAGGGAACCCACAGCCAGATCTCCGCTCCTCCTAAAATAGGAGCTCACAGCTACATCTTCCCTCCTCCTAAAATAATCAAACTATGAGAAAAAACGCTATATGTTTGGCAGTATCTGAAATGTGATATTCAATGCATCAGACGGGGGGAAAAGCTGGACTATGAGTTCAGCCATAGCATGGCCCCAGGCTAAGACCGCCCCAGGCTTGCAGTGCGGCTGGTGTTCCAAGTCCACAGAGAGCCATGCAGAAGGGAGATAGTTCTTTGAAGGTTCTGAGTAGAGACCGCTGCAGAATTACCTTTTTTCCCCTCATTATTTGAAAAAACTCTGGGGGAGGCCACATAATCAATACATCCCCCTTATATCTCAGTTCAGAAGACCGGGTCCTTGAAAGGAATACTATTTAACAAGACAATGCTAAGCTTTTTTAATGGTTTTATGAGGGCAAGTCTTGTCTTCAGTTTAGTTTACTCTTAGCACATCGACTACTATAAATTGCAATACAATAATTCTTTTAAATAAGTATTGGTTATTTTGAAGTACACTGCAAAAATGGTGGTTATTTTCAGGCAGGAAAAATATGTTATCTGTAAAATACCATGCTGCATTTCTATAACCTCTCTCTTTTATTTCTAGGTATTTCCACACAATATACTTGGGTATCCGGAGTCGACGGAGTGGAGAGAATGACAGATGGCGGTTTTATTGGAAAATGGTGTATGAGTATGCAGATGTGAGTATGCTGCATTTGCTAGCCACGTTTCTGGAAAGTGCACCACAGCTGGTCCTGCAACTCTGTATTGTTGTACAGACTCGTACACTCCAGGCTCTCCAAGGTAGGGGTTCATTTAATCTATTTGGGTTTTTTTATGATTTTAGGAAGATGTAATTTCTCTACATACATATTTATCCTTCTTTCAAACTGCTGTGCGTCTTGTACTTCTGGTATGAGAGCAGATCTTGCCTGCTAGCTGCTATTAAGCTGTTAACAATGACTGTCAAGAAAGCCTGTGTTGTTGGAGGTTTTTTAGCCTTTCATACTTGCCCTGGGGTGTGGGTAGGATTTATAATGTTTTGCTTTCTGCGAGTCCCTGTAATAGAAGAGCTCTTCCGATTATCCACCAGGCCAATGTGAAAATTGCGTCAATCAAACTATTGCTCTTTTCCCTGTGCTTCTGTCTGCGAATGTTCAAACCCCTCCAAAAACTGCAGTAATGACGTTCATATGGTATTATGCAAAACAGAAAACGACACAGCAGAAAAGAGCTATTCTGTGAAGAAAGTGCCAGTGTCTGTGGAATACATGTCCATCAGTTCTCAGCTGTGTTTATCTGAAATAACACAAGTCAGCTCCTGAGCATTACAACAATATTTATTCCTTCAAGCCCTGGCTTTCCTTCTAAGGTTGATGCTTTCAGCAAGCGTGATTTCTTCTTTAAAATGGTAAATGCAAGAATATCACCTTCTCTACTGCTTTTCTGATGCTACTTTTGATTACCTGACAGCTTTCCTTTCGTATTGCACCCTTGTTTTGCCTTATGGCTGCACCAGGGCAGAAATTACTGGCAAGGGAACGAGGTGAAGGAGAACTTGGGATCCAGAAGGTTACACAAATGTCATGAGGCAGTGAGGAGTGAAGGGAGGAGAGGAGGAGGGACAAAGGGACAGAAGAAGGAAGGAAACACCGTGGTTTTGCCATTATTTTTTTTTTAAGAAACAACTCATGCGCTTGCCACTGTACGAGGCAAAGCTATGACAGCACCTTGCTCCAAGAAGCTCTGGGTCTAGTTAGCTTATTATGAGTAATGTGCCGTGAGACTGATCGGGTGCAAAAGGACTGGGAACAAAGCGGGTAACTGTGTGAAGACCTTGATCCTGGGCAGTTTCCTCTGGATAAATCAGAGGCTTTTCATTTACCTCCCCTTTGAACTGATGTCTAATAACAGCTGTCCTGCTTCCTGTGGGTTTTGGGTTTGTTTCTTTAGATCTGAAACTCTGTCACCTTAAGGGGAAAAGAAAGCCTAAGTTTCTGTTTTAATTACTTGGTGCTCTGTACAAAGAAGGTTGCCTAAGCACTTCCTGCAGCTATTTCTCAAAATGATGCTGCCCAGCATCAGCCAGTCCAAACTATTATCATTCAGGAGAAGGTATTATGACTTTAAGAAGCTTTGTCCCCCAAGAAAAAGGGACTCCAGAGAGATGCTTAGGAGAAGAACATAGCCAGAATATTTTATGGTCAGCTATAATTTAGCTATCTTCATAAACTATTAATACAGAAGGCCTCTCACCCTCATTTTTGCGCAATAACAGATCTGTCCATGAGAAATGTGGCTGGTGAGTAGGCACTAAGCCTGTGATGTACCCTGCAAGTGGTTGTTAATTAGAGAAAACCTGAAATGCTTCAATTTAAAAGGCAAAAGTGGTTCCTGAAGCTTGCAATCAGCTCTGTGAAATCTACGTATCAGAACCCAGAAAGAAGTAAAACTATAATTATGGATTTCAGCAGAGAAAGCTGAAAATATTTACTTATCCTCTCTTTCCCCATTTTCTCCCATCTTCCAAGAAGAAAAGGCTCCATTTAAAAAAGCTAAGAAAATTAAACAAGGTTGTAGCATTTTCTTAAACAGCAGTACCATTGTATTCCCCTGATGAAAGCTAGCATGTTTTAGTACATTGCCAGCTGTGAAAATCCTTTTTCTGTTCTCTCTCCTTTTTTGAAGAAATGTTAAGGATAATGCGTTGCACTACAGGATGGTAGATTTGCTGTGAGGCCGCATAAGGATACCATAATTGCCCTCAGTGTTATCACGCCGCAACTGAGTGTTTTAAAAGGCCTAGCCATAAGGTATATGCTTCAGCTAGCTGTCCACTCACTGAGCCTGTTACAGAGATTTCTAACATGGATCAATAAACAGAGTATTGGATTGATTTTCTTTGTTTAGAGAATGTTACTTGTTTTTTATTATTGTTCTTATAGTTCTCTGTCCCACAGTACAAAGTTATCATGACAATTAATAAGTGCCATCTCTAGTCCATGTTCTTTAAAGTATACTTCCATCACAGACCACAAATTTGGCATGAGAAGTGAATGATACTGGAAATGTCTTGGGCTACAAGCAGGGTATTTCTATTATCAAGCCATTAATGACCACAAGAAAAAACGTTAAATATTTTATTTATGAAATTGTATATTTTCCATTCTAAATGCACCAAAATAGCATCATTCCCAACAGGAGAATGCTGTCAGTGTGACTGAAGATTCCCTGTTTTATAATGGGTGTTGGCTAGGTGTGGATTATTTCTTATTTCAGTCCTTAAGCTCTGCTAATCAAGGTAAGAAATACATACAGGCATGCACATACATGCCTAGGAAAAAAATATTGTGCGATGCCTGCAAAACCTTCCCTCAGTGTTCCATACACGGCAGTGAGGACCACTTCAAAAGCCCGGAGGAGGCACCACAAGGATCCTGTAGCACTTGCCTCGGCTCCCCAAGCATGAATTTAAAACTGCAATGTCAACTTCTAGCAAGGACCGTGTACCACCGTACTGTGCAGCAGCGGAACACTGCTTGTGCGGGAGGCCATAAACCGTCACTACGGAGTGGCATCTCTCTTCTGCGTTGGCACCCAGAGGAATCTGGGTAGTGATAAAACAGTATCTAAATTGTTATCTAAAAATCTGATTCTTCTATAAGATTTCATCAAAACTGGCACACTTAGAGGCAATGATCTTTCTTATTCTGCCTACAACCAGCAGCCAGGTCCCTCCCAGAGTGGAAGAAATTAAACACCTTATGGGGGAAGCTGATGATTTCTTAGTGCTAATTCCTCAAGATGATAAACAACTCCAGTATGATGCTGGACTAAGCTGGAGCTGTGCTAAGAACCCTATTACCTCCACCTTTTCCAGCCTGGTGGTTCCTCTGAAGAAATACCTACTCTCTGGAAGACAGATGTGCCTCAAAAATAAGAAATTCCTCAGTCTTTTCCTCATGGGAGTCTGTTTCCCTTCCTTTCTCTTTGTGTGCTCTGAGCGCAGCAGTCCTGCAGCAACTTCTCTGCTGAGCCAGCAGCACCTCCAAACTGCATTGCTTTTTTCTTTTTTTTTTTTTTTTGCTTTTTTTGTCTCCCTTAGTTACTGTAGGAAAGTCATGTCCTAAGCAGCTTCATGGTGGGAGCCAGTAGTTTCACCAGTCCCGTTCTAGGTGGCAACTGTATGAGAAATAGGGCAGCTCTGCATGTGGGGGCAGCGATGGCAGAAAGTCCACTGAAAAAACCGATGCTGATCCTGCATCCATGTTTGCATCAGGGTATATGTGCACACAGAGGTGTCTGAACCATCACCTGAACTAGCAGGTGAGCTAGTTCAGCTACCAGAAACAGTCTAACAGCAACAGCCTCAAGGCCAGGCTGGGCTAGCTGACCTCGGTGCCAGCCTACGTACAACAACCGCCTGGACCTGGGCCCTTCGCCCTGTGCTTCCAGTTCTGCTCCCAGGGCTGGGCAACCAGGTCCTGCGCTGGATCTACCTCCAAGTCACAGGGAACCAAAATACCAGAGTTGAAAGCGTTTGGGTTACTGGATTACCCCAATAAATTCAGAAGGCTGCAAGAAATTCCCTTAAAAATGTCTCCACCCTTCAAGCTATTTAGCGAACAAGCAAGTCGCTTCACAGTCTTTGGTATAAAAAGAAACACTTCCACAACAAACTGCCATAGACTAAGTGTTAGGCAGATTTGCTGACAGAGCAAGATCAGTCTAAAGGCTACGAGACTCTTTCTTGGCTGGGTCTCTGGACACCCAGAATAATGGCCACATCTCACTACATTTGCTGCGCTGGCTCGACAGGTCTGAGGACTGACAAAATGACAGACAGACCTGGACTGGCAAATTGGCTCAGGGGCGTTATTCTGCAACGACCTGAAGCCAACCTACCTGAAGGCTGCCCCTGAAAATCTTTGATTTAATCGTGGCAAGTCCCACCAGGACCTCACCCAAGCTGCGTGTTCCCATCGCACCACTGGCATTGCCGCGGCTGCACGCTGGGTCCCTCGGACGCTTTTATTTTTCCCGTTGCTGACGTGGTTGAGTCTAAGCAGGATCCGGTTGGACTCCCTGGGGCAAGGGGCTGTCACATAACTGGTGGGGACTGGGGGGACACGGGATCAGGGTGGGTAGGGAAGGTCCTGGCTGTCCCTTTCTGAGGCACCTCGTTTTGGAATCACACATGCAGACTGGCAGTCATCCCTCGGCATTCTCCTTCTGCTTCCTTCAGTTTTCCCACTATGCCATTGGATTTTAGAAAGATTTCCCATCTTCAGATTAGTAAGCGAGCAAAAAATCCTGCTGATCATCTGATTGGAAAAAGACTTCTTTCTGTTAGCATACAGTTACTGTCATCTTACTCAAGGGCATGGTGTTCTATCTGCTCCTAGATGAGCAGATAGACAAGATTGCTCCCTGGGTTTACCACAGATTTCATTATTTATGCTGTATTAATTAGCACATTGTTTAAATTATAGATTACCTTCGTATTCCTGTTTACTGCATATTATGCTGGCTAGTCAGCACTTGACATTTTTTTCTTCGTCAGCCCCTGGGGGGGTTTGTTCTGGCTTCTCCATACAGTACTATTAATCAAAGTCTCTATCAAAGTTTAATCAAAGTCTAATCAAAGTTTATATCATATAAAGCTGCAGTTCTTAATATAGACTGACAGCAGTGCAGAAGCAAAATGAGAATTTCAGAACAATTTATAAATTCATCAAGTTTCATTGAAGTCACCACACTCCCATAGAGTTGCTGGATTCTGCTGAAACTGCATTTCCATGAAATCTCCCTGGCCAACCATTTTCCCATTTTCTACCAGCTCTGTTGGAAACTCCTACGCTGTTCGTATGCTGACACCGCAGCCAGCGTACAAAAGTTCACAGTGCCACTAAGCATCGCTCTCCCGTCCTTCTACTCCAAACAAATTGCTGCTCCTGCCTGAGCTGAACAAGAGGTTCAGAGACTTGCTAGCAGTTTGTGACATGGCTGATAGGTCCTAACTTTATCTGGCAGCAAGAAATTATGTATTAGGTGCTTCCTTAAAAAATCCTCTGGCAAAGCTCATCTTCGTGCATCAGGAATTCAAACTCTTTTCATATCAGTGCAATAAACTGAAATTCATTTAAGTCTGTACATTTTTTTTTGTGAGGATAACGCTATGCTTTTACACGGCTTTTCTTTTTTTGTTACCTTCACAGCAATTTTGGATTTCTCTGTAAAGTGCTGCCTACATTTGCAGTGCTCTTTAAATAAATAAATAAATAAAAGAATTCTGATGTAAAATCTTATACAATTCAGTGTATATTTGTATGGAAATAAGGTGCAGCACTTGAGTTCTGGGCAAGCTGCCACTGCTTTTCTCTGTGCCGTCAAGGTTCTGCACCACTGCAGTCCAGCGCCCAGCCTTTCCAGAGAGAAAGAAAAGCAGAGCAAGCAATAGTCACAGATTCGGCCTGCAACTTGGCAAAACAGATTTTCAGTGACAAGGATGAACAAATATGATATACTACAGAGTAAATGTGTCTTCTGCAAATGACACTTAAACTGATCCGTAGGCCCCTTTGCAAGTCCTAAAATGTTACCTTGCACTCATTAGGATAGAACCATCGTATTAGCACACCCTTGTTTCTGATAGGATGGGAGAGGACTTCCTGAAGGCGATCATGTCATATAATCCATTTCGTAACCTGATTACAATCTTAAAACTAGTTATACCCTTTGTATCTAATATACCAGTTGGAAGTTTAATTGTCTGATTGATAGAGACCTGCTGCTGCTGTCCTGCCTTTTTAATTTCATCAGCAGTCTGTCCCTATTTATTCTTGTGCCATCCCTGTTTTTACACTTGTTCCCTAAGGAAATGAGGTTCATGTGATGATATAGTCCATTTCTTCAGTCCTGACTTTTAAGAACTTCTGACCCATTGCACCATTTCAACCAAATATAAAAAAGCGGCGAACATCTCAAAGATAATAATGTTTCTTTAAATGTTGTGAAAAAAAGCACCCAAGTCAGAGGAAAAAAAAGCCAAATGAGAGCCTCCACTAAAGGGAAAAGCAGGCAGACTTCAACTGTTACTCTTTTTGTTAGGGACCAGCCATCAGCCAGTCCAAATACGCATCCTTCCAGACACGGCATTGCACTGCTTTCCCCGGCTCAGTGGGACTATTGTGATAGACAGATAGGATTAGGGAATGAGAGACGCTTTGATGGGAAAGTAAGAATCATTCCTTCTGCTGCTCATTCTCTCATCTCATGAGAGGCTCTGCATTCTCTTCTCTTGATTATCTTCATAGACTTTCCCTTCATCCGTTGCAGTCTGAATCCATCTTTGGTGAATAGGGATGACCAAGACGGTACACAGTACTCCAGATTACATTTCTCCAGAGCTCTCGTATTTCTCATGGCAATATCTCACTAGGTGATCTAGGATTGTAATTCCCTGTTGACTCAGGCATTGCACTGGTTAATCCTAATTATTCCATGATCCTTTAAAACACACAGGCTCTTCTGGTATCATGTTACTCTCATGAGGCTTCAATTACATTAAAAAAAAAATCTAGTAGTAACTACATGCATATAATGAAATTTCATCTCATTTCTACTTTTCCAGCCTGCAAGGTACTCCTGATATTTCCACGTAACAGTCTCCTTTCCTATGTTGATAATGCCTCCCAAAACCTTATTTGTATATAACTTTTTTAAACCAAGGTCATTAAAAGAAATATTCAGCCAAGACTGGTTTCAAGAGTAAACAGTACTGAAAAAGGTAATAGGAATCCTACTCCAACCCAAGATTTTTTCAATAGCATTTCAACATAATCCTGCAGTATCTTTCTTCAACCAGTTCCTTTACCTGCCTTGGCTACCTTCTACTAGAGGCACCGGATCACCTCTTTTCTAGTTATGTGGCCCCACTTCTGAGTGCACAGACTTACTTAAGATGCTTCTCGCCAGCAGCAGGCTTTCATACGCTGGCTTTTTCTGAATCCCGAGACAGAGGCTTTCTGGTTGCACTGGGTGAAAACAAGGAGCTTCAAGTTTTGCTTCCATCTACAGTAATGCAGTTTTCCTTTCTGTTCTCATTTCCTACCAGCTGGCTCTGTCTTTGGGCGCTCATTTCAAGAGCCCATATTGAAAATTGACCTATAAGGCACATTCTTTATTGCTGATTAGCCTTTTTCCATTTCCATCTAGGCACCATTTTTGAGGTGGGTTTTCATACCACTAGGTTTTCAGGCTTTTTCCAGAAGTTTTTTGCTTTGCAGGGTTTAAAGGCTCCAGAAATTCTTCTGTGTTTTGCCTTAAAGAGAATCCAAGTCCCCTCAACAGAGAAGTCCCTGAACAATTAACTTCTGCTACCTTCATTCATTTCTTTAAAATTCTGGTAGACAGACTTACTAACAGATCTATTTTTGTTTATCTCTCCATTTTATTTAAACCAAAATTCATGTCATCTAATGCTTTTTTTCTTTTTTTCTTTTTTACAATTAGCTGTCCTATAACAACCTCAATACTTTCTGCAACTAAGTTTAGAAAGAAGCCTCTCTGCTTTCTGTCAGAAAATCTGTCAGTTGTCACACTCCGGAATATCCGGGCTGCCATCAGTAGCATTTGTTCTGCAGTCTGCATCTGAGAAACGGGAGTCTGCCATAATGAGACAATTCTCTGCAGAATTTCTCCCTGTAATAACGCTTTGAACATCTCTATCCATATCCAAATATATCTCTGGAATTCTACATCAGAACTACCCACTGTCTTTCCCCAAAGTAATTTTCTATGCAAACAGAATCTGTTTTATTGGGGATCCCTTTTTGAAACACCAGTCTGTCATTCCATTCACACACACCGCTTTTACCATTATTTCCATCTTTTCTGAATACCAGCTCCCCTTCAGTACCTATGTGCAGGGAATCATCATGAGTCCGTGATGTTTCTGTAACCCTCTAGTACTCTTTGCAACCCTGTAGTGCTTTATGTCTGCTTCTACCCATGACGGTTTCCTTTGGTTTGATACCCAGATTCATTGCAACAATAGTTCTCTTGTTTCTTACATTAACTGATTCAGTTTTCCATGCATCAGACACTATCCTTTCACTAACTGCATCACCTACCAGAACTATAGCTCTCATCAGTTACAACTTTTTTTGGCTTTCTTCTTCCTGTATACCTTGATGTAATAGATGTCCCTACGTCAACTGCTGCATTCTTGTTTCCAGATATCCTGTCCCTGTCCATTCATCTATCTACGGGTACGATGATACATCAGTACAACTCCATGCAAAAGAACCAATGTACGCAACGTGGCAGGTTCTGTCAGGAAGATAAGGAGTTGTCAGAGTGATGGTTTTATTTCTTAGCACATCCATAACAAACCCACTGTACAGGACCTCAACCTCTGAAAGTCAACCAGAGTGGATACTAGTGAGCATTTTTCTTCTTTCCCTTTAAGTGCAGTAAAAAAAAAAAAAAAGTAAAACTTGTGGGTTGAGATAAGAACAGTTTAATAGAACAGAAAGGAAGAAACTAATAGTGATAATAACAATAATAAGAAAATGGCAATAATAATAAAAGGATGGGAATATACAAACTGAGTGATGCACAATGCAATTGCTCACCACTCACCAGCTGGTACCCAGTTACTTCCCAAGCCTGCCCCCCCAGGCCCCCCAGTTTCCATACTGGCCATGACGTCCCATGATCTGGAATGTCCCTTTGGCCAGTTTGGGTCACTGCCCCGGCTGTGTCCCCTCCCGACTCCTTGTGCCCCTCCAGCCTTCTCGCTGGCTGGGCAGGAGAAGCTGAAACATCCTTTGACTTAGTCTAAACACCACCCAGCAGCACCAGCTACTAGGAAGACAATTAACTCTATCCCAGCTGAAACCAGGACAATTAGTGGCTCCACAAAGCTGCTAATACATAGATAGTGGTAAGGACAGCCCAAGACACAAAGGAGTGCATTTAGTTTCTGCGAGCGTGATATATTGCCTACACACTGAATTTTATCTGTTGGGGAATGTCAGAAAGTTAGTGGCATATCCTTCTGCTCCCTTTTTGTTGTGCTAAAAGCACATTTGCCAAAGAACAGATTCCTAGTTTCATTTTGGGTTACTGTGTTTTCTATGACTGGTACTTTTGTTCAGGGGTGGGAAAAAAGTGATGCATGCTTGGCACAGAAAAAGCTCTCTTGTGTCTAATATAGCAGTGAGAAATTTCAGTCGTGATTGTAATTGTGAATCTTACCCAAAGACTGCACAATACGACAAATATAAGAATTAATGTGAATTCTTCATCATGCAGTGGCCTTTAAAGCTTCAGTCAGGGAGCCAATATAAACATCCAGCCTTACTCCAAATACATCGATCTGTAATTTTCTCAGCCATTTTCTTTGTTAGTGCATGATATATCCCTTCCCTTATTCATCTTGCACTTTTTGCCTATCTGCAAAAATACTGTTTTTTGCCAAAATTTACCAGAAAAGTAATCCTTTCTGTTGAGAGTGATTTTAGCCGAAAGTTGCAGGTCAAAGTGGGACTGCATGTTTTAAAACGCGCCTCCCATGAAGTTCATTTAGTTGCGCACAGGATGAAATCACCTACAGAAATTAGTACCTATTTTTATAAGTATTAGTATTCTTCAGTTGTGCATACACTAGGTGAGTATCAAACCCCAAACATAAACAAAATCCATTGCATTCTTGCTTTGTGCTCAGAGTTTTGCAAGTATCAATGAACAGCCAGTGCTACAGTGACACTCAAAAGAAAGGTCCTGTCTGGTACAGGAGGGTCACCCCTGGGGGCACCTTCTCGCTTGAGCCAGTGGAACTGCTTTCATGAATAAAGCCTATTCACTGGGCTGGGCTTTACAGGACCATTGTTTTACAAAAAGGTATTAAATAGCTCTCTTTTGTGTTAGGCTTGACACTCTACCTAACCTAATGGGGATACAAACCTATTAAATGTATTCTATTAGTTTTTGGTTTCCCCAACTAAATTATAATGAAAATAAATTTCAAATCTTTTTTTTTTTTTCCTCCTGTGGGTGTTGTTTCTCGTAGTGTGTCAGTTAATAAAGTGGTAAACTATATTCTGTTCTCTGTATAGAATGAATACAATTTAAAAACAAACCATTAATGGCTTTTGTGTTACAGTTGAAGAGAGAATTTTTAGTTTTAGTTTCAACCGGGGCCTTTAGCCCCGTTTGTATGTGGGTGGCCAGTGTGCTCTGGTGAGTTAAACAGCCTAGGAAGGAAGAACCTCATGATATGAAGGCTACAGAATCACTATTGATCCCAGTCCATTCCACTTGATAGACACTGCGTCTGCATGCTCTTTCCCACCCTGTGGACATTTCAAGGTGCGGAGGAATTCTCCCATTCCCACACAACTGAGTCAAAAGTGTGAACTGAATCCTGTGAACAGTGTGGCTTTCCTGGCACAGCCACCCGTGGTACTCCCTGTTGCCCTCCAGCAGCCGGCCGGGACTGTCGTGGGGTTTTGCAGGAGCTCCGGCCACGGGACCCTCCTGGAGCACCCACCAGTGTCACCAGGAGGACCCAGCAGCCCCGTGGCAGGCTCAGAGACTGATGGGGGACTGATGGGGAGCATCCAGCAGGTGCTGGGCGCTGGGGCTTTCGGGACTCAGGCGTAGCAGAGATCATCATCGGCGAGCCCCTTCTGCCAGCTGCCGTATCGCTCCGAGCGAGGCTGCTGCCGTGTCCCCGGCGGTGGGGAACAACAACCGAATGACTCATGGAAAACCTCCTGATTCGCTGCGGTTTTCAGTCTGTGAAATGAAATAAAACTAACCCCCGTCTCTGCTTACTGTTTTATGCTGTGCTAAAATCTGCAGTAGCTCAGGGGCTGTTTCGTGAGCCGTGCTGTTGTCCCCATCCCGGGGGCAAGCGAACGACGGGGTGTACCCCTCCTTCAGCCATCTGCTGCCACCCCTGCGTCAAAGCCCTCGGAAAGCTTATGCAACTTCGGGCTGTTTTCAGGTTTTAACGAGTGCCTTTGGTGCTCTCATATTCTCTTTCCCGCTCTGTGGAAAAAAATGTAGTGAGTGGTTCATTATCACTGGAAGGGTGGATAGACAGGAGAGAGCTGTTCGTGCGTGCACCATCTAGTTAAATTGGATCTTTCCCAGGTCTCTCGTGCCACAGAAAGGCATTCGGAGTTCATTTTGAACTTCTAGGTTAGTCACTCTTGGTAATGAAGCTTAATAAGTAAGATGCCCCAAAGCCATAAAAAATTGAGCTCTGGTGATCTTCTCGATCCTGACCCTAAGTGGCATGGTAGCACGTACTTTCTGGGTGCTCAGAGCAGCCTGTCATCCTTGTTACGTACATCCAGCACAAAAGATAACTGCTTTCTTAGGTAACTGGGCTCTTTGCTGGTTTTGCTCAGCAGAAGGCAGAAAACTTGCAATGTGACTCCAATGCAACAGTAAACTGAAAATGGCTTCCCGTGTCTTTTCTTCAGACCCACCGTAGCTCCAGCAGATCTCATAGGCGCGCCATGAGACCAGGGCTCTCCTCCAGAGGGTTTTAATCAGGTATTTTCACCTGCAAGCACAGTACACACTAAAATGGTTTGCAGGAAAAAGTGATTCTTCTAGGTGATGAATATTTTATATCTTTTTCTTGGCATTTCCTTGAAAAAGCGTGATTTTACTTTCCACTCCTATGGAGTCAGTTTTGTTTTAAAGAGCTGGCTCAGAAATGCCTGAAAGCGTCTTGAATGGTGATTCAGCAGGAAAGAAAGGGGATTTCAATCATCTTCCTGAGGAAAAAATCCAAAGGTCTTTTCTGGTTTTGAGGGGGGGGGGGGGTGCCCAGGTGGGCTTGGGAA
>JANZLQ010000029.1:11553198-11563994 GCA_026212715.1 Elanus axillaris
GGGGGGGGGTGTCAGACTTTGAATTTCACCTCCTTGACAACCAGGGTAGCAGCAAACCTGAGAAAAGAAGCTAGAAAGAGTGCATGATGCAGCCACGCGCTGGCTGAGTGATTCCCCACACCTGCTCTGGGGTGCTTCGCTTTCAGCGACCCGGGTGCCATTCCTTGAGATGTAGAGCAGTGCCAGCCAGGGCAGAACCAAGCCTTTGGCTTTGCAGCAGCAGCACATCGTGTGGCAGCAGCCTTTGGAGCCAGATGGGTTTTCTGAGCGCAGCATAATGGATTGCAATTGAATTGATATTTTAAGCTAACAAATGTTTAGATCAGAGAGGCTCACAACACAGACGCTTACAATACAGGGCTGATTGCAGCATGACAGAAGCAGCTAAATGCTGTAATGGGGAAGGTGGTGTCAGCATTTCACTTCTAAATTTCGATTCTCAATGACTTCAAGCAGCTGAAAAAATTCACTTTTAGCTGAGGCTTGAACAAGGACATGGGCCAAGACCCAGAGCAATCTAAAAAAGGGATCCCAGTTCATCTCTGTATGAAAAGCTCCCCAGTATGAAAAAGCTTTAATGTAAGAGGGTAGGAGAATCTGCTTCCCCACAGACAGGCTCCTGTGTTTGTTTCTGAAGCTGGCACAAGTGACGCAATGAGAATGAACAGAGCTTTGAAAAAAGCTCTTCTGAAAAGATCAGCTGGATAAAATGAACGGAGCTGCAAGCGATCTCTAAGAAAGCACATCAGCCATACTTCACCTAGCTTGAAAGCTAAAGGACTAGTAAATTGAACAGTGGCAAAGTTAAAATTGTGTCTTGAGAAAGTGCTCTATTTAAACCATTAGCTTGTATAAGGTATCCCTTTGTCATAAAGTATCACTGAGGCCAAGCAACCGGTAAGGGTGACTGACCAAGGATTGAAGAACCTTGCTATTATTAATAAGAATAATAAAATTAGAATTAACAATTCTAACAGCAAATGCTTACAATCCAGCCATTCTGGAGGTAATTACATGCTTGTATCTTTCAGAGTTCTGTTTCCTGAGATAGAAAAAGCCCTTTTCTTCATGGCAGGATATTTCTGAACTGTTTATTGTAGAATTTCTTAAACCTTTCAGTGAATTGTCTTGCACTGGTTGTTATCAGCAACACAAATGAAATAGCTGGCCTGCAAGTCCAGAGCAGCTGACTTGACTTATGTTCATCTGTTACTACACTTGGGCACCTCCTCTGCGTTATGGGATTTTTTTTCTCCTACTCGAGGTTTCATCAATAGGGAACAGTCACCAAGACCAACTCTTTCAGATTATACATTCAGAAGTATTGAAACTGGCTCTGCAGAACAAATTAGGAAGATGAGACACTTAAAAATATCTCCTGTTTTGACACTCTTGATATCTGTACACAGTGTGAACTGATTTCCAGATTTGATGCTAACTAGAGAGTTCTCTATGCAGCCTTAAAACAGAAGAGACAGATCACTGCATATACAGAAGTTAAAAGTAAAATTGAAAGGTATTGTAGAAGATAGTTAGACAAATATCTTAACATGAGCAATTTGTAGAACAAAGTCCTCAACTAAGAGAGAATTCCAGCTAGAGACTTTCACACATTTTTCTACATATGAGCCATACCTGCCGTGAAATAAAATAGCCCTGCTGGCAAGACTATAGAAAGATGGTTCTCAGATACCAAATTCCTGGTCCCAAGAACTGTGTAGAAAACTTTGCCAAATGTCTCCACTGCCAAGTCTGGAAGGAGATAGATAAAGATCTGAAGTCTGAGGAAAGCTGGAATATAATGAAGAGAACACCAGACTTTTAGATCAAGTCTTTGGGATGCTATTTTGGTTTCTTCCTGTAACACGCCAATAACCTGTTGCTTTGACAAACGCTTTAAAAATCGGGTGTCTAAAGTTAGGAAGAGGGATCCATAGTTAAGCACAGAAGTAGCTAATCTGCTTTACAAATGGTTAAGGATTTGTAACTTAAAAAAAAGTTTGCAGTTATGTGTCTGTAAATATGTTATGGCTACAGACAAGTTCTCTAAATACCTGTTGATCCAAATGACAGCTTGCCCCATTAAAAAACTGAAATTATGTAATGTTGAAAGCCACGAAAATATTTGTGAGTCTTTTTATGGTAACTTGTGAAATCATTAGTATCTCATAGTCCTGTGACTAATAATAAAACAGTCAG
The DNA here is from genome assembly GCA_026212715.1 of Elanus axillaris. Lineage (NCBI taxonomy): Eukaryota > Metazoa > Chordata > Aves > Accipitriformes > Accipitridae > Elanus > Elanus axillaris. The sequence goes on from JANZLQ010000029.1 coordinate 11,555,398, forward strand.
AAGATATTTTGGAACTTCAAATGCTTTCTTGACTCCATTAATAAGTGCCATAAAATCATTACTGGATTTTGAATAGATATATTTCTTTAAAAAAATAGGGCTGTCTGGAACATGATTAGATATTCTTTCACTTTTGCTCTTTTATTGAAGTATCTCATGCCCATCAGACTGTGAACTTACTTATAAGTGGGTCTGCAATTTTGCTGCCTGATAAGATGGCCAAGAGGAAGAAAATCTTTCCTTAAGGATAGTATTAATTAACTAACTAATATTTAGATTTTGATTGCTTCCCCCACATGGACACCGAAACACACTTACAAATTCATTAGCACCTCACCAGTGAGTGCTAAAATGTTCATTAGTTTTTCGCAGTGACTGTTTGATGCTGGTTCCATTTAAGCACTACTGCCCAAACATTCATTCTCTGGCTTATTAATTGACGGTGACAAACCCTATTCCTCCTCTCCATCCCCCTCCCAAAAACACTTTTCCCTCCCTGTCATTTGCAGAAGATGCTGGTTTTAAAGACAATGACATAAATTTTGAAGAAAAGGGAGGTGATGCTTTCAACCAATATTTCTGTTGTCAAAAAAAGATGCTTTAGCTGCTGAGTGTCTTTGTGTACAATCACTGAAATATGTTCAGCCCTCTAAGGCCATTACAGAGGTTATAATGGTACAACTCAGTCTGGTTTTATCATGACCTCTCCCAATAGTTAAAGGAATGTCAGGTGTTGGATGAGAAGGGATGTATTTGGGTCACCAGACTCACTCTCCTGCAATGAAACACAAAGAAACTAATGAAACATCATTAAGCTACAAAATGCAAAACAATAATCAACAAAAATTAGCAATACGTCATCTAACCATGTCCAAAGTGAGGCAAGAATAGGCAAACTTCCCAGCATAGATCATGTATTATGCATGGAGCGACTCAGGACTGAGATCAGAGATTTCTAGGCGAACAGGCACTAAATCTATATTGTTCTCCAGCTGGAGCATGAGAAACATGCCCACCTCTCCTCACTCTGGACTGAGAATTCACCCTGCACGTGGATGTCCCAAAAGCTATATAGATGTCACGGTTTAACCCCAGCCGGCAACAAAGCACCACGCAGCCGCTCATTCACTCCCCCCCCACCCAGTGGGAATGGGGAATGAATCGGGGGAAAAAAAGAAGTAAAACTCACGGGTTCAGATAAGAACAGTTTAATAGTTCAAGAAAGAAAGAAAATGATAATAATAACAATAATAAAATGACAAGAGTAATAATAAGGATTTGGAATATACAAACTGATGCACAATGCAATTGCTCACTATTTGCCAACTGGTACCCAGTTAGTTCCCAAGCCTGCCCCTCCCAGTCCCCCCAGTTTCCTTACTGGCCATGACATCCCATGGTCTGGAATAGCCCTTTGGCCAGTTTGGGTCACTGCCCCGGCTGTGTCCCCTCCCGACTCCTTGTGCCCCTCCAGCCTTCTCGCTGGCTGGGCAGGAGAAGCTGAAACGTCCTTGACTTTAGTCTAAACACGACTTAGCAGCAACTGAAAACATCAGAGTGTTATCAACATTCTTCTCCTACTGAACCCAAGACATAACGCTGTACCAGCTCCTAGGAAGAAAATTAACTCTATCCCAGCCTAAATGAGGACAATAGATTTGGCAGAAGTCTGCATCTCTGCTAACATTTCCTTTAAGTAATCGCAAGGAAAAAGAAGTAAATAAAGCAGTAGTTATGTGCATAATCATAAATTGCTCTAGCCTGTGCGTTTCAATGTCCCAGTAAGCTTCGGGGTTTCACCAGGGAACGCAAATTAAAACTGACTGCAACAGTTGGCTCTAGATTTTCTTGTCAGGGAGCAGTATTCATTTTCTTCACTGCCTGGTTTCTGTTGCCTTTCTGCTTAAGAGAAAAAGAATAAAAGGAGGTAAGGAGGCAGATCGAGACAGCACGGCATAAAAACTAAAATATGCTAAAATTATACCTTCTTGCTGCCATGCAGTGCTATAACCCAAGGATACTGAAAAGCTAGATTAAAATAGCAGAAATGTGCTGTTCTGAGAGGGGAAGAAGGAGGCAAACAGATAAAGGTACCAACCAGCAGAGTGCAAAGACGTAAGTGACCCACCAAACTTTCACTTACATTTTAATTCTCATGCCTATGCAAGCTTCACTCAAAGCCCCTGTGAGACATTGTGGGACCGAGTCCTTCTGCAACATTATGCTGAAGAAGAGCACGTGGCCCATATCTTTTCTTCCAGACGAGATCGCTTTCTAGAACAACTGTAACACTGGCACCATGAGCGGTATCGAGCCCTCACAGCAGCCTGCAGAAGCAATAGCATAACTTCACCCCCGCTTAGCATCACCCGTGGAGGTCCCATCCACGCAGGTCACCTCCAGCATCTGGCACTGTGGAGGGCACAAGGGAATTCTGCAAAGATTTCACACTAGCGGTCCGGGTTCAGCTTTGGTTCTTGACAAACAGGGGTTTGCTCTGGTTTTGGCTCAGGCTCGGGTTCAGTTTGGCTCAGTGATTTTGAGTTAGGCTTCTCAGACATCCTCCACTGTCACTGGGTTACTGTGAGTGATTATGTTAGATGGATTCTGGTGGAATATGCCAATGCTCTCAAACATCAGTGATCATCTGGCTCAGGTTCTTCTTCTGACTTGTATATTAAATGAGCTGACATTTGTTTTGGCTTGTTTTGCTTTCTGCCAGAATTCAAGCTATCTCCAATGAACTTCTTTTAGCAATGTTCTCTTTTCTGCTCTCCGCTTGGATGGGGCCTTGGTTTTCCATTGGTTTCAGTGGGCTTTTGATCCACACCTTCTTGCAGATACTGCTCTGAATATCCAATTCTCTTTGTTGTCAGTGGGAGTTTTATGCAAGAACGTGTATAGTTACATCAACAAGAGAGAAAAACTGTCTTAAACTAGATATTACTCAGTCAGTTGTAGAGGAAGAGTTTTCCTGAAATCAGCATTACACCAAACGGAGAGACGTCAACTGTCTGTATATGCTCCCTAGATTCTCATGTGAAGAAATCATTGGAAGCTGCTCAAAAAACTGACAAGTTGTTTTTTGTTTTGGGTTTTTTTTTTTAATTGGGAACATCAAGTGTCAACAATATCCTGCTTACACAATACTGATACAATTTATGGCCAGTACTGTAATCTCTACCATCAACTGCCATGGGAGCTGCCTGAACAATGCGTCTTTATTATGTGTGGAGCATTTCATACCATCTGTGTCCCAGAACACTTAAAAGAGTTAGATAAAAGTCTCAGTAAATAACAGCAGAGAATAAAGAAATTTAAAAGGTTGAGGCAAAAGAAAGCAGAAATAATTCAAACTCTTAGTCAGACATGCAGCACAGAGCGTGGCAGTAAGTGATGCCGTGTATTTCTGTTGAAAATATCAAGAAATTAGAACAGTTTTTTTTTCCATTTGCCCTCTGAAATACCAACACTACTTCTCAAGAAAGCTGAAGAGAATTAGTGTCATAAACAAGCAGCCTGGAGTCTAACAGAAGCAGCCACGCAGAGTGTGAAGTGTTCAGTTCAAGAAACCATCGAGTCCTGGCGTAACAAGATACTTCAGCCAGTCCATGCGATTAGAGGCATTCAACTGTGGAAAGCTGGGCATGGTTTTAAATATCTTGCTGAACTGTGAAGTTGATACTAAGGAAACTGCATGTTAAAGGTGGAATTAATCTCACTGAACTGTAGTTCTGTTTAAAAGTTAGATGTTCTGTTTAAGCTACTTTTATAGCCAATTACAAGCGAGGCACCTGAAGGATATTCATTCTTTTTTGAGGGGCATCTAATATAGGTGAGATGGCTTACGTCTCGATGCACTCACTTCTCTCCATGGACTAGAAGTGGAGCCCAGGTAATGAATGTAGTTTCAATGTCTGACTTTAAGAGGCTATAATCAAAGAGGATGGACACACATTCATTTTTCCCACATCTTTCACTGCAAGATAGCTGCCTGAAAAATTTGCGGAGAGCTTTCACGTGGTTCCGCGCATGTGCCAGGAGCTTGCGTTGCTTTAGAATCTGAGAAATTTTGAATTCCTCCACCACAAAAATTTTTCCTGCGTTATCACCCAGGGCTAAGCTAAAAGTTAGTTTAGAGTGAAAATAGGATGCTGCACTTAAAAAACTCATGTTGAACTCATGGCAGTTGTGTGTCAAACCTGCAGCAATGAGAGACACTGCAAATGTTTGTGACTTAATACTGCTACAGGTCATACAGTGAATTACAACATCTGCTCTGCGAGGAAGGAACAGCTTGTTCCACCTGCCACAAGATCCGCCTTGCAGCCTTGTACAGAAAATGCTCCAATATGATACCTTGGGAGTATCCTCATACAACTGGTTTGTCTAATTCACGCTGGCAGACACAATCTGCATTCAGTGAATCAGAAGATACGTGAGATTTCATCAGCGAGATCATCTGAGCAGGCCAACAGAGGCACCACCAGCGTCCGTGAGCTGCCTCAGAGAACTGTTGGGGCGAAGGAGAGGAGAGCAGAGGCCAGCTAAGACCACTGGATTGCGAGTGCCTGTACTGTGAACACTTTATCGCAGGGGCATGCGTAAGGAAACTGGTTTTCTAGGGATGAAATATGAAATATCGGGCCCCTGGTTTAACTGGTTCTCAGAGGCAGACATGACGTGTGCAGTTCTTGCACTATTTAAATTCTTGTTCTAATAATTATAAATATCTCTTGTATACTGAAGACATATCTTCACCATCTCAAAGATCTTAATAACGATTGAATAACAAAATGCAAACATTCTACTTTGTCAGCATAAACAACACAATTATATCAAAGGTCCTACAGGCATTGCTCATTTGTACTAATAATTCCTGCTTTGTAATCAAGCTGCACAAGATGCCAAGTTAACTATTTTAAACACTTTTCACCACTTGGCACTTATTTTGGACTGCAGGTGGGGAAGTGAGGAGAGGAACAAAGAGCAGGGAAATGGAAATTCCTTCACCATCAAATAATAGAGGCGTATGACAGAAGAGGATTTAGGAGGATAAAGCCCTAAGGAGATTTTTGGAGGTTTCACTGGTTTGTTTAATGGTGAACCATCCAAAAATGAAACGGCTGAAAAGCTGGAGGCTGAACAGCGTAAGATAGACTGTGCACACAGAAACATTGCAATCTGAACTGCTGGAAGAAGCATAAATTATGCATTTCTGCTGTGTCTCTATAGGCCTTGTAACCTTTTTTGCCCCTTAGGGTGCTTGTTATCTGCAGGAGCAATTAACAGATAGTATCTAGCAGCTAGCATGATTTCTTACCTTTAGAGTGATTTCAAATCAAATAAAAAGGAGGCTAATAGAGCCAAGGAGGCCTGAGCTGTGAAGTTGTTTCTGAAGTATATTGGATAGAAATAATGAGTAAATTGAAGGTACATGGTGCCAGGGAGCCTGGATTATGTCTAGCTAGTTTTGCTTGCTGAATCTTTTATGTTTCAGATAGATATTGTTGTTACTGTGGGAGATTATGCAAGTGACACAAATAATGGAAAACCCCTTCATCAAGTAATTCTGAAACGAGAGGCCTAACTTCCCTTAATTCAGCAACTTCAAGCTGATTAATCAAAAGATCTGATTTTTCAACTACCAAGAATAAATTAAAGACAAAGAAGGAAAAAATGCATACTTAAGACCGGTCTTAGAAAAAGAAGTTCTGATGACTAGCAATCTGCTTAATTCCCTAAACTGAGTGGAAAATTTTCAACATTTAAGTCTTATGAATAGTGTAGAAAAAAATAACCGATCAAGAGCAAACTACAAAATTCTAAGATAAAATTTGTACAAAACTAATTTTTTTAAGTCTTCAAAAAGTCTAAATGAAATGTTTCTTATCTAAAGGAGCAGATTGTTGAATACAAATCAGTCCTATGTTACGATACTTCTAGAGCTGTCCTATTGTAAAATGGAAATCCATGAAAATGGTTAATATACAGAGCCTGTCACAGTGCTGCATAATCCTCTAGTACTAGATGTGATGCACAATCCTTTTTTTTTGGTGGTAACATGCTTTATTTTCAGTTCTTTCTTAATGCATGAAAATCATTCCCAAGGCTACCACCTTATATGCACTGAAATACATTACAAAAGCCACATAATTAAAAAAGTGCCCCAACCAATAATTATTAAATTTCTCATTAAATTGGTTAAAATAAACAGAAGTTTAAAATTTATGCCCAGTGTCTAATACCACCTTTTTACTGTTTCATCAGGAGTGTATGGAATGGAAATGGAATTTCTGTAGATTCCTACACCATACAGACCTGCAGATTTCACCGAGGATCCAGGTGGAGTCAGGAGCCTGGGTCCCATTACAAAACTGAAGTTTTAAGTCTTAAGTTCTTGGGACTGAGGATGTTTTTCTCCTGTAAACTACAAAGTCCTGAACATTTGAAAAAAAATATACTTGCAGAAAACCTTGATTTTATAATAGTTTCATGATGATTTGTTAATTAACTTCATAATTCAAAACTTTCTATTGTATTATGTTTAAAATAAAGAATAATTACTGTAACTATTAGTATCAGGCTTTTAAAATAGTCTGATTGCCTCTAAACACATTGGGAATAGTATAAAAAAACTTGCAGGGAAAAATCTTGGAATCATTCAGTTCACCTGAAGTTTATCATTGCTCACATTGTGGCCAGGATTCACTCCCAGGAGAAGCAAAACCAGATAAGAAATGAGACTGCATGGGTAGCAACATGATTTAATTTTTCGCAAAATTATAAAAATAGCTATTGAACCTAAAAAGTATATTCAAATTATGATAAAAAATGCAATTTCATCTTGCATGTAGAAAACCCTGTAGATTTATTATTTTTTAATGTGTAAAATGACACCTAGATTTCAGAAGCACAAAATGAAAGGATGTTATTAAGCTTTTAAGGAGGGGATATATTTTGGCTGACACAGCGGAAGCAGACTGGTTAGCATTTAGGACAACAAAGCCAATCATCTGACCCTGGATGTTGCTATCCTCCTCTAGAAGAGTTAGAAAGTAGATCAGGAAAGAGGGCAGTCAGAAGGTCACAACTTTGAGCTTGGAGGATTTCAATTACTCAGGTATTGATTAGGATGACAATTATACAAAAGCTGTATAGAGGAACACATTTGTAAAGGTTGCCCAGGTTGGTTTTCTTTAGCCATTTGTTGAGGTGACTATATAATGAGAGCTTATTTAAAAACTTGTCTTAACAGTTGTGACAGTTCTGATAAATAAGCAGAGTTCAGGAAACAGCGAGACCTTTCTAGGACCTGCTAAAATCTGTTTTGTGGTGAGGAAACACGATGCTGTTTTCCTGTCACAACTGCGACCGCTCCTGGAAACTCCCTGGCAACTCACTTGTGAGAAATGACGATACGCCTTCCAGAGATCTTCTGTCCTTCCTACGCTAGCTCAGAATATGTCTCTACCCTGACTAAACTCCTTAAAAAGTCAGCTTTAAATCACAGACATACTACTGACAGAGGTTCACAAAGACACATGTATCTGCACATGTGTGTGTGTGTAAAAACTTAAGTCATCATCCTAGTATTAGAAGTTTTCTTGGGAACGATGCTTTATAGTCCTTCAAAAGAAGACTTATAATGAGGTGGAACATCCTCAAAAATTACCATAATGGCAGTTAAATTTCCTGTGCAGTATGGATTTAAAAACGTCTTTACATAGCCTTTGCCAAATAGGTCAACAGAAATGAAATCTTACTCAGTCAGAATATGATCCACCGCTACTATTGAACTGTTTACATATCGTACACAGAGAGTGCTTCTTAGTTATCACAGCAAAGGCTTTCCAAGGAGTTTCATTAAGCTGAGGACTGCTTCTAGGCCAAAGATCCCAGGCCACATTTGCAACTAATCCCATGTATTTTTCTAGTGCTTGAACACTGTATTAATTCATAATTCATCTGAGGGTTTAATGATACCTTCAGATATCCAGGCTCAAAGCCTCACTAATACAACACGTTTATGTCTTCACTTTTGAGAAGTGGAATATGAAAAGGCTGGTATTGCCTCTAGCACCATTGTTTACTTAGCAGCCTCGTGCCCCGTTTTAGCTAAAGGTGATTCCTCTGCAATTAAAATGGAATTTCATCTATTCCCAGCCTATCTTTCACGCAGCTTCTCTGACATGATCTGTAATGAGCAGTTTGTGTCCATCTGGCTTAGTCGTGTGCAGAATCGAGATATTCCAAGCTCTTCCCATTCCAGCAGGGATGCTGTTTGTCAGCTGCTGCATGTGCATGTACAGGGAAATTTCTACAGAGGCTAGAACAAGCTCTCTATGACAGGTCAGATCTGTTCTGAGGAATTTTGAAACATGCAAAGAATTTGTGAGTGCAAGGATCTCCTAAAATACCCTTGGTATATATAACTCTGCTGTGCAATTCAAAATCAAGGCGAGTGAGCTGCGAAGCATGATTTGCCACTCCTACAGGCCATGCAGACTTTCTGACGTGAGACAACCCCCTAGTGTCCCCGTGCCTGCTAGAAGAAAGAGTCCGGGGAGGGTGGGGGACGGGGGGATGGAAGGAGA
>JANZLQ010000029.1:11572419-11591136 GCA_026212715.1 Elanus axillaris
AGAGTGTTATCAACATTCTTCTCCTACTGAACCCAAAACACAGCACCGGACCAGCTACTAGGAGGACAATTAACTCTATCCCAGCTGAAACCAGGACAATTAGTGATGCAAAGGCAATCACTCACCAGCTTCCACCAGCAGATCGATGCCTGGCCAGTCTCTGAGCAATGGCCACCTTGGAAGCCAAAATCCCCAACTTCCTACTTCCTCTACCACGGTTTTTGTCGCTGAGCATCACATTATATGGTACGGACTACCCCTTTGGCTCGCCCAGGACAGCTGTCTCAGCTGTGTCCCCTTCCAGCTTCTTGCTCACCCCCAGCCTGCTCGCTGTGCGAGGGGAGAGGGGGAGCAGAACAGGAGAAAGAGAAAGCCTCGGTGCTGTGCCAGCACTGCTCAGCAATAGCCAAAACATCAGTGTGATATCGGCACTGTTTTAGCCACAAATCCAAAACACGGCACCACACGGGCTGGTACGAAGGAAGTTAGCTCCAGCCCAGCCAGACCCAGTACTTCCCCTTTTACTGATCTGAGAATGGAAAGGACTGTTATTGCCTCTTCCGTAGTCACCTGTGCCTCTAATGGACACTGAGACTCTGGATTTGTAATCTAGGATGGCAAAGTTAGTTAGCCTTCATTTCTGATCTCAACCATAACCTCAGTGAAAAGAGGGAGACCAGTAGAGGTAGGAAGAAGCATAGGCATGTGCACAGAGGGCACAAGGAAATTTTTCATTTCATTCCTCATTCAAACTTTAAATGCTTCGTTGCATGTAAATTCCATTTTAGTGACCTGATAACTATGTCACTTATCGATGAGTGACGGTTTTGGACCATGCCGCAGTCACACACACTGCTCACTGATAGTAGCAGGTTATCGAGATGAGCAATTTGATCCTTCTTGCTGCTTTCACCAGTGCCAAAGAGAGGTGTTAAAGAAGAGTGTGTTACTTCCAAAAAAATCATGAGATTGGCTTACAAATCATGAGGGTTTTTTAATGGCATTGATTTTGCTTATCTTGTCATGATTTCACTGTCAGAGTGAAGCTGACAACTTCAGATTTGTCTATAGTCATCTCAGGTTCAAACTTCAACAATGTCAACCACTACACTTGTAAGTGGCTTCCCTGGCCATTGCTTTAAGGCTGTGTTGTTTTCCTTTGCTTAGGTGGGGATCTGCCTTGCTACCTTGCCGCATCCCACAGCAATTAGCCTGTACAGAAAGCTGTCCAAATAATGCTTTTCCCAGCTTCTCCACTGATCCTGACTTGCCTAGTCCTCCACATCTGTTTGTGGCCTGTATTTCCCTCTTCTTTTGTCAGTTGTCATGTTCTCCACATGTGTATCTATATGTACCCAAGCACATATAGCAGGACCGGGGGGGGTGGTGGACATTGGTATATGGTGTCCCCCAAGGTGCCAGTACTCATCCAGGCAATGGCTGGGCTCCTCAGGGAATTAGCACAGACCGAGGGTCTGCTTCCAGAGGGCAGTTCGGATGAGACTGCCCTGCTTGTCTGGGTTTGGTGTTTTGGGGAGATGGAGGTGGAGCAGAAAGAAGATTGTAACTATAGGGATGGAAGTGAAGTTGCCCTCAGGGCCAGACAACAGCTCCTGGCCCATTCTATTCACCAGTCTGGACATTTTCCGGCACAGCATCAAGTTTTTTTCTTCTAGTTCTTACTGCCTTATATCCACCACCACTCTTGCCGTCCCTTTTCTTGCTCCTTTACGTCATCCAGTCCCATCTTCTCTACAGTTATTTGCGTAACCCCCAAATAAATCTTCTCTAAGGCCCTTCATCTCCCTGGAAACGGTGGGAACTGATGTTCGTTTTACTAGGGCAGCCACGTGCGCAGGCAGCAGTGCCCGTATCTTACCACCGCTGAGCAGGGACTATTCTGAAAATGGGAAATTTTGCAAGACTGAAATAGAAATATTGTTTGACACTAAAAGTGGGCAGATTAAAATACATGCCGTGACAAAACCAGAGGAGCTGGCCACACTGCTAATGAGGGCATTTGCCAGCAAGTGCCTATCGGTAAGGTGGCAGCTCCTCTCATCACCCTGCTACCCAGAGAAGTGCCTCACAAGCAGCAAGTCCGGGATGTGACATCCTTCAGAGCCCCACGCTGTGAGCTGTCACCTTGCTCTGGTGACGCCTGTGTCGGATAGCTGTGGGCTGGAGGGAATAGGTGGGAAAACAGCAACAGGCAGGTCCATATTGACACAAGCAGGTGCTGTGATGGAGCCCCAGGAAGGTGACCCCAAGTTTCTGTGGGGAAAGGTGACAGTGAAGCAACATTTAATCCCTGGGACAGGATTAAATAAGGGGAGGGGGACACGGATGCAGTGGTGCCAGAGGCCAGGAGAGGGAGTCTGAGCCCAGGAGAAGGAAAAGGAGCTGGGAAAAATCCTCCTCACCTGCTTCCTTGGTGGTGGGATAGATGGGACACATGGCGGGGGGGGGAACAGCAGAGCCAGAGCCAGGTCATTCCCTGTCCCCAGCCAGGTCGGTGGGCTTCTGCCTCTCACCTAAACCCAGAAACATTTGCGAAGAGAGTTTCAGGGGTATCAACCAGGCAGCAGTAAGTGGGTTTTACACTCAGGCTGTTAATTACCGTGACCATCAGGTATGTTGTGTTTGAGTGCTTGCATGCAAAACTGTGTGTATATATCTACTGAAAATTTTCAATCTATAAATAGTTTATATACTTATATATATACGCATATGTGAGTAGTTGTACTAGTGACTAAATAAATCTATTTTTATCCATCCTTATGATTCATCAGACGTGCACCCTCAGTTTCCTGCTGACATACACAGCTGTAATCAAAATGGCATCCACTCTTCCCACCTTTATGATGTGAAAATGGTGCAAGCTGTGGACATGTGTAATTTTTAAACTGCATTTCTTTACTTCTGCGTACCCTAGCAATGAAATAATGTTTAAACGAATCCTGCATTGAAAATAATATACATAGTGTGGTAACTTTTGAAAAATCAGATGAAGATTAACTAAATCAAACCCCAAGGAACAGTGATTTGTTCATTTGTTTTGTATTTGTCTTAGGCTGAACTGGCCTCGATGGGTGTATTTTTAAGTGTTTACAGTAAGTTGAGGCCAGAGTCTGCTTTTGAAAAATCTAATTTGGTTTTCAAAATAGGTAGTGTAATTTGTCAAATTTATCTCGAGCCTTGAAATGTTCATGCACTGATCTCTGAAACAGTTTTCTCTTCTTCAACATCCTTGTCTCTAAATTGGTGGATAAGGAATTGGCTGCATGGTTGCACTCTAAGAGTTGTGGTGAACAGCTCAATGTCCAAATAGAGACCAGTGACGAGTGGCATTCCTCAGGGGTTGGTATTGGGACTGGACCTGTTTAACATTCTTTGTTGGCAACATGGACAGTGGGATTGAGTACACCCTCAGCCAATGACACCAAGCTCTGTGGTGCAGTTGACACCCTGGAGGGAAGGGATGCCATCCTGAGGGACCTTGACAGGCTGGAGAGGTGGGCCTGTGTGACCTCATGAAGTTCAGCAAGGCCAAGGGCAAGGTCCTGCGCCTGGGTCAGAGCAATCCCAAGCACAAGTACAGGCTGGGTGATGAGCGGAAAGAGAGCAGCCCTGAGGAGAAGGACTTGGGGGTGTTTGTTGACAAGAAGCTCAACATGACCCAGCAATGTGCGCTTGCAGCCCAGAAAGCCAATCGTATCCTGGGCTGCATCAAAAGAAGCATGACCAGCAGGTCGAGGAAGGTGATTCTCCCCCTCTGCTCCACTCTCGTGAGACCCCACCTGCAGTGCTGCGTCCAGCTCTGGGGCCCCCAACATAACAAGGACATGGACCTGTTGGAGCAAGTCCAGAGGAGGGCCACAAAGATGATCAGAGGGCTGGAGCACCTCTCCTGTGAGGACAGGCTGAGAGAGCTGGGGTTGTTCAGCCTGGAGAAGAGATTAGACTCGAGGGAGACCTTACAGCAGCCGGCCAGTGCCTACAGGGGCACTTTCTGCAAGGGCATGTGGTGATAGGACAGGGGTAATGGCTTTAAACTGAGAGAGGGGACAGTTAGATTAGATGTAAGGAAGAAGTTATTTACTGTGAGGGTGGTGGGACACTGGCCCAGGTTGCCCAGAGAGGCTGTGGCTGCCCCATCCCTGCAGTGTTCCAGGCCAGGCGGGATGGGGCTTGGAGCAAGCTGGTCTGGTGGAAGGTGTCCCTTCCCATGGCAGGGGCTTGGAACTAGAAGATCTTTAAGGTCCCTTCCAACCCAAACCATCCTATGATTCTATGATTATATGATTCTGTGATTCTTTAGTCATCCTACCATTCTCCTTCTTGAATGCTCAGAGATAATATCTAGAAAGTATCCTCCCTTTTTCCTGATATCAACATGTCATCCCTTTGAAAGTATGAGAAGATTAAAAATCAACTTTACTGGTGCCCGAGTGACGGTTAGAAGAGGGTTTACCAAAGAGCAGTCTTAGGACTGCTCTGAGAAATAACTGAAAATGGTTTTTAACCATCTTCATCTTGTCCTGCCACAGACCCCTCAGCCGTCACCGGAGTGCCACAAGCCTTTCCTAACAACTGTCATAACACCACCATCACCGATAAGAAGATTGACCTTGCTTCAGTCGCCCGTGTGACGGTGCTTGGGCTCGTTGTCAGCAGCACTAACCTGGCTGCGAGCGGGCGCTGGGAGGGAGCTCCGCACGGGGTGTCTGCCAGAGCCCCCCCCGGCTCTCAGACAGGCCTCACTGCTCAGCAGGCTGGAAGGAGCTGGTCTACACCTGGCCGGGATGTTTTAGTAGCATGGTTAAAACATGAAATCATACCGCTTCGTTTTGGGGAACTAGGGATCATGATACTTAACACCACATTCCACATTTTTTCTTACTGAATGGCCCCAGTCAAAATCAGATCTATTCCCTGCAGATTGGGAAATCGGGCACCGAGATGTGGAGTAAAGGAATAATTCACCTTTCAGACATGCCCACCCCTTCTAAACACGGAGGATAACTCTGAGTTGAAGACTGGGTCTTCAAGACCACAGAAGCAGGTTGGGTTGCTCCTGGCCTTTGTAGTCGGCACGTGAGGTCAGCATGGGGGCACAGAAGCATTTTGGGCCTGGTCGCTTACGGTAGCTTCTCTCATTTCTCCTCTGTGTACCTCAAGCCGAGGAGGAATGTATCGCATCAAGCTGGATGTCAGCCTTGGAGCAAAGCCTTGCTACTGGATTTCCCAAGGTTTTGTGACTTTGGTTATTGGTTTTTTGCACTCCAGCAAGGACAAATTCTCCTTGTCCCACACCTTCCCCTCACACAGCAGACATGAGGATCAACTGGATGAAATTCCTGTCTTTTGGTAGCATCTGGCACCCATTGCAGGCTTATGTTGTGTCACCTTTGAAGAGTAGTGACAGCAAAGTTTCTAGGAGACTGGGGTACTTAGGATTTTTCATTAACCTTGTTTTTGTTTAATCTGTTTTTCCTTGTCTACCGTGTCCTATATGGCAAACCTCAAAAAAACCCAAACTTGTCATTTGCCCAGAAGGGGCATTCTCAATTGAAAACACGTATTAAACGTTCTGTGATTATGATGAATCATGGAGCTGAGGGCAGACAAGTGTGCACATGTTTCCATTATATTGTCCTCTTTAAATTAAAGCTTGATGAGAATCAATGTCAGTGTCCTTGCCCTTGCAAGAAGAAAGGCAATACTTCACCCAGAAGTATGAAAGTAGTCAATACTTCTAAATAGGAAAAGTTAGAGATGGAGTATGTATGTAGGAAATACTGAAACTAAGGCAAACACACGTAGTGCCCACCCACTGTGTGAACAGGGATAAAGATGTGATTTTTCACCCCTGTTACTTTATTGAAAGGATGTAAGACACTTTCATGGGAAGGCAGGCTGAACTGGCTTTACTCTCCAAAGATGACAGAGCGAGGATGAGCAAAGTATGTCTGCAGCAGAGATGAAAACCAAGGAAGAGAAAATTACATTGTTATCTTTCTCCATTAAATTGAACTTTCACTTTTTTTTCTTGATTGACTAATCTCTGCAATTTGTCAGATTTTGAGCTGGTATTTTTTAATACCACAGTGTAAAGGTATCTGTTCCTCTCAATATGTCTATTTAAAAAATTCTGCTAAGTAGATTTGAATCTTCTTTTAATACAAATACTTTATTTCCAAATGGATACAGAAGTATCTATACATGATGTTACGTTTCATTTGAAAATACATCCTCTAAATTCATTTGCTGGGTTCAGAGGGAATGTAGAAAAGTAAATCTCTGATTTCTTTCTGTATTGTTATTAATGTTCCAATTGCTCTGTTAAGTTGAAAAAAAAAATCAAGTTATAAATGTTTTAAACTCCCAATGAGTTATGGCATCTTAAAAAGAAGTTATAACAGTTTAAATTAAATAAAAATAGCAATAGCTGTTCCTATGGTGGTATACATGGTAAAAGTTGCTGTATCTGTTTGGAAGGAAGTTCGAAGGCATTTTGCAAGACCCTAGCAAAAAAAGTATCATAAAGCTGCTCCATTATGCACTTTCCATCCTACTGTGCAATACAGTATATTGAAGGCATTTTTTTTATGGATTTTCTTTAGGAGATGCAGTGAACCACATGAAAAACTTTCCACATTTTGTTATACCAAACACAAGTTTGTCTCCAGAAAGTGTACTATATACATCAGGCTGGACTTTGCAGGGCCTGGTGTGGCTGTTAGTAGTAATCTTTGCTTTTCATATTTTAATTTTCTAATACAACTTGGAAATTATGGCCATAACTTTAAAGCCATTTTGCATTTTATTCCATGGTAATCCATAGAATTAGGCATTGAAACAAAGGTAGTTTAGTTTGTTCTGTTAAATTTATTTAAGTACACATAATGAGATACCAGGTTCTGCTACTCCTGTGTGATCTCTCCCCTCATCTCTCCTCTTGCTATGCTTTCTTTTTTATTTAATTTTTGTGCTTTCCTTCTTGTCTTCCATCTTTGCCATCTTTTACTTACACTTTCTGTGTCTCTCCTCTCTCTTCCTTCCTATGCTCCTTCCTCTTTCTACATTCATATTTTTTCTCTTTCCATATTCCTTGCCATCACCATTGTTCTTCATTGTCCTTCTGCATTCTCCATGGTGTTCGTTCCTTCTCTTTCCCTGCTTTCTCTCTCGCTCCCTTTCCCAAGTTATCTTTTTCTTCTTCTTCTTCTTCCTATACACAGCTAAATTATGAGAGGAAAGCAGTCAGATGGATATTAGCGTCTTTCACAGTGATTCCATTCCAATGGCAAATACTGCCTACGAGGGTGAACAGAGATCCCCACATTTGTACACAGATAGCATGTTAAGGAATAACACTGGTACTAAGGTAGATTGTAATTGGTGGTTCACAGGCAGGTAAGAAAACAGCTTCTCTGACCCAGTAATCTTCTAATTGAGCAGTAAGAAATGATGAAAGATAAGCTTAGAAATGCACAGGACGTGCTGCCCTTAATATGTGGGTTTTCTTCGTGATTCCATCACAGATTTAATGTGTGATCCTGGGAAAGCCATTCAATCTCAGTGCATCTGTTTCTTCATCTGAAAAGGTGAGGAACACACATGCCTACCTTACAAAATAACGTGAAAGGAACAGTGCAAATCCATGTCTTAAGCATTATGGGAGGATCCATTAGAATTGTGAAGTATTGATATTTTTTTTCTCTTAAATCCAGTATTTTATCCATCTCTTGAAGTACAACGCACACAAGCACAACAGGCCAATTATTTCCTAATGTATCCAAGATAGTCTTACGCATGTCTAATACTGCAATCACTCAGCACCAGTGTGTCTGTAGAGATCAGCTTTATTGACTGTCTGATTTCTGTTAATCAGTACTGCATAATCTGAACCTCTCCACACCCTTATACCAGTTCTGGCCCGCTAAGAGCTTCTTAAAGATTTAACTCTCTGCACTGTTGAGACAGCTAAGATATGTATGCAATACAGTAACAAACACTCTGTACAGATAAATTTTTGCTTGGGGTAAACCTCTCAAGCAGTGATATCTTTGCATACGCACAGACTTGAATACACAAAAATATAGACTATATAGAGACAGAGGGATAAATACCAACTCTGGTCGTGACGTTCTTTGTGTTGCTTATCCAGAAGTTGTTAATGTATAGAGTGTGATACCACAGTATTCCTTTTTTCCTGTGTTTTTAAGGGCTGAAAGCATGTGTTTCATTTGCTGACATAATATCTCCCAACTGCTTGATCCTGGGGATAAATAGCACACTTTCATATGTGCTTGGTCCATAGCAGAGCCATTTCAAGCATCCCTGACTCTGGTGTGAATCACAGAGTCACTGGGGTTGGAAGGGACCTCTGCTCGAGGCAGGAGCAGTGGTGTGGTCACACCAGGCTGCTCAGGACTTTATCCCATCAAGTCTTTAAAATTTCTAAAGATGGGGACTGTATAACCACTCAGCCTGTGCCACTGCCTCACTGTCCTCATGGGGAAAAAGATTTTTTTGTTATGTGCAGTTTGAACCTCCCTTGCTTCAACTTAAGCCCACTGCCTTCATCCTCCCACCTTGCACCTCTGTGAAGAGGCTGGGTCCATCTTATTGACGACCTCCTCGTAGGTCCTCCAGGCCGAACAAGCCCTGGTCCTGCAGCATCTCCATGGCCCCCAGGGCCTTTTCAGTAGACCTTCTTTCCCACCAGTCTGTCCCCAGCCTACATCGCTGCCAGCCGTTCTTCCTTTCCAGGGGCAGGACTATGCTGTGCTTACTGAATTTCATAAGTTTCCTGTTGCCCATTCCTCCAGCCTGTCTAGGTCCCTCTGGATGGCAGCCCTGACTTTGAGCACATTGACTGATCCTCCCAGGTTGGTGTCATTTGCGCATCAGATGAGCGTGCAGTGTTGCATCCTCCAAGCTATTGATAAAGATGTAGAGGTCCCAGGATAGACCCCTATGGTGCTCTGCTTCTCACCAGCCTCCACATAGAATATAACCCATTAACCACCACCCTCTGAGCCCAGCCATCCAACCAATTTCTTTACCCACCCAGTTTTCCACCCTTCCAGGCTGTATCATCCCAACTTGAATACAAGAATACTATTGCAGACAGAGCTGAAAACCTTTACTAGAGTCAAAGTAAATGACATTCGTTGGTCTCCTTTGCCCAGTGTCCTCGCCATTTTAGCATAGCAAGTAATCAAGTTGGTCGGATATGATTTACCCTTGGTCAATCTAGACTGGCAGTTCCCAATCACTTTCTTCCCCGTGTGGCTAGGAATGTGCTCCAAGAGCAGTCACTCCACTGTTGGGTGTAAAAACCTTCAGTCTGTGTTTGTGCAGAACTGATTCTGCTGAACAATAACCTGGACAGAAATAGTTTTGGGGTTGGCTGGATGACATGTGTGATCCAGTTTGCTGCGGAGCCATGCGTGCACATGTGCCATGACAACAGCGCAGGAGGTGTGGAGATGGGAACCAGTTCAGGGCAGGGAGGGTGGTGACTGCTTACACCAGTTTAAGGGGCACCACTAACTGCATAGCTAGTGGCATTTACTAAACATTAAATCCTGAAGTCCCTTAAACCGCACACATGAAGCTTGCTTGTCTGTGACCTTGTAAAAGTTTCCTGCAGCTTCCTAGACAAAACAGTTGCATATTTTGGGGGAAAAAATGACATATTTGCAGCAAATAATTTGTCCCTTGCCTATTTAGTGCATGAAGTTAAAGTAAACAGAGTAGAATTTCATTTTCTTACTCTCTTGGTCCCTGCTGTACTCTACCTTCATTTGGTAGGTTACAGTCTCTTCTTAAGTGAGAATGGTATGTAAACAAAGTTTGGAGGAAAAGGGTATTAAGGCTTTTAAATATTTTTCCAGAGTAAAAAAGGAAGCCCAGAGCACAACTGTGAAATCTGTGCAAATTTCCCATATCCTAGCTGCAGTGCCTTAACGATTACACTTTTTTATAACTGCAAAAACACACATTCTTCCGTGCACTACCTTAATAAAAGCCCAAACAAGCAAAAACCCCCACCACTATTTGTTTTATGAAGCAAATTAAAATTTAAAAATTAAGGAATTAAAATAAAAAAGAGCAAAAGATCTGCCATGCTTACTTTATTCTTCTAAAGCGTATTTACGACGTTGTGTTTGTAAGGAACAATGACTTAGGAGTGCACTTGGGCATTCTTTTAATTTGAGTAAATGTTCCAGCAACTTTTTTTGCATAACATTTACTTCAAATCTCTTTGGAAATTGCCAAGTGAAGACTGCTCGTGTATGGGTTGACAGAGCCGATGAGGATCCCAGTTCCAAGAATGGCATGCAACCCACTTCTCTTTTCTAAGTAAATCACAAATAGCCATACGAATTGCAAAGTAACCATGGTGCTCTAAGGGTATAAGTAAAGTTGTTGCAATTAAATGTATAGTTTGTCCCTACAAACTTTTCCTAAAGTAAATTGTTTTCTTTAAAGAAGTAGCAGGTTTTACCTCACAGGCTACAAATCCTAAGAATACAGGAGATGAAGGCAGAGGTTACAAAAGAATAGTGGACAAAAGGCAGTGCAGCCCTTGCTCTTTAAGCCTTAGTAGAGAAATCCCAATGCCCCATGTGCCTCTACATGCAACATAAACTCCAAAATGAATTTGACATATTTAAATGGTACATATGAGTTCACTCTGCTAGTCTGTGTGAACTCTGTGTGAAGAAATCAGGACACTGTGCTCAGATCATAAACTCAGTACCAGCCCACTTTAATCCCCGATAACAATTCTGTTTCACTAAGTCCCATTGAACCAGTCGTCTTGTTACGTGATAGCGCTCTATTGCATTACCCAAATCCTTTATGGTACACATGCTTCCAGCTCATCTGTTAAGAAACCAGTCAAGTCACTAGTTTCAACAGCTTTGACATCCTCCAAGGTGCACTCCTACAGGTCTGAACCTGTTGTTTCTTTCAGCAGTGCCTGGGTGCCTCCCAGAGTGGGGGTGGTTGTAATCATGCATCTCCACCTCCATCATACCGCTTGCAGCTTCTTCTTCTTCTTGCACGTTTATGTAAGAACAGAGGTGCAAAAGTGCTAGAGCAGTGGGAGACGATACTTTCCAGTTCAGAGTCATGGTGACACATTTGCTAACAAATGCATGTTTGTCACCAGCACTTTTTTAGCATGCTCCTCAATGCTGTTTTCTATTCCTGATCCCTGCTCTGTAATTCACCGGGTTCTGTTGTTAAATGATGTATCTCATGTGTTGTTTTATCAGGAAAATTAAATTTGACTTTCTAAATTACGTGTAAGGCATTTAATGCCTTAAACAACTTTTTTAGTCCCTCTCTGTAGATCAGCCCCTTTTTTGCTGCATGTTTCTATACCTCAGTCATTGCTGAGCAGAAGTGGTGTTAAAAAAAAAAAGAAACTAGTAATGAATATTCAGTGGTCTATATGGAAAAGTAATGGAGGTTCTGCGATAGGAACATGAGGCTCTGCACTTGATGAAACTAAAGGTTCTGCTAGAGCTATAATTTATTTCTGACAGTGGCCAGTAGGAGAGATACTTAGGGAAGATATGTAGGAAATATTGCTCCCTTCTCTTGGCAGGTTCTTCTCTGTGTTGCACAACAGGAGTATGAGAACCAATGATCATAGATTGAAACAGGAGATGTTCTGACTGTATGTAAGAGGGGGGAAAAAAAATCATCAAGAAGAGAATTGGTCATGGAACAGGTTGTCCAGAGAGGCTGTGAACCCTCCCCCCCTGGAGTTTTTCAAAAGCCCTGAAGAGCCTGGCTTGTATTCAGTGTTGATTCTGCTTTGAGCAGGAGTTTGACTAGGTGACCCAGGTCCCTCCAACCTCAGTAATTCATTGATTCTAGAAACCCTACAGGAGTAATTGTCCCTTCTGCAATCAGAGAGCTATCACGTCTGTGAGCAGTTCTCACCCTGATTGCATGTGTCTAAATCTGTTCTTCATGAAGTGAACAGCTGCAGTTTTGTCTGTTCTAAAGGCAACAGTATTTAGACTATAATTTCATAGAATTTTATTCTGTCTGAGGCCGTGATTATTTTTATTCAAACATTGGCTCAAATGCCCCCCTTCGACACATGGACTGGCAGCTGTAGCTATCAAAAAGAAATTGGTGACATTTGCAGTACACCTTCTTCTGTGGAACTAAGTGTTCTTGATAAAGGAGTTTTAATTATGGCCCCATGGGGTGATTCTTTTGAGTATATATGAGATGTGTTTTATGAGATGTGTTTGCTATAGGTACCTGCCCTGCTTTCTGCAATAATAATGCAACATCCCTCTGCTGATGATATGAACATCCAGTAATTGCATACTGTTTATCTCTTTATCCACGTGTTCATGGGATTTAGTAACAATAAGAAGTCCTTAGGTATTATTAAGTTCATTGCACATTCAAAATAATCCAGAAACAGTTTGAGCTTTTTTTGTTGGTGCAATGCTTTGAATTTCTAGAGCAAACTGGAAGTTAACCCTGCAGATTGGTGTCTTGGCAGCTACAGCAAGGACCAAAGGTCCTACTCAGTCTGAAAAAACATATGTGGCCCATCCAGTAGTTCTGGCAAGGCTAAACCAGAGCCCAATTAATTAGCTTGTAAGCACAGCATCTTGTGTATCTCCATTCCAGTGGAGATCACTTGAAAAGATTTTTGTTTTGTGAAGGGACTAATGTAACAAAAAGATTCTGTTAATATATTAATTTCAGACTCTGTGAATGAAGATGTGCATTTTTGCCTATTGTTTCTGAAAATAATCCACGAAGCTAAGGGCATACAATGCCTGTCATATCTCAAGGGATATGAGCCCATTGCCAATCCAGGCATACATACAGGTTTTTTATTAGAACTTGACTTGAGATGACTGAACTAAAAGATTTCCTGTCATGTTTGATGAACGGGATGCAAAAATCATTTGTCCTTTACAATGTCCTAGGAGGCAAAGAAGAAATTTCAGACACTGTCCAGCATGGCTTTGATGAGAAAGTAATTAAAGTCACTGACTGAGCTGTCCACATGTTTGAGTCAGATAACAATGTAATTGACTGTAATGGTCCCTGTGCTGAAGGACAGTAATCAGAAGATAGATGTGACCGAAACCAAATCTGCTAAGGGAAATTTTATTGACATTTCTAGCTAGAAGTAATAAGTCAAAAATTAATTTTACTATATGCAAGAGTTAAGTAAGCTATGCTATGCTGATCTTTGAAGAGAAAAAGAGAACATAATTCAACGTCTAGGTGATTTTCTTTTTTTCATGATAATAACCTGCTATACGTAGTTTACAGTTGCTATTATCACGTCCTTTGTCTTGCCGCGATTATCACATGTGCACCACATGCACCTCAGCAGTTCTACCAACAGCAACTGACTTTGCAATGCTGCTGATGGGCCCAGCCTACATCCCAGCCCCATGGCAGCATACAGTAGTTTTAGGAGCTCATCTCCTCCCTTCCCAAGATGGTTAGAAACTAATTTTAACTACAGATAACTTTGTAATTTGCAGGCAAAGAGGTCAGTTTGACATATTCCTCTCAGCCTGATTGAATTAATTTTAAATGCTTTGGCAGCTTTTCTCCAGGCTGCTGTTAAAAGAACTGTAGATAGTGATACGACTCACAGCTGATCTCAATCCCTCCTCTAAAGGAAGAAAACAGCAACCCCTACAAGAAACACAGACGACCTAATAATTTTAGGTCGTCATGGAGCCAGGATTGCTTCTGTTCTCCCCTCAGTTTTTTGTCAGTTTATCCTCATGTGGTTATTTTAGAATGTAAAGTAACCAAGCATTTATATTCTGATTTTTTAACTGCATTAGGTTTTCTGGGTATGCTTAGAAACAGCTAACGTTTTCTACTTCTTATGTCAATTTTTACAAGATTTGATGCTCTGAGTTACATGAGGTTGTAGATAGTCCATAGATAGTCCATTTGCTTCTGAAAAAAATTCTTCCAGAGGAGCCAGGGAGACACAGTCTAACTATAAATCATTAGCCTTGTTTTCCTTTACTGCAGTTTCCTGCAGCTGTCATTTGTGACCAACCAGTTTAAGCTGTGTGAAGTTGAACGCGATACCTAAGGCCCATACCAGCCTTTACCAAAATGGTCCTTGAGCCTCTAACAAACATGCAGAGGGTGTTGCTGTTTGAGCTTGTGCATCATCGAAGTAATTGATGACTCTCATCTCAATCTTCAAGCACCTCGAAACAACGGCTAGCACTGCTGGGGAAGGAAAGGTTACGTCTTCCTATTCTTCCCTCAAATCAGCTGGGAAAAACATCTAGTTTTGTCCCTGAAATTTAATGCATATTGGAGTACAATGACCACAGTTCTCTGTCAGTCAGCGATGTGTCAGTCCTAGGGAAGTTTTTGCTCCTTACTTAGTCAAAAGAGCACCAAGAGACCTTTCTGTGAACCAGGATTTAGCCCTAAACTTCAGGTGTACCGTTCTCAGAGTTGCTGAAGTAAGACACTAGTGTCGCTTTTAAGAGTATCCTAAATTTGCAATACTGGCAGCAAAAGCAGCACACCTTTAAGTTGTACATTGAGTAGATTGGATTTGAAAGAAACAAACCCTGCCCCATACTTTTCTTGCAGTATTATTCTTCCAGTAACTTCTCAGCAAAGAACCATGTTTAAGGCATCATTTTTAAAGAAATCCATAGCAAGCCTTTAATTTGCATGTAAACTAATCATTTGCACACCTAAGCAGAAGAAAGGCACCCACAACTTTTTATATCTATTAAATGATGCTGACAACTTCTGTGCTTATAAAGTGGTCATGCAAATTCAGCCTGTAACCACAAGGAAAGTTTCAAAGCAACCTATTTATTCCTGCCTCCCCCTGAAGCTGACCACTCACACCTGTGCTGGTGCAGCTGCATATGGCATTACCTTCTAAACTGGTTAACTTAAGTGATCAAAGTTTTTAAACTCCTGTTTTTCTCAAAGGCTTCCTGAATAACATAGATGTTTCTGAAGATCGGGTGAAGTTTAAGGCATTTGGGGGAGAAGGGAGAGAAAAAAGATAAGAACTTTTTAAGCCAGTGTTGCTACTGAGCAAAAAGTATGTGACACTAGAGCCATTAAAAACACAGGTTTGGTAAATATAAACCAATTAAAGAAAAAATAAAAAATTCATCCCTGGCACTCCATGTGGTATTGGTCAGTTCTTTGGAGATGATTGTATTGATCCTTCAAATCTATATTTCTCATGTAGACTCTAGTTCAGCAAAATCCTTAAAGAGGTACTTGGCTTTAAGCATTTGAATGCTTTTATCAAAACTCATTATAAATAAAATTCACCTTAATTTCAAGTACTTTCCTAAATTTGGCTGTATGTGATTGTTCGAAGTTAAGCATTCATCAAGGCATTCAGCTGAATCTGGGCACTCTTGTTATAAAGTCCCTGGTAAGGAATATATAGCTGATAAATGTCTTTAAACACATCTTAGGGAAGGAAAGATCTTATTTTTTCTTGTACAAATGGCATTTTTCAAGATAGCTGTTCAGAAAATTCAGCCCTGCCAAAGTAGACTGTGTACATCTTTCAGATAACAGTGGCCTCTGATCACTGAAATTAAATAGCTGAAGCCCCAGAAGATGCCTCACACTGAGATCCAGAGACAGCAACACATTAGTTCTTTCCAATTTTTCTATTTAGTATTTGCTTAAGGTAGGAAAGTGAAAGCAATTGTTGCCTAAAATTCATTTTTGGGGCCAGTATCACAAGGTACTGACACCAATTTAAAGTCACATTACTGATGAAATGGTGAGTCCTCCTGCCCTCTTCCTGGCAGACTTTTCCTACCTTTCCATTGTCCAGTGGTAGGACTTTTGGGGCCACACAGATCCTGCTGAAACTAATCCTATGTACAAACAAAATGTGCAAGTTTTCATCCAGATCATCTTGCCAAACCACCAACTGCAAAGCTGCACAAGCGCTGCTGCTGGCACAAGGGATGTGCAGGAGGGAACAGGATGGAGTAGGAGCCTGAGAGCCCTGTGGAGAAGAAGAGGGGTGGTCTGGATCACCCCTGTTTTCCTGGACGAGAAAATCCCACTCTCCACCCAAAAAGCCTTGTTTAATCAGAAAGCTGTTAGTTACATTGAAGGTTGACTTAGGGAAGGTCAAATGTAAAAGTATAGTGAGAATATTTGAATGTGCCTGTATGAATGGAATCAAATGCTTATGTCTTAGAAATTGCTTGGCCAACTTTACTGTCATTATGAAAAACAAAAAGAAGGTATTCAGTCTTCAGTAACAGCTCTTGACAAGGTCAGGACAGAACTTGTTTTATGCTGATATCTACAGAGGGTAGAAGAGGTGCTGAGACAAACCATTGCTTGTATTACATTTTTTCTTTTAGTCTTTTCACACAGGAAAAAGTGGTTTTCAATGAAAAAATCATATACATAATTTATAGTGTGAGCTATTCATTAACAAAAAGCAAGCCTTGACTGGTAAAGCCAATCAGCAATTGAGTTAAAGTATATATTTTTTGTGCTGTTTGAAGACTAACTCTAGGTCTGAACAGGAGTCTGTCTTTATTTTAATCTTAGTAGGTAATGATTTAGTTTCACTGAGCTTCGATGTTTAAAATCTGAACCCAAACATTTTACTGTGTTCCCTTTTTACTTTACTCCCATTTTGAGTGACCTGAATCAGCTAGGGAGTACACTAATGCAGAGAGTGAAGCATAATAGCTCTGAAATGTCTAATTTTCAGTGCAGTCTCAGCATTTGGGTCACTGCAAGACCTTGAGCTCGTTTCCTAACCTTTTCCCTGCCTTGTTTGCACCTCAGATAAAATGAAGACAGTCAATTTCCATATCAAAACCTGCACAGTGCACTCACCTCAGTAGTAACGGAGCAACTGAACATACTCCACAAACACTCAGCAAGGGTTACTTATTTTGTACAGCGCTTTGAAGACTAACATGATTTGTTAAGTTTAAGGCACAGTGTAGGCGTCTTGCTCCAAATGGTCAGCTCACCAAAAGAAAAAGAAAAACCCTCCAAACCAGCCACGCTGCCCTTGGCGCTCTGCAGACTCCTGGTGCTTGCTCTCCTGGAGAGATGGAGACTCATGGACTCATCTCCATCTCCGTTGGTTGCAAATACCAGTTTCTTCAAAGTTCCTAAGCCCAGGAGGTTTTGTAACTCAGCTTTTTTCTGAGCGCTTCCAGCCGGTTCAACCAGCATGCGGGCTGTTAGGGATCGCTCCTTAAGCATCTGCCTCTCCTCATTTGGGAGCTCACCCAAGCCAAGAGCAAGGCACCCATCTGAGCTCTGGGGATTGCACTGCGGCACGCCGCATCGCGGGGGCTGAGTCTCTGGTGACTGTGGGTGAAGTTGTCAATAGAGCGCGAGCTATGTTTCTAACCCGTTTCTAACAGATCTAATTTCCTTCTTTGAGAGGACGGTGCCCTCCCTAGCCTAAGCACTTTTCATCTTAGATCTGCACAGCAGCCCCCAATGTTCTAGGTAAGCACATGAGGTCTGCAGTCTTTTTTTGTCTGTCAGCTAAGGTAGTGGCTAATTGAAATGATTGTCCAGCCGCTTCTTCAAATTGAAATATTGTTTACTGTTCGGGTACAGAGCAAACACAGGGAGAATACACCCTACTTCTTAAATCATGGTCCTTCTAAGCTTCAACATCAAGGCAAGTCACCTGCTTCACGGTGCTTGGAGAAGTAAATGCTGTCACACGCTGTGTCTCTCTCTCTCAGAGAAGACAACGTGGCTACTGTGGCAGCACCTGCCCTTCCCAGCTCTTTAGGAGTTTCTCTAGCTATTTAAGACTTTAAAGCTCTGGCATAAGTCATGGGTACCCCAGACATCTGTAGACATAATCCGTGACAGTATCTTCACCTGCTTCATTTTAGGAATGAACTCTTTCTATATTTGCTTTTCATCCACAGTAACTATGTATAGCTTCTTCTTCTTACCTCCATTTCACATTCAGGAAAGATGATTTCAGATAAATAAAGTGAATATCCCATTTCCATCTAGCACAAAGTCTAAAACCCAAGGTCCCTAATCCTGGATCAGCAATGTCTACAGTACCTAGAATATCTCTAAGCTCTTAAATTTTATATTTTATTTCACTCAAATACCATTAGCTGGAATCCTAGTGAGGTGCAAGAAAAACTGAAAGTGGTCCAGAGCTGGACTATTCTGTTACTTAAGTAGTCATGATACTAAAGAAAGGTGAGAGGAACCTTGAAAGAATTAGAGAGATGTGTATTGGGAGATGCCTAAGCACTTTGGGCCATATAGTCCAGTACAAAGCACCTTGAACCCTGTCCACTCTCCTTTTTCATCCTGTGTTAAATGTGAGCATGCTCAGAGGAGGGAAGGGAAGGGAAGGGAAGGGAAGGGAAGGGAAGGGAAGGGAATAGGAAGAAAATAATAATGATAATAATAACAATGATAAAATTACGAAAATTATAATAAAAGGATTGTACTATACAAACCAAGTGATGAACAATGCAATTGCTCACCACTGGCCGACTGATGCCCAGTTAGTTCCCAAGCAGCAATCCACACCCCACAGCCCCACTCCCCCCAGTTTCCACACTGGCCATGACGTCCCATGGTCTGGAATAGCCCTTTGGCCAGTTTGGGTCACTGCCCCGGCTGTGTCCCCTCCCGACTCCTTGT
>JANZLQ010000029.1:11592346-11607005 GCA_026212715.1 Elanus axillaris
GAAAAATCCTTGACTTTAGACTAAACATGACTTAGCAGCAACTGAAAACATCAGAGTGTTATCAACATTCTTCTCATGCTGAATCCCAGACATAACACTGTACCAGCTACTAGAAAGAAAATTAACCCAGCCAAAACCAGGACGTAATCATAAAATAAGAGTTTCTCAGACTGTGGAGAGTATCAAGAAATCAACATTTGAAATATATTTAGATGGGCAGATGACTGTTACCCTAAAACAAATGTAAATGACATACCCTTAGATGAGTAACTCATTGGCATAAATGGATTCCTCACTTGAGCTTTTATCAGAAACTCCTAATATCTGTGGTGACCCTTATGTGACTGCAAACTGTTGAGTCTGTCTGTAAAGAGCCTGGTTAACGACAGTACTATCTGCACTATCAAAGAAGCTCTTAGAAATCAATCTGACATTCCTTTTAAAAATGCACTAGAGAGATTGAACGCTACCTTTGAATGATGTAACTTTTGTTTAGCAATTCCAAGCATTCCACCTGGTTGTATAAGCCCTCTTAACAGCTGCAATGAATCAGTTCATGACAGGCTTATCTGATCCACTCTCAACAGATGCATTTGAACGGTTTCACATCCATACAGCCCATAGGTAGTGCACTACCTAACTGTGTTTACATCACCAGCGTCTGAGAAAATCAAGGGAGCTTCTCTTGTTACCTTTCCAGAGCCAAGAAAAGGCTTTCCTGTGCAATGGCATCGCTAAGCCACCCAGGCAAAGCACAGAGGAACGGGAGAAAGGAGAACTCGCCAGCACATACACACAAGCGTGGTGAACTGGCTGATCTTTATGGCCTTATTGACTGAGCTCAGGTGCAATACCCATTTGCACCAGTTTAATACCTGACATGACCTTAATATAAAGGCTTGCTATTAAAGGAGCCTTCTGGTGCTGTATGAAGGCCCAAAGACTTTTGTCAGGCACTCAGCATCTTGCCCCAGTATAGCAGTGGCCCGCAGAAAACTGGGCAATGGCGTGAGCAAGACGAGAGAAGACAATTTTGTGCTGTGTTCTGTTTCTGACAAGTAGAAAATAATTATTTGCCACAGTTGCTAATCAAGTATTCATCAAGGTTATGAGCCAAAGCCGTGCTGTGTGTCCACTGTATCCCTAACTAGTTACATAAATCAATTGTAGTTGTAGCTGGGCTTTCTAGAGGAGCCTGGAGTCATTTGTTTGAAGTTACACTGAATAATTTTATAACCGCATAATGTTAGAAGAACCTTTTAATAGAGAGAGAGAAATACCATGCTTACATTTCAAAATTTTTTCTACTAAACTTTCATGAGTTAGGAAAAAACCTTTTGAAGTCTCTTTATAGACTCATATTTCAGCTTAATTGAAATACTTGGATAAAAGTGAGACCAAAACTTTAGCACTCAGGCATTCAAGTAGAATATCTTACTTTTCATAGCACCTTTAAACTGCTTCTACATCTGACCTAGTTTGGCCCTCCATAGCTTATAAAATCCTCAGAGGCAAGTAAAAGAATGATCTAATCTCTAAGTAGGCAGTGAATGAATAATTTCCAATAAAATTTCTTCATAATTATGTCAGCTTACACTGGCAAACACAAGTGATATTATTAATATTTATATTTCTTATTTAATTGGAAAATGTAAGTATTCTTACATAAGGACCAAAGGTCCTGAAAGCCTTTGCAATAGAAATATAGCAGTCTAAGGTATTAACTGGTTTTGGTTAAGACTTAGATCAATAATAAGTTGTGTGTCCCATTAGGGAGTATATATAGTAGTAAGTCTTGCACCTGTGCCAAGTTGCTTACAGTGCTACCTAGAAAACCTGAAATTTTTAGCTCAGGCTGTAGTATGTTCAATTCTTTTAGTGATAGAGGTCCCCACTTTAATCTTTCAAGTTTTGAGTAGCATGGATATCCTTATGGCAGTAACAAAAGACTTCAGCTACATAGCGCTTCAGTGATAGATATTACAAAAAGCTTTACCATTATAAAATGCACAGCTTACACTCACTTCAGAAACTATACCCAACATAAAAATATAAACAGAACCCATGCACAAATCCAGCAGAAGGCCCTTAGGTGAATTCTTTCTAATTCTGCTCACTAAAAAACGAAATGAGTTTTCAGACTCTAGGGCCTCTTACCAAATACACCTTACCATAGATATGCCTGTCAACTAATAAAAAGAAGCTGGTAGTTTAAGCACACTTGTTCCAGACCCTGATGGCTCTCTGATAGCCAGGAGCTAAATCAAACAGAGCTTTGTGCCTTGGGCTGTGCCTATATAAACCTTACTGTTTAATTAAGCAACTGTACCAGAGATCTGTACATCGTATAAAGGCTGTATTACTTCTTTTAAATGCTTACCTGGTAGCCAAAGAACCCTTGGGGGGTTATGAATAAAAGAAACATCAGAATTAGAAATTCAACAGCCATTCACAAGGAAACTTAAAGTTTTTGCATGCTTAATTACTGTTTGCATTTAACTTTTCTTATCTAAGGAACCATTTGGCTAGTAACGTTTGCCAGGACTACAAGACTATATTAATCCAGAACTGAGAACGGTAACACAAGCTGCCACTACAGTTTGGATTGTTTTTTTTTTTCACTAAGCTATCTCGATGCTTTTAGATGGCACAGCCCTGGGATGAATATCAGCTCCAATTTCCATTTAGTATTCCAAATTAATAATGTTTACAATCAAGCTACACTATAATGCTTCCATATGTTGTTTTTCAGGCAACCAGGGGCAGAGTTTTCTCTGAAATTATGCTTTTTTTCTGTAATCTAGTTAATTCAGAAAATCCCACATTTGCTGGCCATGAAGCAGCACTACAAGACTTATCTGTTTATCAGTTGTATTCTTGGCGAATGGTAACAGTTTTTCTATCACTATTGCTTCAGTAGTAGGCAGTAAAATGTTACCTTGAACATTCCTACAACTCATTACTATCTTTTATTCCTCCTCATACACTTGCAGATGAATAGTCAGAGGAAATACCATGTGCATCAGCAGTTCACAACATCAAGAATGGTTTGTTTTGCTGCTGACAGACAAACTGACTTAGGAGACTGCTCCAAATGGTCATTAGCTGGGCTTTCCTCATTTAGTTATTTTGTAGATTAGATATCTCAGATCTATACTGTCCTAAAAACAATACTGGAAAGACACCAGTCACTGAGTCAACTTCTGAGTATCTCAATGCATGTTCTAGAATGTCTTTCGCCTACCAGCCTGTGAAGGCCATGTACCCATGGTTGTTGGAGTGTCAATGCTTCTCCTGAAAGGGTATGGATTAAGATGTTCAGCTTTGCAGAAAAACTCTTGGCACCTCATGGTGGAAGTCTTCACTATTCTCTGAATTGCGCTTCCTCCATTTTTTTATGGAGGCTTTTGAGAGGAGTTGCCAGGGTAATTTTGGCTTTTGGTTTTCATCAACTTCTCTGATTGGAATCTGAATGTGGAAAAGAAGTTGCATGACCTGTTTACCCATTCCTGGCAGCAGAACGAACAAGTTACAAACTGATTCTTCTAGATCTGTAGGAAGCTATGAACTATTATTATGAAAGAGACATTGCAGGTCCTAACAGGGTGGGTGATATGGTCCTTACATTGTTCTGGTTTTGTCCTCTGGCAGGACCTAATGAGTATCTGTGAGTAATTGCTCTCCTGTCATGAGGTCTTTTTAATATGGATTGTGAGTAGATGTGAAAAACTCCCAGCTGTGTGGTATTCTGTAGGAGGGATGTATGAATCAATCCAGACTTGAAAGGTGATAAATGGAGAAAAGCTGGCAGAGGTAGCAAGGGATGATGCTGATATTGGCAAACAAGGATGACGTGATTTGTGTCACAGGTGTATGTATATACTGGCCTCCTTTTGCTCTGGCTACCTATAACCAAATGCAATTTCTTTTACTTTTAGGTGGCCACTTAAGTGCAATCTCTTGCCGTCATTGCAGAGTTCAGTCTCTCACCTTGCACACCACACAGCAGGCATGGATACCAAAATAACTCTGGAAACAAGACTTTTCCATGTTCTCTCTTTCAAGTAACATGTCAGAACAACAGCTGTTATCACCTCCAAGCTGAGTAGTTTGGTGCAACTCATTTCTTACTGTTGCAGCTGGTATTATTGAAGCACTGCAACTCTAGTTGAGTAGGCGCATTTGGCTAAATACTCTTCATGATGAACTTTTGAGCTCTAGACTGTGTCTCCTACATTAAGGCCTGTATTAGTTATCTTGCAAACTCTCTGGAAAGCTCATCTTTAGCATAAGGTATTTATAGAGGGAGCTAGGTGTAGGACCTAGGATTTTATTTAATTTCTTATTTGTCAGAGCATTTATTGTTGGGGGGACGACACACGCTAGATTGATTGTGAAATTAAATGACATGAAAATACCCAGACCGTGGGGCAGAAACTTATTTGTGCTATGAATACAAATAATGCAATAATTAATAATTCTTCATAAAAAGGCAATGAATCCTACATATGTTTTTGATATAAATGTGTCCTGTCAACCGACCGAAAGATAGATTTATGACCCACGAATCAGAGTTGGCCTGGCCATCAACTACTGGCAAACAAGGAAGCAGAATACAACTAATCTTTCTACAAGATACCTTCAGTGAAATTATATTGAAATGTGTCAGGTCTTGTCTGATAAAGAATCTAAACCTGCCTTAGTACAAAGGCTCCTATTGCTACACCTGGTCACCATAAAGAAAGAGAAAACTTCCACTACGTCATTCAGGCAGTGCATTTAGATCAGAAACACGCCATTTCCTCTGCTGAAGAATTGTATTTCTTTATAAGAATAAAATGGATATGTTGAGCAAGTGGCTGCCTTAACTAAGGTGAGCATTATATTCTGTTCAAATAGGAAACCATTCAGAATCCATACAATGGAAATTAATAACATAGATTCTTCCAGGTTGAGGGTTCTTTTTTTTCCTGAGTTACAGACAAGGCTTACTGAGATAAGTTTTTGTTAGTATTCATTACTATATGCTGCAACAGTACAATGTGCTGAATATATATATATTCTCTGTACATATTTTCAGCTGGTAGCATATACCACAGCATACTTTGCTCTTCCTGCAGAATGTCACTTGTGATGAAGTTCTGTGAAACAATGCAAGAAAGGCACAAGCTGGCAATCATTGCCAAGAAAACAGTGACCGTTTCAGTCCCTGTGACGTATACATATATAGCCCCTCTGCAAACCAGTAGGGAAATTTCCAATATTTCCATAGAAATACATGCATGGACCTGCTACAGGAACAAAAAAATTGGTTGTATGGGCCCTAATGCTAAAGTACATCACCAATACTTTCCAAAGCCAATTGGAACTGCTGGTTCAGAATGTAATACTGTAATAGCAATAGGGCCAACACTTTAAAAAAATTGCCTAATTGCCAAAATTGATGCCAGGACAATTCTCTAAGTAAGCAGCATTTAGGAACTTTGAGGGCAGCAGGTCCTGTACACATTCTGTTGACTTCATCGTGTTCTTCAGCCAATTCAACATAATCACTCCTCTTACAAGCAGACTTCAGTATTCCATTCTTATTTTCTGGAGGGAGCAGGAGAAGATAATCTAGTAATAAAAGAAGTTCAGGTAAGCAGGCTTAATAGCTTCTTTTTGCTTTCCATGCAAGCCTGTTGCAAAGGTACATGTTCAAATTATGTGTTTCTTTTTAACTGTTTTCTTAACTTCTTTGATTCCTTCTATAAATGACATCAGCAGGCCTGATCCCTCAAACTTCATTGGCTCATAAACAGAGATACTGAGCAATCCTGAGCAACTGGTATGTTGCAGGCTCCCATTTTATCTTTTCATTTCTTGTATCTCTAAGAAATAAATGAGGGTCTACTGAATTAAATAGACCTGATTCTCTTCCAGTGTTCTCCCTCATCAACAGGATGTGTCTGATGTATTAGTGTATAGTGCAAGAATTGTACAGACTCAGAAACTGAGAATAAAGTAGAAAAATCTCACATTAAAGCTTCTGCTGGTTCTGCCAGAAGCCCAGTTCAGGTGAGTTGGAAGGTAACTTGCTCTTGTTTGAGGCTGACATTTTGTTCTCCGGTATCTGTTTAGTTACTTCTAAAGTTCCTAATCCCTATAGTTATGAAGTAAATTAAAACAACTCCAGATCAAGAAAGTGATATGTGCCTGTGTGGAAAGTCTCGGTATCTTGTGTTGAGCACCATAAAATAGCTCCTTTGTGTCAATGTGTTGTCAGGTGTTCGGTGGCAGTTAATGAACTGAGACCACTCTGTTAACTACTTCACAGCTGATTACAGTGCACAAAGATGAAGATTAATAAATACATAGAAAAATATTATACATGCAGACATTTTGGGTTGGTCTCATCCTTACCAAAAAGCTGTATCACTTTCTTCCTCATCTTCCTGACTGGAACAGCCCGCTATGCAGTAGGATGAACCTAGCATTGGCTTTTGTCCGCCTTCCACCAAGGATGAGTCAGTCCTAAGGTGCCTGATTCAGCTCTGCAGTCTCTTCTTTGTCCTAGTGGCAGCTCCTTTTTGTTTCTCTAGAGGAGAAAAGTAGATGTGTTATTCCATTAAAGACATTGAACACATAGGGGCCGTGTTTTCAGCCTTTTCTGAAAACTGAAAGCTAAAATTACGTATATCAAATAAGGACTTGTGAGTGCAATGAGAAGTGAGTGACCAATGCCTTGCAGTTTCTTTTGGTACAAGGTCTGATGACTAACAAGGGAAGTTAGCAGATGGTAGGTTCAGCATGAATAAACAGACGTGGCTTTTCATAGAGGTTGTATTTAAGGTGTGGATCTCCTTGCGAGAGGATGTTCTGGGTGAAAAATGTTATACAAGTCCAAAGAGAAGCTGGGAGTGGTCATGGAAAAGAAAAAGAATTGAAGGTAGCTAAACCATAAATATACATTTGGGTAAGAGGAGAGTATGGCTGTCCTGTTTGTGCACTTTTCCCTAGGTGGCAGATCTGGGCCATTGCCAGAGATATGAGGTTCCATGCACCTTTGCCTGAGCCAGCGCGGCAACTCTTGCCTTCTCAATCTTTCTTCATTGGTATTTATGTAGGAGAGGAGTTTTTCTTTTGCTTTGCTGTTAATAAAAAATAGTGAGTCATCACCACTGTTCTTTGCAGGTGATCAGGTACTTTAAAAAGACTGTAACAACGTGGGAATTTATCACAAGATGGTGATTGTTTCTGTTGAATCAGCCACCTAAATATATATGGTTTCTTTTACTTCTGTCAACTAAACAACCAAATATCCACTCCTGCAGGACTTATCAATGCTTATCGCCTCTCAACAGCAAGGCCTAGGGTTCCGCCACCCTAATTCCCCTGCCTAAGGGATGGTATGGACTCCTGCAGAAATCACATCAGCCATCTGAAACTTATCCTAACCTTAACAGTGGTCCTGTCAGGACCATTATCTTTGAGGATGCTCCCTCAACTCCACCATGGAGTCAGTCACACTCCTGTAAAGCCGGGTGAGCCAGCACAGCCTGCCAGCAGGATTGGGCGGAGGGTGGGGGGACGTGGATACACAGGGGAATGGTGCTGCAGAGCTGGGCAGCCTGTCGTATCCTGCAACATGGGACCACACACCGTACTGCCTGGTCTGGAAAGAAGACACTAGAGAGGACTTAGCTTCACTGCTAAGCCTGCATCTGCCTGTATGCAATTAGCTGGTTCTTCTGTTCTGGCCTGCACAAGGCAGAACATCCTTCCTTTGAGTTTAATTTCTCTTTTTGTAACCCTTGAGGGCAGTATTTTCTTTCAAGGCTTCTTTTTGACAAGACTTTTTTTTTTTTTTATTTTTAGGCTGCTTACAAAAGCACCCTACAAGGTAAAATAGTGTGTAGATTTGAACATGAGTGACTGGCTTTTCCTTAGGTTTGGGGTTTTTTTTTTAATCAATATCTTTAATGATCAGAGACTATTGCTGTTACATTTCTATATAACCAGCAAGTCGAACAATCTGGAGAGTTCTGCAGAGAGGTAACATGCCACGGACAGGTTGTTTGCCTCTCTGGGCTGTACTTTTGTGACCGCCACAACACACTGCTGTGAAAAAGACTATTGCATATTCTCAAGCATATGAAGTATCATTAAAGACAGCTTCTGGTATCCTTACAGTGATCCTGAGTAGTGCTGCTACTGCGGGAACAGGACAATGCTATCTGGCATGAATAAGGATATATAAACACTGCCCTGCAGCTTTTTCTCTTTCATTCACTGCAGACTAACAAAGGCATGTATTTTTACCTTGGACTACATGTGACTGATATTATCAGTTGTGCCATATCAGCTGGGTGGGGTTTTTTATTCATTTTATTCTTCTCTTTTGGTCTCTATCGAATACACTTTCTGAAATATCAGGGCACTACATGCATTTGAAGACTTATTGATCGGCCTAAGGGACAAAGTATGATGCCTTCTGTAAAATCTTCTTGACTCTGGAATTATCTGTTCTTCTTAGCAAGAGAAAATAGAGCCTTGTAGAAAAGGAAGGACCTGAGACATGGGAAAATGAAGTCATCTCGCACCTTTTCCCAGAGGTCATTCTGTTGGTTTGGACAGTTGCAACTTCATAGTAATTAAGGTCCAACCGTCTGTATATCCCTATCCATTAAGTTTTATATCTTTATATATAAGTTTATACATATCTTATACCAAGCACAAAGACTTGAGTGAGATTGCATTTCTTTTCTAAAAATACCTAACCTGGCTACATGGAGAGAATGAATTTGATAGCATATTCCCATACATTCTGTATGGTATGTCTAAATATTTTCACGGGTTTAATATTTTGTACCAGCTGTGGAAACTGGTTTGCTGCTAGATGACTGTAAAAGTGAGATTTGGTAAATAATTATTAGAAATCTTTTACTAACACTATGATTGAAACAATAGACACAAGTATAGCCAAGCAATTAACTAGTCGAGGTAGTTACTCCTAAGTTTTGCAGTTCTTCGCTCTTATGACCAGATGTTCCTGTACGCTAGATGAGAACAAGGTTGAAACTGACCCCATGTGATTGAAACTGCGTTAAGCTTCAAGATCAAAGAACAAGGACAAGAACAGAGACTTCAAGGACAGCCAACAGCATCTCAAATGGGTCGGTGGTCATAAAAGCAGCCCTTTGACTCTAACAAATTCTTCATTGTGCATGATCGGATGTAGGCAGTACTATGATAATCAGTTATAATCATTTTTATGTATATGTATACTAATCTGATTAATAAGTAATTAGGTATTCTATATAACCTGTTTGTGCTAAAGCTGTGGCATGCACGCTAGGTGGAATTATCCCCCGTGCATCCAGCGCTGCAATAAAGAATGCCTGCTTTCTAAAACTCCAAAATGAGTCTTAGAGAGTTTCTTCGACCAGCTTTTCGGTATCGAAATGAACTGATGGTTCATCAGTGCCCAAAGTATCAAAGAAACTGCTTAAATAAGCTACATTTCTTAAAGGAGTCTATGTATGTCTCCGTTTTTAATCTACAAAATGAGAATAGAGATGTAATAATACTTTACAAGGGTGTTTGAGGTTCAACCATAAATATTGAGGAGACTTTAATTGAGAAGGTTGTTTGATAGTGTAGACTGCCAGCTGGAAGAGGAGTTCATCACAAACTGGATTTACTGACACTCAGTTCATATTTGCTCAGGAGATTGTCTCAGGACAGATGAGTGTGAGATGTTTATTTTAAGTCTGCACTAAATTAGACCTTGAAAATCTGGAGAATTTTTGCATGCTTGTCTAGCGTGGCTGTGCTATGTGCCTTATATTTTTAACCAATACTGTATTAAAATATATTTATAATAAATATACTTACTATCTAATGTAAATAATTGATTACTTAGAATAAATATTCATGAACTCAAGCATAAACCTCACTCAGGATTAAGTCAGTTGTGAGCCTAAGCCCGGTCTTGACTTCCATATCATTGACCTTCCTGCAATACCCTGCAGATTTTCCAGCCTAGCATTTTAAGC
The DNA here is from genome assembly GCA_026212715.1 of Elanus axillaris. Taxonomy (NCBI): domain Eukaryota; kingdom Metazoa; phylum Chordata; class Aves; order Accipitriformes; family Accipitridae; genus Elanus; species Elanus axillaris. The sequence continues at coordinate 11,602,384 of JANZLQ010000029.1, forward strand.
TCTAAATTTTCATCCAAATAAGCAGCTGTCTCCTTCTCTGACATACCCACAGCTCTTCCTCTCCGGTGTTGTCTGCAGCCAGTTGGCATCCACAGGATGTCAGAGCACATCACGGCTGAGGAGGGTTAACCTTTCAAAACTGTTTACCTCCGTATGTGGCCAGTTTTTGCAGCACTGCAGTACTGTGGCACAACCTCTAAGTATAGCCTTTAGATGTGTTTCTAGGAACACTGACCTATAAATAAATACAGTTGACAGGCTGCTGATCAAAAGCCTATATTTACCACAGAGAAGTTGACATGATGTCATGTAGAATTTGGCAATTAACCCTGAAAATTCCTAAAGTATGTTCGTCATCTTTTGAAATTTTTATGAGTAAAACCAGAATTTTTTAAAAAAGAAACTTATGGCATAGTGTTTCTTTGGATTGCAGAAGATAATCACAAACAGTAAGGGGCAATAATAATTTCATCTCTCTCAGAATGATGGGTAGGATTTTCAAATGTTTTCTGGGTTTGCTATTTGATGTTTCAGCTGGCTGTACTGGCTGTGAAGCAGTTTGCTATATTGCTGCTGCTTCTGTTCCTCTGTATTCAGTTAATTCAGAAGAAAAGCTGGCCATGTCTACTTGGTTTTTTCTACACTCTCTGTCTTTGCCAGTAATATATCTGGTCAGATGGGGGATTGTGCTGTGTTTTTAGCAAAATGACCCTGGGAGGATATGCCTGAATGACACCTCTGCTGTTCTTGGAATACGCAGTGAAGGAGTTCCTCTTAGCATTGGCCTGGTTTTCATGGTAGGTAGTTCTACCTGTCTACCCCTATGGCTGCTTAGCATGCAGCACTTGTGCACCTGATGGCAAAGAGAGTAAATTCTTTTGTGACTGTGCTCAGGTCTTCAGTAGTTGGAAAGGGTCCTTACACCCGTTCACGTTCACTTTGCAGGGTTTAGTGAAAACCGTGGACTGCTGCAGGGAATTAGCAATTTGTCAATGGGCTCTTGCTCTAGACATATATTGGCCTCTGAATGATGATGTGTCTTCCTTCCTGGAAGGTTGTCCTAATGGTGTTTTTACCTTATCTTGGATTTTTCATTGATTTCTATTGTTGCCTAAACAGGAGCTTCAGCACAGAGGAAAAGCAAGTTCATGGGTGCATGACTGACCACAGGCAGAAAAGGATATACAAGTATCTTAACTAGATAGAGCCTCTTTGTCTGTCCCTGGAAGCAGCAGAGCAAGGCTGAAGGTTTAAAAGTTAGCAGAAGAAAACTACTATTGAAAACATAGTTCACGTCCTGAAGGAAGTGTAATTTTCCCAGACAGGCAGTGCATTTGTCCTCAGCAAGGGACCAGGTCAATGTGCCCTCAGGCTACGTATCCAAAACTAAAACTGAGTTGGAACTGGCACGAGGAGTCATCACAAAGGGTTTATTTTGAGTAGGGGTAGGGGTAGTAGGGGGTAGTAGGGATCTTACAGCAAACAATGTTATTTTTAACTGTGGAGATCTCAGCCCATACGATTTCATCTGAAGTGCTTTAATGTCTGATTCCCACTGACATCAGAGGGGTTAAGTACCTAAATACTGCCAAAGATCCAAGTTTAAGTTACTTTTGAAACTGGAACCAGGACTTTTCACACATTTCAACTAAAATCTTTCTTATGACGGATTTAACATGACTCAAATCCTACTGTGTTATGGGTCACCTTTGCCTCTCGTTGTACCATGGGTCACCATTCAGCAAACAAAAGTAAAAAGTTTTACCCCTAAGGTGAAATGTTGGCGAATACAGCCAGCACGAGAAAGAGAATTGTATTAAGAAACAGCTCTTTATGTTCCTCTGCAGAACCGCTTTCCTCCCGTGTGACTATGTGCCTCTTCTGAAAGCAGTTCTGGAGAGCCTTATTTTTCCTCATAGAAAGAATCACAGGTGTTTTCTAGTTGCTTACAATGCATTAAACCTTTGCTCCACTTTCTATCCTCCCTCCCTCACCCTCTTCTCTCTCAAACATTTAGCTCAGGTGGTTTTCTTGGGCTTTGATGCTTTGTAACTGAGGGAAGACCCTTGCATTGCTTGGCAGGCTGACCTATTTCACAAACACAGGCAATTACTCCCAGCACAAAGCAGCCCGTAATTCTCAGCCAGGGGCTGCAGGAGAGCTTTCCAGTGTGCAACAGTCCCCTGATGCTCTGGCAGGCGAGTAGCTGTTCCCTCCTGTGCAAAGAGCGTGGCCCTGGGAAAGACGACGTGGCTACACTCCTCCAAAGCTCATCAGCTGAATCAATAGTCCTTTAAAACTGTCGGCAGCAAAGGCAAATGACAGCCACCTTCAAGCTGCGTTAATTTATACCGGGTTAACGTATTGGCAAACTCCCTCTTTCCAACCTCTAGCTGCTTTGAGGGCCGAGAACATACATTTCCTATGAGAAATACGTGTGATTATTTAAGCATTTGTCTTCAAAGGTACAAAGGGTGCTTTGATTAATTTCAAGCCAGGGAACGAAAAATGAGCAAACTAATTATATTAGCAATTTATATAATTAATTGGCATTTTAGCCAAGGTATGCGCTGTTTGTCTTTTGAGATGTAAAGGTGTCCTGTGCTGTGCTGTGCTGTGGATGCCTGCTGCATGCAGCCCACCTGGACTGGCATCCCATTTTTCCTCAGTTCTGTTATCACGCATGCCTTATGAAGTCATTTATTACAGAAATCGGCTACTTCAATTCCTTTTTGTGCATGGTGTTTGCATTTTTTAAATGCAGTGTGGGGTGTTCACTTATTAGTCATATTTCTCTAGCTGTCACTCAAAGTGACTGCGTGACTTGATTCCCTGCTGGTTAAAAAAAAATTAACAGAGAAGCTGCCAGTCAAGTTTACCAAACAGTCCAACAATAGAGAAACTGCAAACCCAGAATACTCTCCAGTTTCTGTAATTATACACTGTGCAGAGTAATAATTGTGTGATAGCCTGGCATTCATTATGTGAGCTTAAGTGCTCACATTATAGACTTCTATTTTGAGGACATTATTATCAGGCAGTAATAATTCTGTTCAGGTTGGTGATACCTAGTATACATTAGCTTTTATAGAGCTAGGGAAATTTGTTAATATTCTACTTACAAATATGCCAATAAAATCATTGCTTTATTTCTGTTTGAAAAATGTGAAAGAATTTTTTAAAGCCAAGTAGCAAATCTTTGCCTCCATTCATCTTGGATATTTCAGAAAATATGGATTTAAGCCAATATCCTTATTTAGCCAGTGCTGCTATTAAATTGCTTTTTAAACAGCAGAGTATATACCCTATGGCAACAAGTACAGAAGTACCAGATGTGACTGTGCTGGAATGTGCCATTGGCCAGAAATAATAAATTCAAGTCACAGTGTTTGATTGAATAACTGTACTAAGTATATCGGAGAAGACATTTTCAAAAGGCCCATAAGGAGTTAGTGAACCAAATTCCGCTAATGATCCATAGAATTTATGCTCATAAATACTCAGTCCTCAAGTATCTTTCAGATGAGGAAAACTATTTAAATTTTGCACTTCTGTAAAACTAATCTGAGAAGAATTAGTTCATCTAACAGTTATTGCCAGTAAATTAGCATGAAACCCATTAGAAGTTTGTTTGCACAAATGTGAAGTCTTGAACAAATCTAGCACTGCTGTGATAATCTTGTGAACGGCATCTAGGGTAGGAAAAGCTCCAAGAAAATGTCTTTTATACTCACCCAAAGGCATGCCAGTGTTTGTGGGAGGCATTCTCAGCGTGCTCGAGAGGTAGTGGTTAACCGCTGTGTTTGGGTGAGCACAGGCACAGAACTTCACCTGCAGGTGGAAGATAAATTAAGCGCTTCCTGATCTAGGAGATGGAAAGCTGATAAGAGAGTTTTATTTATATAGCTCTTGAGAAAAGCTATATGTGATCATTCTGAATTGTAATTGTTCTAACCATGTGCTTCTAAGAATGAAATCCCCGTCACTGCCCAGTACTGTTAAAGGCTAATTTGAAAACATTTTTCCCCTTGATGCTTTGACCTACTTTCAAAGCCCAGTTGCTTTTGGCGGATCCAGTGGAACTCAACTGCTTTCCCAAATATACACTTTGTTTGGCTCTTTGGTAGCCCAATTGCTCAGGAAACAAGTTTCCAAAGATCCAGCTCTATGCTGATAAGATAGCTTTTGCAGTGGGGTCACAGATTGTAATGGGGGCTCATGGACAATGGTGCTTGAGTCCACTGATAAGCATGGTACCAACTGCTGTGCTTTAACCCCAGCCAGCAGCTAAGCACCACGCAGCCGCTCGCTCGCTGCCCCCCCGCCCCCACCCAGTGGGACTGGGGAGAGAATTGGAAGGAAAAAAGGAAAACTTTTGGGGTGACATAAGAACAGTTTAATAAAATGGAAGAAACTAACAAAAACAAAGCAACAACAACAATAAAAGGATTGGAATATACAAACCAAGTGATGCAGAGTGCAATTACTCACCACCCACTAACCGATGCCCAGTTAGTTCCCGAGCAGCAATCCACATCCCCACTGCCCCCAGTTTCCACACTGGCCATGACGTCCCATGGTCTGGAATGTCCCTTTGGCCAGTTTGGGTCACTGCCCCGGCT
>JANZLQ010000029.1:11607070-11647037 GCA_026212715.1 Elanus axillaris
GCTGAAAAATCCTGGACTTTAGGCTGAACACAACTTAGCAGCAACTGAAAACATCAGAGTGTTATCAACATTCTTCTCCTACTGAACCCAAAACAGCACCGGACCAGCCACTAGGAAGACACTTAACTCTATCCCAGCCTAAATCAGGACACCAATGCAGACAGCTAATATGTTGCTTGAAAGTTTGGCCAAGGAGTCTGCTGCAAAGTGGTACTGAGGTGCCACTGAAGACATGTTCTTCGTGGCTAGGGTAATAAAATCTGCTTTAAAACCCCTGGGTTCCTCCTCTTGAAAAGTTTTTGTATGTTGATATTTCAGGCAAATCATTCAGTTCCTCTTGCCCTGGTTCATCCAGCAGGAAAATGGATGTCATACTGACATTCTTCATGAGCTATTTTAAGAATAATATAATGACTATAGAGAATACTAAAATATTTTGAGAAAAGGTGTTAGATCTGCAAAGCATTGTTAAAATGTCCCATTCACAGGAATATGCACATTCTGGGAGCTAATATGTTGCTCAGCTTGAAGAGCTTAGAGGAATACAATGGAGCTATAAGGGGAAATTTTGTCACCTTTTCAGCACTGATAAAGGAGAGTGAATCTTATACCGGGGACAGAAATAATGTGTTTTACTAACTGAATATTGGCAGACGTCTTTTGAACAAACATCACTCACATTTTCTATAAGCCTCTGAGATATGCAGCTTATGAACTCTTGCGGTTGCACTAAGAATAGGGTGTATTGAGATCATACCTATAAATTTATCTATTTTAGTGCTTAAATATGAATTTATGGATCTAGATACTCTCTGAATGGCATAAATGATTTTAATGCAGACAGAAATACAATGTGACAGCAAATAATTACAAATATATTCCTGCATTCTGTGGAAGTTTACCTTGATTACTTGACTATTGTATTCAGGTTTTTCTCACCTCATTATGAGAAAGAGAGGTAATAAAAATGAATAGAGGCGCAGGGCAGGGGTTATTCTGATGACATAACACAGCAAGTAGGACCGCGAGTCAGAACAGAAGAAAGTGAACTGAAATGCGCTAGATAATGAGGGCTGCTTTGGAAAAAGTAAGCAGCAGTGAATACCCTTGCTCACTTGATAGTTACACAAGCAGACCTTTGTCCTCAGTATGACATCTCATATTAAAATATGAAGCCGTTAATAAAGCTAACACTTTCTTTAAGACTAACAAGAATATTAGTTGCCTACGGATTCATCGCTGTAGGAGGATCTTTTAAAAACCAAAACGCAAAAACCAAACAGCAAACACCACAGTTGTTTACCAGACTTTTGGAAGAACTGGCTGTTTTAGTAAAGCAGAAGAGCTGACTCGGGGAGGGGGGAGGCCTGAAGGACAACAAATAGGTACAACCCGTCCATGACTGCACCCAGGCTGGAAACGGAGCAGTGAGTTGCTGGCCCAGCCCGCTGCCGAGGGAGGGGAGCGCGAGATGGGAGCTCTCCAGGTTTTATGGGGGACCACAACAGAACCCAGAAGCGGAGAGCGATGGTCTCAATGCCCCCGTCATCCGGGGGGTCGTAGCTAAAAGCAGAGGCTTGGGCACCTCGTCCCAGTGCTGGGAGAGCCATGGGGGCTGTGGGGGCATCAGGTGAGATGGGCATGGGAAGGGAGGAGGAGGCAGGGCTGGGGGTTCGGAGCACCTCTGCGGGAAACTAATATAGGAGCTGGGAAACCTGTGGAAAAGCAAGAAATATGAGGAGTGTTGGGAAAAGAGTAGTTTGAAAACCTTGCAGATGAGGTGACAAAGAGGAAGGGGAGGTGTCTCAGGGAACATATGGAATGCAGGTGATGCTGAAGACTTTTAGGGGGAGAAACACTGGAAGGAAAAGATGCAGACCCACAGTGGATGGGATGTTTAAGCTATCGCTTATGGTGGTTATTTTGCAAGCAGAGTAGGAAGCATTGAGTATCTGAGAAAGCATAAATTGACTCACACTCTTGCACCTCGATAGACCTTACTATTCAAAAACAGAATAAGGAAAATCTCTAAATAAGTTTGTACCCGTATATTGTTCTAATCCTAAACAAAACAAAGTCCCTCTGTCTGCTGCCTCCCAAATCAGGTTAAGATCGAAAGAAAGTAATAATGTTGATAATTTGGCTATACTAAGTTATTGCAAGAGTGTTGCATTTATTCCTAAGCTAGTATCAATGTCCATAATACATTGTTCCAAAACGGTCAGTAATAGTAACAGAAAAATGTTAAATTCATTAAGGTATAACCAGGCCATAAAGTGCTCAGAGTTCAAATTAAATACTAGTATCTCAAAATATAGCTTATTTTGGTATCGTAACATTAAAACATGTAGAAACAAACTACATGCGTACTGAAGAGATTTATGATTAATGTGAAATATTTTGTTCCCAACAGTGCCTGATTGTTTGGGGAAATTTATTTTGCATTTTCTCTAATAAGAAGTGCAATTATAAAAAAACCTTTTGCCTATTTACTTCATCTCTCTGTGGAAGGTCATTTACTCAAATAGATCATGACACTTTTTTGCTATAACTGGGAATGTGAACTCTTTGAAGCCTATTTCTGTATTACCTTTCAAATCTTGAAATGTGACATTTGTCACGGTATTGGCTTTGATTCTTTGTTCAGCAGTGTATTTGTGGCACGGCTCAGAGGGCTTTCTATGAATCCTGTTTTCTAAGGAATAACTGTGAGTTTAATTGACTGAGAGGGACGAGTTATCTAAATGTAGTAGCAACAGAGGTAAGCTTCTTTCCTGCAGGCTGAATGGAGTCATTCACTGTTGCACATCCAAACAACTATCAAAGTTGAAGGGTAATGGCATATCCTCACACCCCCCACCCTGAATTGTGGGCATGTGCTCTACCCTGTTTCCTCTCCAAATCGGGATGAGTAAGGTGGACCAGAGTCAAGGCAGTTACCAATAGGTTTAGATCTACTGCCTCTGGGCTTTTATCAGTTGTTGCTGCTGCTGCTATAGTTGAAAAAAGATTGGGGTTTGTCTATCAACTTGTTTAGTTAGGTTACTAGTGTAGACTGAATGCTTTATTATTGTTATTCTGTTTGTAACAATGTGCCAGTGATGGGATAACTTCTTGATCATCTTCAGTGTCAGAAAAAATGGCTTGCTAATCTGCTGTCACACCATATTAACAAACCAATAAATCATAAAAAAATAGTAGATATGCAGCTGACTGCCACTTCCCCCTTTGTGTCTGCAGAGAACCTGATTTAAAGTCACTCTAGCGTAAAACTAATACCCATTTATTTGCTCTTTGAGGTAGATGCTGAGTAATCTCTAAAACACAATCTGAGTCTTTGAGTTCCAGTTATGGGGCCCTCTTTGTGTTCTGTTTCCAGCCTCAACTATACTGTCTCCAGCTTGGAGGACCCTGTTGCAGATGTCTTTAGAGACTGAACCATTCATTTTTAACAAAATATTGGAGAAGCAGATGAATTCCGGAAAAGCAGAGTGCCTATTAATATAATTTCATAGGTTCTTCAAGCAGCAAAAATAACGAAGCATCATTTCCTACTGGCTTCTTTCTACCTCTACTGCAAGAGTAAACACAGAAGGTCCTCATCACCTTCTCACACAGTGTCTCCTACTCCTACCCTGCACTTAACCATTGTCCTCAAAATATCTCCAGTTTTTCCTCAGATCGCCTGGATTCCCAGACTGTACTCTTCTCTCCTGGCTTTGTTCTCCGTTCTCTCTCATGACTCTGGGTTTGGATAGGTAAGAGGCAATATCTGCTGGGGTTAGCTCAAAATTGGATCTATGTGGATTTGCCAGCTGCCAGGAATATATTTATTCACTTACTAATTGGTCCCTGCGTTTTGGAATAAAAATGCCTGAAGGCATAAATATGCCTAAAATTCAGGCATAAAGATGCCTGAAGTCTGCTTTCCTTTCAGAGGCAACACTTCTTCGGGCCCTTCTCTAGCTGCCATTTTCCCTGAACTTCACAGAACTTAGTATCTTTGAGATTTCTGTGTCAAATTCTGTTGGCATCAGTTGGTCATTCTTAAAGATTATCATGGAGCAAAGTGATGTGCAGATCTACAGATCTACAGATCTGTAGAAGAAGAAAGAAACAGATCTACAAATCATAAAAGAAAAGGTGCACAGAGCTAAAAGTAAGTATAGAGTACCCTGACATTAAGTCAGTACAGAGTAATAGAAAGGTCAACTGTGTAAGAAAGAATTAGAAGCTAGGTAGTAGAATTCTGCAAACATTTTTTTACTGAACTTCAAGTCTTGTTGCCCAGACCTGTTATCTTTCATTGACAAGTTTACAAGTTAGATTGATGACAGCGACTGTAATGACTAATGTATTAATTTTTTTTTAAAGTTCATGGGACTTAATATCATATGAGACCTGGAAGTAGGGGTGAGTAGGGCTCACTTTAAGTGAACTAAAATCTCTCTTCTAGATGCATATGAAAATTAGAAAAGAATGAGTCAGGAAATGCTTAGCAGCACTTACCAAACTCTTTTCCTTGCTCTCATCTTGTTTGATACCATTATGAATTATGATACTTAATATTTTCTGGCTGAGTTTCCAGTGATCGGTTAAGTTTTCCCAGCCTTTGCACAGAGATGTGAGGGTAGCTAATAGTGCGTAGGACAGGTTACCACCACACGTTGATCTGAATCATTTGGTGAAATTTATCACACCCAACTAATACAGAGAAGTGTATTTGGGAACCAGAAACACAGACTACACATATAGGAGAGGAAAATTTCTGCCTCTAAAAAACCAGTAATTCAGAAGATGGCAGAGAGAAGAGGTTGTTTATGAGATCTCGGTGTCAAGTTGTGGCTTCAAGCCTTATTTTGCTCCCTGGTGTAGAAGGAAGATAGGCAGTAGACACAAACCACTTTGAACACCACCAGTAAGACCGCTGCTCAAAGCCTGTGCCCTGTTCTGTGGCTCACACCTCCTGGAGGATGGAGCTACTAAAGGAAATTCAAAGAAGGGGAAGAAAATGGTCCTGGAGGCCATCAGTCAACTATTTGGATATAAGACTTTAAGGGACTGATCAGTCCAGAATACTGAGAAAAGGTTGAAGAAGTGATATGATCAACCTCTATGGGTACTTGTACATGAAAAAAATGTTTGATAGCAGGAGCCAGGGAAGCTTTTTCAGTTTGCTAGACAAGCACTAGAAATTGAAATTAAATTCATTTAATCTTGCAATGAGGTGCAATTTTTTGGCACAAACCAGATATAAATATTGAAAAAGCTTTTCAGAGCCAATGTTGAGTCATTATTTTTCTTGGAATCCTCTTAATTTTGCCAGTTTATCTGTCTGTCTGTAGTATATAAATCTAAATATACTGTACATATAAAGTGTAGACAGATACATAATATTTACCTATGGATATCATATGGACATATTCTAGATATATTGGAGATAGGTAGAGATACAGCTGTAAAGCTTCCTTACTGGTAACGAATGGCTTCATAACTAATATAGAAGACAAAGGTATAAACATGAGATCTAAAATAATCCAAAACTGGGCATGAGGTAGAACCAGAATTAATCTCCACACTTCCCAGAATATGCTGAATGTTCTTCAAATCAGTTAGTTAGGTTTTGCTTCAATTCACATTATCTGCACAGTAGGTAGAAATATGGATTTTCTTTTGGAAGGGGGGAAGAGGAGGTTAGTGATTGCTTTTCCACTAACAGAAAAATAAGTCTATTTCATGAATTATTGTGAAAATGTATTTGAAGTTTTTCAAATTGAAAGAAACATAGCAAAGAGCGAAAACTGTAATATTTCAGTTTGATCCAGAGGAAACTTAAATAGCACCATGTATCAGACAAAGCTAACAGCTCCAGTTTTCCCTCTGCTGAGAGGGATTGCACAAATGCTAAATCAATTTCCTTTTCAGAGTAATACTAATTGCCTTTTGTCCCTGGGCACCATATCAGGCATTATTCTCAGCATCTTTTCAGAGCTGAAAAGCTTAGAGAAGTTTGAAAGGCAAACACAGAAAAATGCTATATATATAAAATATTTCTTAGGCAAATTGTGTCAAATAAGGTACTAACTTCAGAATGACTTTAATGTGCAACAGGGAGAAATATCAGTTGCTTAATGAGACTGAAAGTTATCCCCTTTCAGAAAGCCAATACGAGCCTATAAACTACTGAAAGCCAATCCTAAACTTATGGCTTAAGGAGATTTAAGGGGAGTAATGGCCCCATGCTATCTTTCTGCAGAGTCAGTGTTTCGCTGCTAGTGACCTGGTCCCATGCTATTGATTTGTAATAAGACTTAGTATAAGGTATTTGGGACATTTTTCATGCCAAAACATGTCTTGGCTTCTAGTCTTCCAGAGAAGATGTTGGATGCTGGTCACTGCTAGTGCAATACCTAAAAAAAAATAAAAAATAATAATCTCTGGTGTATTTGAAATACTGATTTAGCCCTTCCTCTCCCAAATCCTCAACAGACATTTCTAGAGCCAGTGTGATACTGCTATGTGTTTTTTGTGATATTCAATATCTCTTGAAAAAATTACTTAGAAGAGAAAGTTTGGATCCACCTGATACTATTTCTGATCTGTTCCACCATACTGCAGCCACTATGGTCATTTCAAGCATTTTTTCTTGTGGGACGCTAGTGGAAAACACATCAGAAATATTGGTGAATAGTGAGAACATATATCTTTCACCAGCTCATTTCAGGCTTAGGAAAATCATCTTTAGATATTTAAAATTTGTTGTAAGGTTGCTTTGTCTATGCTGTTGACATTTTTGTGGATATTCATTTAGCCACACAGATTATTAAGAGGGAATAATGCTTTAAGCCCTGATTCTGAGGGCTTTATATGATGGGACTTTCAAAGTCCACATCACCTTCCCTTCCAGCATTTAGTCTTTACATAACTGGACACACAAATGCTCTATTAATTTAAAAACAACTACTTGGAAATACCACTGACCATCAAGTCTTCTTTGTAGGTTAAACCCTGATCTCTATAGTATCATTGCATATTGAGAAGGGAAAGAGATGTCGTCGTCCCACGCCCCACGCCTCCCCCCCCAAAAAAAAAAGAAAAAAGAAAGAAGGAAGAAAGAAAGAAGAAAGAAAGAGAGAAAAACTTATCTCTAAGTATGCCCTGACATGATACTATTTCAAGGATACTGAGGGCTTCTAAGTGAAAAACTGATGTCCTGGAAACCTTTACTTTTAAAATTCTGAAGGTCCGTGAAACATTGTGCTGAAGTTGTTTGAACTCTACAGAACTTCAGCCAAATCAGTGGCTGAAAACCAAAGTTAGATTAAGTCAGACTGGGAAAAAAAAAAAAGAGTGCATTTTTAAAGTGAGGGTAAACATCCCTTGGAAGGATGTTTTCTCCCTTGTTTGAAACTTTTGAATTCTTATGCACCTGTTTTAACACAAGTATGTGATTCACTCAGTGTTCATGAGGCAAAGCTCTGTGGTTTGTATTGTAAACTGACTGTTACTGTGCTGTCTCACTTTAAATATGTATCTATGACACACATTACCGAAGTATCAAATTTTGTGTGTGCTTCACTATTAAAAAAAAAAACAAAACGGTAAATTTGTTGTGACTATGTTAACCTAAAACAAACAAATGTTGATATGTACTTCCTTTTTCCAGAATTTCTACTTTTCTCTACAGGCATCAAAAAACTGTTACTGTAGTAACTTTCTAATCCTCCTGAGTATTAGCTGCATTCTGCTCCCACATCCTCTAATTAAATGTCAGGAAATTATGTGGCAGCTTTGATATTCTCAGGCATCCATTCTTTGAGGTGGCCAGTGCCGTTGTGGGGTGCTGGCAGGTGACGGAGCACCCTTCAGAGGAAGGAGGGTTTAGGGAAGTTTGAGGTACATTTCCATGTATCCCTGTGCAAAGAAAAAGTCCTTTTCTTGAGTAGTCCTGGAAGGAACAGGTACAGCCTGGCCCCTGAAGCCTGAATGTTGCTTTTTAATGACCGCATGTATGGTTTGTGCATGCAAAAATATATTGCCGTGAGATGATTAGATGTAGTGGGTTGACCCTGGACTGCAGTCAGATGCCCACCCAGCTGCTCACTTTACTCCCCTTCCTCAGCAGGGCAGGGGGAGAAAAGAGGATGAAAAACCTTGTGGGTTGGGGTAAAGACAGGGAGATCCCTTACCAGTTACCATCACGGGCAAACCAGACTCATCTTGTGGAAAATTAATATAATTTATTGACAGTTAAAATAGATGTGGATAGTGAGAAACAAAGGCAAATTAAAACAACGCCTTCTGCCCGTATCCTCTCTTTCCCAGCCTCAACTTCATTCCTTCATTCCTGAACTTTCTACATCCTCCCGGCGCAGGGGCGACGGGGAACGAGGGGTTGTAGCCATTCCATAACAGTTTGTCTCTCCTGCTCCTTCCTCCTCACGCTTTTCCTCTGCTGCAGCTTCCTTCAAATAATACTCACGGGCTGCAGGGTGGATTTCTGCTCTACCGAGGTCCCTCAGAGGCTGCAGGGAAATACCTGCTCCACCGTGGTCCTCTCCCAGAGGTGCCTGGAGCACCTCCTTCTTCTCACACCCCGGTGCTTAAGCTGCTGTTCTCCCTTTCTTCTTTTTCCCCCTCCTCTGCCTATCGGGTGGGTTTGGCCTTTCTTAAATACTTTTTCCCATCTGGGCTGGTGGGCTCAGCTGTGTCCTGCAGTGGCTGGAACCAGCTGGAAGGGGCTGTGTCCGGCGTGGGACAGCCAGCACCTGGGCACCGACACCCACTACGTTAGAAAACAGTTTTATTCACAATTGATTAGGAAACCAATACCACCGTGTCTGCACTGCAATGGATTTATTTCCAAATCGTGTACCTGTTTAGTTCTGGCTTTTGTGTGGATGCGTTGAGAGTTGCGATTCTGAAGTTTTACTTTCTTGCCGTCTTTTGGTGTATGGGTTCAGTCGGCACCCGTGGTGGCCCCGAGCCAGCTGCCAGGGTCTGGCAGGCCACTGCCCTGTGAGCTGGGAAGGACAGCATACAGACCCTGGGACGGGTGACCACAGTGACTTGGCAAAAGAAACAAATGCTAATGCTAATTTTCTCCTTATTCATGTGCATACGCTATTGTAGACTAAGTACAATGTCTTTTAAAAATATATATTTGCATATTCCTCAAGAAAAAATATATTTTGTTTTCATGAAAGACTGAAATCATCTAAATTACATTTACTGCCTACATCTTTGGGTGTTTTTTTTTTTACTTGAATATTTTTCCAATGTGTTTCTAATAAAAGAATTCCAGTTCATCTTGTTAGCAGACGTGGAATGAAAATCTGTGTGGCTGGTTCCTCTGAATCAGTGGAATATACCAAGAGAAACTTTGTCCAGAAGTTGCATAAGCAAAAGCATGTAAAAACTCAACAGAAAAATAAAGGTAAAATTACAGAAGTGTGCATCAACAGAAAGGCATTTCCTCAAAATTTACGTCTTAAAAGGATTTTTTATGTGTCTAGTAGACAACGTCTTTTTCTCTTTCTCCCGTTGGGTAGCAGAGAGACGTGCTACTGCTTGTGCCATTGACTTTGTACAAGGTGTCCATATGTGCAGTGCGTTGGACCAAGCAGTGCAGGTGGAGCCTTCTCCCATAGATGGTGCCCTATCTTTAGCTTAACATCATGTTATCATGATGTTTCTCCTCAAGAGCTAATGGCAGGGGTTTTGTTCTGCTTGCGGTTGCTGCAGTCTCCAGATAATCCCTTGATTTCTATAAGCTACTTGCAGCAACCTCAAGACATCAAAAGCACTTTTTGCCTCAGAAGAAATGTACAAATCATGGAAATGAGCGTGGAGTCAGTGGGTATGTTTATGCTGCACATACTTCGCTGGAATATAAAGATACCAAATTACCTAACAGACAAGGAGTCTAGCTGTGAAAGTACAGAAGTCTAAGTTTAGCTTCCTAACAGGCAAAATGATCTCGTGCTGTCTTGCCAAGCCTGGCAGCATACAGACTGCATGGCATACATGAGCACCTGGCGGTTGTCTCTGCCTGTGCAGGACTGCACTTGATTCGTGGCTAATAAGGACTCCTGAATTGCAAGTTATAAACATAACACATCTTTAGTAGAACAAGAAACTAACAAATACTAGGAAAATGTACTTGTGAGGGAGAAGAAGAGATCTCCCAGGATGCTCAGTCAGCTAGTGACTGGCCTTAGCTAGCATATTCTGGCAGTGTGACTTCAGTTCAAGTGTCTTAGAGCGTTAATTACTTCTATGGGTTGATGAGAAGGTGGCAGAGTTTTGGTTGTTGTGCCCCAAAACCCTTTCATCATTAGCCGTCTGTGAAGAAAGAGAGGCCTGAATTACTGGCTGTGGTCTCTTGGAAGACAAGAGAAATCTAACTTTCATGGTTCTTGTGATCCCTGAATGCTAAGTTGACTTTATCTTTAGTAGTTTTATTCATAGTTTCCAAAGGAACTCTCGAGATACTAACACCAAAATTTGGATAAAAGGCTTTGTTTGGATTTAGGGGAGAGGCAAAGGGGAATTGTTCTTGATCTTAGCTTGAAATAAAATAATGACCATCATTCAGCTGTGGTGCTGTTTAAAGCTATGACCAGGATTGCTGCTCAGCAGAAGCATCTCAACAGTACATCTAACAGTTAGATTTGCTAAGGTGGATGTGACCTTGAGTGCAGCAAGAAGTAAATAATTCGTGTAAAAAGTGTCTGGTACAGACCCTGAGAATCTGCTAAAGATACGTACAATAAGCCAACTTTTTGTCAGTTGACTTTGGTCCTCCGAAGGCCAAACCACCACTGGAAAAAATTTAGGAGTAGGTAAAATGAGTAAGGTTGAAAGTAACAGTTAGTACATGTAAAGTTTCTAGACTTCCAGGGCAATGGTAAGTTGTCGTGGAGAGCCAAATTAAAGAAACAGCTGGAAGTTGTCTCACCAGAAGTGTCTATAGAAAGCAGCTGAAAGGAATCATGGGAGAAATTTTTCCTATATATGCTAGCATGTTGTCTAAGCATTACATAACGCTTATGAGAACTAATATCAGGCATAAATCTGATTTACTTTTCAACAAGGAAGAGTTCCTGTCATCCCTTGTGCTGTATTACCCTACCCAGTACACAGTGGGAGAAAGTGAAGCCGAATGTTGGCAGACGAGCTGATGAAACCATCTATCTTGCCTTGAATATCCCCAGTAGTTGTGAATGCAGCCTGTGGCAAACACTGGAAATACGAACTACTAGAGATTCATCCTCAGGCAGTGTCACTCCCATGTTTGTGGGTAGTGAACAGTCAAAGCCTAAAACAATATAAGTCTAAAACGACAGAAGTGGAATATTTCAGTAAGGTGCCGTTTCTATCTAGACACAATCAGATCTAGTGGTACCGAAGAAAAAAGAAAAAAGTCCTTTTGTGACCTCAGGCAGCTCGTTTCAATTGCACAGAAAGCCTTTGACGATGATTTAGGACCGTTAACATAAGACAAACTTACATGCTGATGTGGGAAAGTAATAGGATTATCTTGGCAATGTGCTTATGGGGAATGACCCTGGACAACAAGGGCACAAACCTTGGAGTAGAGAAAGATATGATAAGATCAGTGTACAGCATACTTTAGGGGGTTGGACCCGCCTGCGGACATTAAGTTAGTGATGCTTCCCTCTTCCGAAAAAAGAAATGTGCTAGCAAAGACTGTGTCAGCAAGGACCATCGTACAAGAAGTGTCCCCAGCTATGAGACCTGGTGACAGACTCCGAGGGCTGTAAGGATGGATGCCAGTATGGATATTCAGTACAGTGCTACAGCTTACCCCAGCAGGCTACATCTGCAGGTAGCAGGGAAGGAAATAACCCAGGTGAGGGCAAGAGTTTGTATTGTTATCCCTTTAGATAACCAGAAAGCATAAAAAAGTAACCTTCACCTTTAGGTTTTATCTCGCAGTATTGGTCAGGGAATGAGACCCATGAGCATGAAACGCATACTGAGAGCCTGGGCACACAGTCCCTGGTATGATCAAAAGCTGCCCCTGAAGCATGCAAAGCATCCTGCATACTAAACCATGTGTGGAAGCACAGTATGTCTACCAAGTCATACATTGCCATACTAGTACGTGGGAATAAAAGAATTAGTGCAGAAACCCATAGACTACTGTCCAGCTGCCTGCAGGGCCTCCATGTGAACGTCAAGCTTGTGTCTATACTTGCAAAGCAGCATGGCAAAAGCTGTGCAAATGTGGCAAGCCATTTTCTGAAGCTGGAGGGATGCAGTCACGATATACTGTTTCCTACAGGATTAAGGCCTTAAGGGAGACTATGAATATTAGAGATCCTTGGCTTTGGTTCAGAGAAGCACCTGGAAGCTTGGATGCATATACTGTCGATTCTCCAGCTGGGTAGGAAACTGATAAAAATAGGCTCCCTCAAAAAATGTTTCATAGTCCCAGATCCCAAGCAATGTTGTCATGCCCAGATGTCCTGCTGCATTTGGTATTCCTGCTTTTACATGCATTTACTCCTGGAAATGGTGAGATGAGTACAAGTTTAAAAAGGAGGATGAAGCAGGGAGAGAAGCCTTGGCAGGAGTTTGATTTCTGAAATCAGGTTGAATGTCAAGGAGCACTTTATCTGATCAGTTCATTCATTTGTAGGGTTTCCAGCTGACCTGGGGTGTTCTCTACTTAGCCTATGTATGATTTATGGACTGATCTGAATAGAAAAAAAGTGGTTTATGGACCTCAGTATGCCTTTACTCTCCCAAGTACAAATCAGGAATAAGATAAAATTAGTGTGAGAATGAGACCTATATTTTTTTCAGTTACACCTAAAGTCTAAAGATTATGTTGTGGGAGTGGGAGGAAAAAAACAAACTAGTAAATCATACACGTTGCTCAGACATTGCATTGCTTTCCTCAAAGTTAAATAAATTGGGACAACCATACTGCAAAGGCAGAGGTGTCAGCAGGATACAATTAAGCTGTGAATTGTCAAGCAGAGATGTAATATGGAAAACCCTTATCTGTTGTGAGCAATTCTATTTGGATTACTCACGAACAAAACATTTCAGTCAGATTTCTCACAAATACCATTGAGGAGAACTTCATTGGGTCTCCTGTAGCTATTTGAGCTTGCTTCCCTGAAATAATATTACATTCGTGAATGTATCCAGCTCTGTATAAATCTCTTTTCCTTCATATATGTTTGCTTTCACCTGTGAAAGTCATGTTTTTTTACCTTGTCTTTAATAAGCTGTAGCTTATTGCAGTGTATGATGCATTATATTTAAAGTACCAATACAGATATGCCACGCTCTATAAAATGCAAGAGCATCTCTTATGTATGGAGAAATGAATCATTTCCAGGGAAAGAATTTAAATTATAATTCAGTCAAGGCAATTCTGTTCTTAGTTTTCAGCCAGGAAGTGCACTGTCTTAAGGACATCTGAAACTCATCTGTGATGACCACGTTGTCGTTCCTTTACACAAATCATACGGTTAAGTAATGCAAGCTATTCATAGAATAAAAGAGGTTAAATTGTCTTTTTCACGCAAAACAGATTCTAATTAGTTCCTGACAGAAAGTTGTCCTGATACAATGCATTATTGTCTAGTCTCGGACCAGGACTGTTGTCGATGGGCTAAGCTACAAAGGCTGGAAGTGGGCAGGCACACTCCCCACTAATTGCAATTCAGAGTTTTTCAAGTGTCCATTTTACAAACAAACAAAAGCATCATTTGCCTGATGCAATATGTGAAGTGATCTTCTTCTTGTGCAAAGCATGTATTTCTTTCCTCTTCAGGTCAGAACGTTAGAGACCAAATCCCATACTGTGGAAAAAATTGGAAGGTTCAGCTTTAGAAAAGGAAGAAACAGGAACATGATTTCGTGTTTCCCAAAGCCATTTTACAGAATCCCTGCTTTCCTGGACTTTTAGCAGCCTATGTAATGGATGAGCATATGGTTTCTTGAGTATATATTCACTGAGAATGACTAGTTAATCTTCATTTCCAAGGTCAAGGCCCTAAATACAAGACCCTGATACCCAAGAGTGTCAAATACACCAGACAGCTGCTGCAGCACCCGGGGAGAGTGCGGAGGCTGCAGCTGAGCAAGCGGGAAAGCCGGTTCTTGTTCTTCACGAAGAGTGGCTCCGCAGATCACAGTCCAGTCTTCTCTCTTCCTTTCTGAATGGCAAATAAGCCTTCCCAGCTGCGGAAGTTAAACCACCCACATTGTTACAAATTACTTGGTTTTCCACTAGGTCTTTAAGACATCCTTTTTTTCCTGGTGCCCTGTTAGTGTCTTTAAAGTTTTGTCTTGATACTAATAGAAATCTATTTTAGTTGTCCTTTTGAAATAGGGATAGAGGTTTATACAAACACATACTCAGCAAATGCATCAGTGTGTTCTAATTAATGAATTATCCATTCAGTGCTACAATAATTTGCTTTATCTCTAACCATTCCCAGTGAATTATTTATATAGTGACATTTATTAGCAAACTGCCATTTGCATCACTTTTACACTACTGTTCTCATTATTAATTATACTTTTAATAATTCTTTAGTGTTTGGTCTAATCGATAAAGAAAAACAGACGGTGCCCACGAAGTGTTTAGCCTTATCTTGATTCTATATCCTTAACGCCATTGCCGGTAGCACAAGAGTAGATACGTAATACTTCAGCTGGCAGTTCTTTCCTTTTGAACATTCCCTTGTCTCCTCTTCTCTCCTGTATGCCAGCATCTCTGAGCTTGTTCTGTAAAAGCAAAGGATGTTTCCTTATTAATGACTATTTAAATAATAGAATTATGTTGCTATTGTACTTGCTTCTTTCTTTCCCACACAATGACTATGAATTAATTAGCATTAGAACATTGGAAATTCCTATGAATTTTAACATTTGATTTGAAACATTCTGTGTGCATTATTGAATGATTTTACACCTCCTAATGCAAAACCGATGATATCTCTACAAACCTCTGGGAGAGTGTGTGAGGTCATTAAAGTTAGGTTTGCAAAGACAATACATGGATTTCTCTCTCACGTTATTCTTTCCTGTGCTGATAATGCTACTTTTTAGCACTTGTTCAGAGTGGCTCATTTCCATTGAAAGATTCTCTTATCCTTTATCCTATTCATCTACCTTTCCAAACATTTCATTTCATAAGGGAAATAAACTGTGGTTTTCCAATACTGAAAACGTTCCTACAGGAAAATGAGAACTTACATTTTCAGCTGTAGTGTTGACTCCAGAGATAATGGTCACTGAAAGGCAGCCCACTGTGAAAAGCAAACCTACATGTCAGAAATGAAAACAACAATTTATACCATGTCTCCTTCCTGTCTGCATTGCTGATAGTTTATTCTCTCCGTGAAGGAGGATTCCAGAAGTAACATCGGTGTTTTGGCATCGAGGCATCTGTGTGGGAAGAAAAATGACAAAGTTTTATCAAAAACTCTCCCTGGAATCCTAATTTTGTTCTCTATTTCTGCTGATTGTTTTTTATTGGTTTCATCTCTAAAACAAAGGTTTTTTGGATTCATGGGAGCTCATAACATAATTAGCTCCCTGCCAGTGACTGAAGAAGAAACACTAGCAAGCACAATCCGAATCCCTCTGTGCTACTTACTGAGCAAAATCTTAGTGTGTTAAGCCAGGTGGATTGCTTAAATAGATATTTTTTTTTCCTTCAGAATCAGGTATTATTTCCATAAACTACATTTTTTCTGATTTAAAATAAACTTTCTTTTCAAAAGTGAATAGCAACATGTATGTAGGCTTAAATTTACTACTCTGTATTAACAACAGCAGCATACAATTTATAATATTTAAGTAATATATTCTTGATGGCTAAGTTCTAAAGAAAGCTATTGAACAGGGAAGAAACATACTGCCTATGCATCCATAACCAAAGGTTGTTGAAATGATTAAACAGCTTTTAACAGCAGACAAAGGAAATGTTTTCTTCATATCAGTTTGACTTACTTCAATAACTAGTTCAAAGTTAAGGATCTGCTTAGAAATAGAGCAAGCGGAAGCATCATTATCTTTAAATGGTCTATGAATAAATTCTCAGTCTGGGATGCTGAGACTTATGAATTCATTCATTAACTGTATATAAAATTTGCTATGGTAATAAACCAGCTTTAAGTATAAAATGTTTGATACATTTTTCGTCTGTATACAACGTATTTATTGCAATTTTATTTAAATAATAAATACACTTGAAAGGCTGGGGTTTTGCATTTCAATTGAATTCCCATTTCCATCCAAAGCAGCCTCATATGAGTCATAAGTAAATAAAAATTAATCTGCTAGTAAATAATTATTCATCGCTAACAGAATGCTATGTAAGTGTTAAGCATTTGAATAATTGTGCTGAGCTATATTACTTCTTAAATGGGAATGTAAGGTATTTTTCTGCTAGTGTATGGGAGTAACAGATTAGTTTAAAAATTAGATTCAGTTGCAAAATAACTTTTTTTTTTTGAGTTTACCTACTGACAACGATCAAACTGGCTTGAGGAAAGAGGAAGAACACGCATTCAAATAAGCAAAGAAGGGTTTTTTAAAAAAATTGGTTTATGGTTTTTGTATTTTCAAGTGAATAGGAATTGTTTACACAAACATAATGTTTGAAAATCTTGTGAGAATTCATTTTATATATATTTATTTTTATTTTTTATTTATTTATATATATATATATATTTTGTGAAAAATATGTGACAGGTTTTCCAGGAATATTATATTTCAGGACCTTATAAATAGGCACTTCTAAGACACATGGGAGATAGAATGGCTATATGAACACTAAGTCATAACTCCCAACTCCCTACTTTAGGGGCATCTATACACAGTATTTTAATTCAGCAGAGAATTCCAACATTTCTAAAATTTATTTGATTACCAACTGGACGAAAACAAAGGTTTAACATTTTCTACATATTAAAATTCTGTTTAAAAGTGGTAGAAATATCACAATGGGCAACATTTTTTCCCTTAGCAAGAATAAGGCAGTTAGTTTAAATTTTGATATAACAAGAGTTACATTAATTTATTTTAAAAATGTAGGTTTATGCTCACATTGTTATTGATTTGGTTTATCCGTATATGATGCTGGCATTTTAATTAGAAAGACCTGGTTGCTTTATATTAGGCTTCTTTAATGAGCCATCAAAATCAGAAAATTCATATCCTTCCTTTCAAACAACAACCACAGCAGATCCTGTTAAATCACACAGCGGGCAGAGACACCTATTCCCGACTTGCTCAAAGCTGTGAATTAATTCATTTGTTTCAAACAGAAAATTGCTGGAGAGGCATTTCCGAGTGCAGTTTGATAGCCACTCTCGTCTGTGTGCATCCAGCACGGTAAGGGCAATGAAATCTCAGCAGCGGAGGTCCGTTTCTTAACGCTGGCTGAGCTAAAGGAGAAGGAAGAGGCTTTTATTATGTCAGTGCCGGAGAACGTGTTGAAAGCAGCAAGGATCTCTCCGGTTTCAAGCAAGTGCTGATATACTAATTATGCCTTAACTGCATCTCCTGTTTCCTCCTAGGTCTTACTGCTGCAGCATCTCTCGTATCCCTGGCTTGGGCTTTGGCTTCCTACCAAAAGGCCCTCCGTGACTCCCGCGATGACAAGAAACCCATCAGTTACATGGCTGTTATAATCCAGTTTTGCTGGCATTTCTTCACAATTGCAGCAAGGGTCATTACTTTCGCTCTGTTTGCCTCGGTTTTCCAGCTGTACTTTGGGATCTTCATCGTGCTGCACTGGTGCATCATGACCTTCTGGATCGTCCACTGCGAGACAGAGTTTTGCATCACTAAATGGGAGGAGATAGTTTTCGACATGGTTGTTGGGATAATCTATATCTTCAGCTGGTTCAATGTCAAGGAAGGAAGGACACGCTGTAGGCTTTTCATTTACTATTTTGTGATCCTTTTAGAAAACACCGCCTTGAGTGCTCTCTGGTATCTGTACAAGGCCCCGCCAATCTCTGATGCATTTGCCATACCAGCACTATGTGTAGTGTTCAGCAGCTTTTTAACAGGCATTGTTTTTATGCTAATGTACTATGCCTTCTTTCACCCCAACGGACCGAGGTTTGGGCAGTCGCCAAGCTGTGCTTGTGAGGACCCTGCCGCTGCCTTCACCCTACCCCCAGAAGTGGCCACAAACACGCTACGGTCCATCTCCAACAACCGGAGCGTCACGAGCGAGCGGGATCAAAAATTCGCGGAGAGGGATGGGTGTGTGCCTGTGTTTCAGGTGAGACCCACCGCACCGTCCACACCTTCATCCCGGCCACCAAGGATTGAGGAGTCTGTCATTAAAATCGATCTGTTCAGGAACAGGTACCCAGCGTGGGAGAGACACGTGTTGGACAGGAGCCTGAGGAAGGCGATCTTAGCATTTGAATGTTCCCCTGCTCCTCCACGGCTACAGTATAAGGATGATGCCCTTATCCAGGAGCGCTTGGAATATGAAACCACATTATAAACAAAACAAAACAAAAAAACCCCCACAGCTTGAAGAAGCTCCGGCACTGCAGTCCAAACGAAAGGGTTGACAGTAGGGCTGTAGGAATAACTAAACTGCGTACTACAAGTAGAGCAGCAAGCTGTAGTGTTCTTAGTCTGGCTATCATCATGATTATCATTTGATCCACTGTGTGCAGTCCATCTGCAAGACACTGATACAGCAGCAGCACGTGAAAGGCTCAAAAAACCCCAGACGCTGACCCACACGTACAGATCAGTTACTTCAGGTGGGGAAGCGCGCCCACAACTCCTTGCTGCCGTGAAACTCTGACTGCACAGTACTCACAGTCAAACCAACAGGGAGGCTCTGCCCAGGGCTTTCACCCTTAGCCAGTAGCGCATTTATTTTAGAAAGGAATGGTTGATATTTGCATAATCAATGGCAAAAACAAACAAACAAACAAACAAAACCTTTTCAAAAATAAGAAAACTGTAGCACACAGTGTTGCTGTTACGAAAACTCTTCTCTGGGGAAAAAAAATAGGAGCATAGGAGTCTTCAGCACGCCCATAGATCAACCATTCAGCTTAGAATAGGTTTGCAAACTAGTTCTTCATTAAAAAGATACATCGTCATGTTTGTAAGGCTGTCAATGGAAAATAAACTAAATTCTGATTAATTAGGTCATAAAGGTTAGTACTACCAGAACTGTTTGTTTTCCGTGGAATTTCAAAGTCTTTTTAAATGCAATTTAGGTTCTTTATGTTACTTTCAACAGAAATCCTATGCAGCTCACTTCTGGTTTTCAGGAGGAATAAGGAGCTCTAGCACGTAGTGATATAAATTAAATGATAATCATGATTCAGTGTTCAATTTGCAAAAAAATTATATATATATATATGTATGTAAAAGAACAAGGAAGTATAGTTTTCGTATTCTAAACTTTTTGGAGGACCCCATTCAGATATTTCAGAAGAAACTACAAGATGAACACACTGAAACTTCTCTGTTTCAGGACCGAGAATGCATGATTCAGTGTGTGAATGTATGCAGGGGTGACAAGAGACTGTGACATGCCATACCCTTCTAGTGCCAAACATTGTATAACTGCAAGGTTGATATTGCCCGAGGGACAGATACCAAGTGGCACGAGCCCTACCAGAAGAAGAAGCAGGAAAGACCAACCAAGTTCTCAACCTGTAGAGACAGCTCTGATTTTTCCCACCCGAGGTGAAAGTGATGTCTTTTAAAGGCTTTCAGCCACCTCTTAGTAAGTATATTCACTGAAGTATAATATAAGCAAGTTATGTGGAAGACCCTCTTCTGCTTGTTCAAGACTTGTGTCCAGATCCGTCTAAAAATTACGTTGAATCTCTTGTAATACGAGTGCTTTTGCTGCAAGCTTTTGGGTTTTAAATACCTCCCTAAATCTAGTCAATGGTATCCTCCTTTATGTTAAAAGTATCCCCTGATGGTGCTTTCAGATGCATTAAAGGTGCAAGTCAAAATTTGATAGTATTTTTTTTAAAGCTGGTGCAGAGTGAAAAACTCACGAATTATTTCAATATTTTTGTAAAGTAAAAATATGGTATGAAAAGGTTACTTTTTATAAACCTCAAATCTTTTAATACATTTCATTCTCTTTATAGCTTAGATTTTAAGAATTGGTCCATGAACTTTATCAACTGGCTTCTGCAGGTTGATATAAACCTGGTTTTCACACATTATGGGTTTGTTTTGCAGTGTAATGCCATATGAAAGCCTACATGGGTACTTTTAGAATACTCTTTAAACCATGGATCCTGCTTCAAATGTAAAGACACCAAGTGATTCCATAAGAAACAATTTGCTATAATTATTTCCATCCATTTTAGGAAAGCGAAGCAGAACTGAAGAGTTACTGTTGTAAATGGCATTGTCAGGATGGAGAAGACCTGATGATTGGTATTGTAATCTTCACTGTCAGGTATATCCAGTGTAGTCACTGCTGTATATGCTGCTGGGTAAATTTCAGTCTTTCCTATTATTAATATTTGTACTTTGAAATGGCCGAGGTTACACGCCTGTGTTTATTTGTATGCATTCAACTAGCCATTTTTAATGTTGACTTTTTTTATTAGCAAATTGTTCAATACCTGTTGTTCTTTGCTGGGGCGAGTTCCTCAGAACAAAACATCTGCGAAAGCGCAGGAATCTACAAGGCAGAGGGAACTTTACACAGATCCAAAACCACCCATGCTTCAAGGGTTTCTTAGGTATTTTCAAATTAAGCAGTGGCCAGCTGTCTCTATAATAATTTTCTAAATAAAATAACTCTTTGATAGTCCAAACCTGAAGCTTTGTACAAAATGGTCGCCCTTTCCTCCATGGAGATAACAGCTAATTATTCAGAGAAAAGCACTTATATTCTGTCAGAAAATACACCACTGCAAGAACTGCTAAAAAAGAAAAAAAAGATTTGGGGAGCAAGTCTTTTGTCCCATGAAATTCACTAGAGCCAGAATCGAACGCACAAGGAAATCGCTGTTTTTCTTTACAAACGAGGCCAATGTCAAGCTTTGTAACCCAAGATGTGAGAGTTTCTTTCGGAAAGAGTTCGATGGGTTTGCTGCTGCTTTAGCAACGCAGAAGTTTTAGCGTGAGTGGGGCACGGCGGGCAGCGCTCCGCTCTCAGCCCCTCTCGCTCTTCCTCAGAGCTGCGAGCCCTTTGGTCAGGGCTTACAGAGTTGGAGACGTGTTGCTTCGTACAGAATTCAAAGAGTTATGGTCTGAACCGGTGCTTGCATGGCAAGGTTTCTAAAGAAGGTTTGGGGTGAGTTTCTCCGATTTACTCCTGTTTGGTTTTGGAAGGAAGGACACAGAGGCGTTATTTATCCATGTGGTATTTAATATCTAGCATTTCCTTTCTTTTTTTTTTCATTTTTTCTAGTAATGTTTCTAAAAATGTTTAGCTTAAGCAAACTACTGCAGGGTCTGAGTGCAGAGCACCAAAGGTGGCAGTACGTATACACACCTTGTCTTCAGAATTCAATCCAGCTCTCTGAGGAAGGGGGAGAAGTCATTTTACACCGAGTCAAAGTTTGCTCTCCAAAATCTTGCTCCGTTACATTTGTAACGTCAGTGATACTTGCACTGAGAACAGGGTGGCCACTGAAATCTTAACGCTCAGATGACTACATGGGCAGTTTCTTAATTTGCATTGCTGTGAATAGTCGCATTAAAAGCTGTTAAGTATTTTTTATAGAAATTGTCAAGATTAAACATAGTCCACGTTGAAATTCCATGATGGCCTTATGGACAGTTAATCAATATGCACTATTCTTTGTAACACAGTCAGTTTTAAAATCAATAAAGTTCAATTAAGACAGCAATAGCAAAAAAAGAATTGTAAAAAAAAATTAACTTCTGCTTTTGAAATAATGAAAAAATCAGGTCCTTTAAATTTCATTCCAGAATACAGGAAAAGAAAAAATTTGTAGTTATATTCTGGTAAAGAAAAGCAATCACATCTCTTTTTTTTAGAAGTAAGAATTATGTAAGTGTTGTTCTAATGAACCAAACATATTTGCCAGCAGATTTGATGGAAACTTACCTGGTTAAAGACTTGGTCCTAAAATTTTGAGAGTTGTGGATTTGAATGCTACAGAAAAGACAATTTAACTAGTATTCGCAACTCTAATTAGACAAAGGAGAGGTAATGCGTACCCATGTTCATTCAGAAAACATATAAGAAAATGTGAGATAAACCTTTTGTCTTATTTTAAAAGAGAAGTTATTTGTTCTATAATAGGATAATTTTTTTAAAAAAGTAATTCTTTGAAAATATGTGCAATACGTTTTTCCTGCAGATTTAATAATGAAAAAACTCATCTCCACTTTTGTTTATATCAATTGAAATATGCTTCTTGTGCTAGAACAATGTTTCTGTGCTTGGGTTGTATGGGTTTGATGGCATATAAAAATATTTTCATTTGCAAACCAACAAATTTTCTATTAATTAATTTCTATAACACTGGAGAAAATTTTCCTTCCAAAATTAAATTCTAGGCCTCAGCTGCCTGATTTTGTAAACTCTTAAGCAGAGGAGGTAAATTAAAATTTTATCTGAGCTACAATTTTTAATATGTGATGAATAGCTATTAAACCCAAATTTGTTTAAAACATATGCTAGTCTAGCCAATATATCATTATCTTCCCAAAAGAGCAACTCATGACTGGGACTAAAAGTATGAGTGCTGCTTTATTTGGAAAGGGACTCCTAATCACACAATATATTCATTTACTTTTTACTGGCCAGCAAATATTCACAACTAGCCTGTCGGGTTTTTTAGAACCCAAATTAAACAATCTTGAAGTGTTTGTGATTTGATCGTACAACTCCTTAAGAGCCTTAAGAGTGGCGCCGTACTGAGTTGTAGTTGGCTCTGCCAGTGATTCAGCTCCCAAAGCCACTGCCCTTTCTCCTCTCTGTCCCTGAAGTCGTGTGATCCGGAGTGACTGAGATGCTGTGATTTACTCTGCCCCCCCTGCACTGCCTGCACAATGCCAAGGAAAAGACTTCAGCAGATTGCTGCGGTCCTACTGCTGCCTCTCTTGCTCCTGTGCATGGTGGGAAGCAGAGTAAATTGCATTTGTGCATCCATCTAAACAAGCTTATTTAGGTTGAGTCCCTACAGGAGGTGCATGATTAAAATAATCACAACGCGTGTCCGTGAATTTACAAGCCCAACGCTGTAATTACTAATGCTGTAGTATAACAATGCAGAATGTGGGAAGAATTGTCTAAATACACAATAAAGCCATTTAATTTTGCTAATTGTAGCAATTAGACTAGCTCGCATGAAGCCCGTGCTCTCAGCAGAAAGCCAAATGGAGGTAGTGGCAACAGCCATTTATATACCAGAGACATTATGTCACGAAATCCTCCCTTGATTGTTTCTAGAACTATGTCTTTTCATTGCAGCATTGAATCCATTCCTCTTTATTCTGATAAAACAGATAAAATGCAAAATGAGAACAGATTCTTTTAAACCTGGGAATTAAAAAAAAACCACAACAGATTACTGCAGTTCACATACATTTGGAAACAAATTCTGTCATCATTTCCACTTGGCTGCAGATTGCTGAGTGATCTGCTTCTGAGATGATTTCTCACATCTGGTATGAACAGATTTCATTCCAGGAGAGATGGAGATGACCTTGTAAAGCCTTGCTCACGCAAGGTTAGGCGAATAGAGTCACTGATGTACAGACCATTTACAAAGCTTTTTTAACACGTGAGGGGTCCCCTGGCACCACTTGTGTTACCGTAGTGACCTCACTGCAGGTGTTTGGTGGGATTTCTTCACAGTTACACTGGTATGAATATGAGAAAATAGGCTCCTGACCTTGAGTGAATAACTGCATGAATTGAGACCACGGTAGTGAAAATCTTCACGTCCTAGCTCCTAACTGAAGTTCAGCTGGAGACCTGCTTCGTACCAAAGAGCCTGAACGTCACTTGGCTCAACCAGAAATACATACTCTAAACTTAATGCTAACTCAGCATGAATCAAAAAAATTCTTCTTCTTTCCTTTTTAGTTCAAACGTTTAAGAAAATACCCGTTTTGACCAGGTTGCCGTTTTGTGATCCTTTTAAGGAGACTTTCCGAAATGTCTCTGAAACCAGTCATTTCCAGTGATCCTTACAAAAGCCAATTGCTGACCAGCACATTCATTAAAAGGAACTTTTCTTCTGCACATGTAAGCTTGGCTCCTGTACTTAATGTTTTGTTCTGAATGCTCAGTATTTACTTCTTATGCAGAGGATCTTATATACCCATTAGTAAGTCATGTGCCTACTATGAATCCTGGAGTAAAGAGGACAGATACGCCAGATGCAGAGGAAAAAGTCCTCTTCCGCACATTTATGGGGTGATTTGCGCGAGCTAGAGTGGTCGGAGAGAAGCTTGTGTATAATCACAGCAGTTATAGATACTGTATTCATTGATAGAGATTTACAAGAAATAGTGAGATAAGTGGCCAACTAATAGAACGAACAAATCTAAACTTCACCATGCAAGGCACTGCAAAATAAAAACAGCCAAGGAACTTTCAAATGGAACCAAGAATCTTGTGTCGAAGAATGGTTGGGATAAACTTAACAATATAACAGATTTGTCAATGTAACGAGATGCTACATTAATAGAAAGAAAGACATGACTGCTATGGATACAAGCATTTTCTGTATCTGTAGGTTTCAGCCTCTTATTTCTGCTATCTTTGGAAGCAGTCGCTTCTGGATCTTACTTCTGGGCATGCAGTAGCCCTAGGCACGCTAGCAGCCTTTCTACACAAGCTCTGTTCTGCTGTAGGAAAGTCCGCATCGTTTTAATAAAGCATTCAGTTTGGGGTTTTTTTTTGCCCTGAACTAAACCTCACAAAAGCATTTCTAGTGTGAAATAGTATGAAATAGGTGTCCACTGAGCCATCTAGTGTGCAAAAGGTACTGCAAAACAGAATTTCACCGATAGTGATTTCCCTGAGGTAGCAAAGCTGCTAGCTGAATGTCTAGAAGAGCCTTCAGAGGCGTAACGCAGTGCTAAGGCAAGTTGTAGGCTGTGTGTGGGTGCTACGAGTCCGCTCAGGGCAAGGCCAGCTCATAGTCCGGCACTCTCTCCCCCACCTCGTGCACCCAAGAGCCCACAGAGAGGAAAATGACGTGCGTGGGCTGGACGAAACCCACGGCACACGGAGACCAGATACCTGGCAGGCTGCGGCACACACTCAGAGGTCAGTGCAGGCACGGCAGGGGCCTCGGGCTAATACTGTGATCCTCCAACCTGCACGAACCAGGAGCTCCGGAACTTTTTCTGCTAAATGTTCAAGCACCTAAAATTTGGCTCCTGGACTTGGTCAGAAAAACCTCGGTCTTCACAGCACAAAGTAGCTCAGCTCCTATCTCCCACCTAAGACTACCAAGATGCCCTGAGCAGGTCTTCTTCTGCCCATCTTACCTGAAGGACTGGGGTCCTCTGGGGTGCTATCAGACGGAGCTTTGCACAGAAATACTCACGACTGCTTTTCCAGCAGTAGATTTGTGGTAAGCAGAGACCAAGGGGAGAGCCGAGCTCAGTTATTTCTTCAGCTAGCAATGACTCGTATCTCTAGCTACCACCTCTCAGGGGAAGGCTATAGGGCTGCACGCTACTGAGGAGAAGGGCATGCTCCCTCCCGCTTATTTTGAGGCTGTTCCTCCTCTTTGTGGAAAACGTGAAGGTTATCCTGCGCAATGTAGACGTACTTCTGTTATTTTGATGTGTTCGGTCCCCTTAGCGTTGAGGACTCGGAAGCTGTTGCGCACACCCAGTGCCATTGCCTGCTTCCAGCCAGAGTAATGTCTACAGTAAAAATTTGGGGCAGACGCAAAATCACTCTGCTCACCTTCCAACCTGACCAAAAGCTGTACGAACATGGTTAGCACTGTGACAAAGCCTGAATCTCTACAACGCTGCCTTGAATCAGGTCTATTAATGCACTGTGTGCTACTCTGGCCACGTTCACCAGGTTTCTCGTTGGAGCTCAGGCAGACTTTGTGTGTGCACCAGAGCTACACCACGTAGCTTATCCGAAGTTCCCTGAGCCCATGGGGCGCTGCCTTTGCGATCCCAGTTCTTTTGCTGAACAAAGATCCGCTTGGGCTGAGCAAAGGGCAAACAGGCTCTGTGCTGTCTAGTGAAGCATGTGGAGCAGATGTGGTTTCTTCTGAACCACAGTTGTGTGCAAATTGCCCAGGGGATGGGGAATGGAAGAAGTAAGTCCAGTGCCCGCAATTTGGAGCATGCTATAAAGAGTACTCTTTATGAAAGTGTTCGTTTTTCTCATAATAAAAATAGTAGGATCATGTCTCATACTTGGGAGCAAATTTACGGTATTGAATGCATTTTTATAGATATATATATGTGTGTATATATATATATGTGCATGTGTGCGTGTACACACATGACAATGAGTCCTGAGATTCTATTAGGATTCAATCTTACAGTTAATTTAAATTCTAAGCCTAAAAAAAGCTCCAGGACCATCGTCATCAAGGGTAATCAAGTGATAATGGCAAAAAGAAAAGAAGGTTATTGGAAAACGCATTCCAGCCATTATTGGAGATGGCTTTGCAATGTATTATGCCAGTACTTTAATGAAAAGTTGTGGAGGAAATATTTCTAATGCTATGTTTCATAATCTTAAATATTTGGATAAAATAATAGAGTGAGGGGGAAAAAAAGATTTGTACAAAATAAATAAGGATTTATCACATTTAGTTAATCAAGGAAAAAAAACATTCAGGCAAATAGCAAAGGGATCAATTAAAACTTTGTTTCATTTAATGTTGGTTGTATTTGTTTCACTATCAGTTATCAAGGTCCGTAGTTTAGGAAGGAAATAACCTGCAATAATTAGGATGTTTTACTTGAAGTTTGACTGAAGAACACTAAAGAGTGTTTGTTATCCAACAAATATGCAGTTGCCTGATACACGCTGTCAGAAGGAAAGATTTGCTAGTTCATGGATTATGTACTGCAGAAAAATTTCAAATGCGTGTATTTAAAAACAGTATCCCATCAATATAAATGTACCACGAATACACAGTAGCTATTTCTGAAATTTTAGTTAGTGACGCTTTTTTCAGTATGTGTTCTGCATTATTATCTGTGTATCCCAGACCGTTTCTTAGACAATGTTTGATAAGAATTAATTTCAAATTTTATGAAGCTGAGGAAAAGATTACTAGCCAGTGAAGGCACTGGCTGCACTGAAGTTTGAGAAGATGACATGAATTCCTGACCTGAGTCACCATTCAGCATTAGGCATGGTGTTTAAACAATATAGTCATTTTCCAACAGGATCTGATTTATGGACAGATAGATCTAAAATTGTCGCAGTGACTGGGCCAGACAACGGCAGCAGCTACGGAGGGAAAGTTCAAAAGTAGTCACTAGTGACTCCCGAGGTCGTCCCCTCCATTTCCATTTCGGGACGCATGTCGCCTTCCTGTTGGCCAGCATCCGCACACGCTGTGATCCGTCCCCGCGCTGGCGCTGTGCGCGTTCGCTCCTGCTGAAAGGGAAGGCAGAGCGGGCAGCTCGTTTCCAGCCCCAGTTCCCTCTGGGTTATCGGGCTGGCCCGCAGGAGATACTTCACTGAGGACACTTCAGCCATCGGCGAGATTGCCACACCGATCCGGGTAGGATTTAGCCTTTAGACAGCACTGTACGGACAATGAAAAGCCTTCCTTTGTCAGCAGAGAGGGCAGCTGCCACTATTTATAGTCACAAAGTGCCAGCATATTGTCATGTATTTGTGGCTGCTATCGATTCCTCCTTTTTTATTTTATTGGAACAGCTTGGAACTTGTCAAGCTTTGCTTAGGTTGATTTGCAGCTAATTAATTCAACAGACGTTTTTAATCTTGCAAATTTGTGACTTGTAATACAGTAATCAAGCTCCCGTGAGCAAACATTAATCAGTTAAGAGGGGGAAAAAAAGAAAGCTGTTGTTAGCTGTGTTCAGCGCGGTACCCACACTGGAAAGAGAGATCTAGAAGAAATGCAACATTAGGAAATTCATACTAGCTAAGCTTTCATCATTCATCTTATGAATCATTCATCCATTCGATTTGTTTTGTTCATGCAAGGAGCTGTATTTAAAAGCGCATTACTGGGATTGAGACAGCTCTAGTTACTGTCAGCGGGGAACTGGCCAAATTTCCTTCTGGTCATCTATTTCTTTATCAACCAAAAAGTCGTTCTACCCAGCAGCAGTACAATTTCATTTCTGAGATGACTGTGCTGGTTGTGGAAGTTTATCCTGGAGAAATGACTGTAACAAAACACATACCGCATTTAGCAGGAGCACTAAGAACTAGGCGAATGAGTGGAGAAAATATTTTATTCATTGCTTTTAACATACAGGGGGGTTTTAGCTACTTTGACATGAAGCAGAAGGGCAAAAAAAAAATAACATTGCCTGTGCTGAACCTGATCTTTCAATAAAGAAAGGCTTGTGATCAGCAAAGCATTTAAGTCCTTTCATAAGCAGGAAGGATGTAGGTTGGTACACTTGCAGTTTATAAAAATCAGTAGGAATGAGTGGGTGGGTTAATATTTAACCTAACTCTGGTGCTTGGAGGAGCACACTTACAGCAACGTGGGACTTGGCAAGAGCTCACGGCTTGGCTGTACCCCCTCCTGGTACAGAGTTTTCAAGCAGGGTGCTGTCACAACCTGCTCGGTCCGCCTGCCCGGGGTGCTCGTGTATGTACGTCAATGAGTAATCTGTACGTACGTTCTATTGTGGAAGCATCTCCACTGGTAACCCTACCAGGGAGGCCAGAGATCAAAAAGGCATGAAAGCAAAGAAATGATTCCTCTAGTCAGGACTGAGATGTTTTTGCAAAACACTGTGGAAAAGCTGCCCCTGCTGTTTCAGTGGATAAAGGGAGGAGCAGAGTCTTTTAACAGCAAAAAAATCCCAACCCAACAAACCTTAATGCCAAAATACTATTTATGGTGCAATTACTCTCTCCTCTAGGAAAGATGTTGACTGAAAAAATTCTAGGTACATTACAAACTAGCTGGAACATACAGGGAGACAGTGAAAGATACTTCTTAGCTATAATGTCATTGCTATTGACAGGACTTGTTTATTAGCAATAAGATACAAAGGTGTCTCAAACTAAGGCCTGGGAGACAAGGATTTTGTACGGCTGTTATGCCAGTGGTTGTTAAATTAAGAAATCCTAGATCTTTATAATAGATTATAGGTCAAAGAATTTTTTTGTCGTTGTTATCTTTACAGAGGATAAACCTCAGATGGCTTCCACAAAAAAAACATAAGGTTTAAAATAGGCTCAGAAGATGAGCTTTTCTGTATATGGAATATTATAGGCTTGCTGTTGTCTGAGTGCTTGTGCATTTTCTCATGCTCTCAGTTTCTCATGCAGTATGTCCGTAAGCAAACAGTGGATCTGCAGGTGCATGTTCTTTTAGTGCTAATAGTCTTCACATCAACTTGTTTGTGCACAGCTGAGGAGCACGTACATGGGGAGGTGCGCACTTGTAAAGGTGTAGAGCAGGAAAAAAATCGAGAAGATGGAGATCAGTAGATGATGTGGTAGAAGCCTTATTATGATTAGGGAACAGCTGTGAATCTTTAGAGTAGGTGAGCCCTCATACTATTTGTTCATGCTCAGGTATTCTGTCACTCAGCTCATCATGGAAATTACTGCTGAAGGACTTGCAACTGTATTAGAAGTTATCATCAATTCTTGCTTGTTTAGCAGCAGGAACAGTATCATCCTGATTTCAGCAGAAATCACTGTGGAGGCATCCATAGCCTCATGCACGATCTGTAAGCGTAGCATGTCATGACAGATCTGTTTTCTTCAAAGATTCACTCAAACAAGTCTGCCAAATCTACGAGATACTGTTCTGATATTTTTCCTTGCTTCAGTTTTCCTCCTGTGCTTCTGAGTCTCATATGCAAACCCCACCAGTAAGAGAAGACAGCACTCAGGTTATCTAACAGACTTTGTTTTCTCATGTCATGGTACAAAACTCAAAAATTGCTTTGCGTAACACCTGGCTGTTGAGATAATCTTTATAGTTAGAGAAGGAAAAGCAAGTTAAAGACGAAAATACTGAAGTGATTTTATCAAGAGCAAAGCAGGAACGTTTTTCAAGAAGGCTGTCATATTTTGCTGCTCAGCTGATCTTACTTCATCATTCTAAAGCCTTGGTATATGCCCATAGCAACCTAGAAGTAAGTATCTTTTGTTTCTGAGATCATTTCTGACTCACAGAACAGCCACTAACCGGGGATCATGTTGGACTAGCAAGCAAAGTTCTGCCATCCCACTGCCGCTCTTCTTTAACAGGACTGCAGTTCCTTTAGATCAATTCCCATTGATTCTCAGCGGCAAAAACTGTCCCCTGAATAATTTGTTCTACTTGATGGGACAGATATTTTGCTGCCTATTCTTTGAGTTGTGTATTATTAGCAAGCTAATGTTTATTCTAACCAGTCAGCATCACCGTATTTTCCTGCAGGTGCCATTCTGTGTATAAGGCTGTCTTAACAATGGAAGCTGGCTCTATTTGTCTTCCCATGCTTGCTTACCTGCCTCTTCAATCAAATGCTGACTTAACAGTTGTTATTTCTCATGCTGCAGAGCCATACAAAACCCAGTTTGACTTCTGGATTTGGCCCATGGCATTAGCAAATGGGAGGGTCATCTCCTCACTCCAAGCCGAGTGCATTGGAAATGGTACCCACTGGGACGCAATAAGCACAGTTCCTTACCGTGCTGATTTTATAGCAACTTTCCAGAGTACAGCTGTGGTTGGAAACTTTATGCAGCTCTCTGTAATCTTCTTGTATTAAAAAAAAAAAAAGGCAAACACCAAAAAACCCAACCAATTTTAATTGTTCTTCCTCAGTATACATTGTTCTCTTGAAATTTGCAATGTGCCAGGAGCACGTCAGTTAATTCACATTGGATGCTTCAAATGGATTCCTACCAAAACTATTAATAAACCCAGTAGTAATTAGAAAGAGCGTATTCTCCAGTCATTACAGCAAAATGTATACTCAGATAAGGCTAATTTGTGCGTGCTTCCACCCTTCATCTCTTAAGATACAGAACTCAAAAGTTTGCAGATTGACTGGTGAATGTGATTTGATTTGGGGAAATGTGTGCAAAAGTGTTTCTAGGCTATTAGTAAAACAGGTGAGCCTTCCAAAGCAATTTCATGTGAGGCAAATGATCCTAAAAGACAGACTTGGTAACCGTTATGCTTACAAAACCTTCTTGAATGATCTACAGCTAAGCAAAAAAAACAAACCAAAAGACACTCTTAAAGGACTGATAGAGAAATTCTGCCTGGTGAACATGTCAATAAGTCATACTTACACCAGCACTCTGGACAGGAGTGTTTATTATACTGGGATTTGCTTTGATTACAGGCAGTTTATAATCATAAAGGGCTTCCCTGAAGGTCCACTGTAGCAAATGGATTACTTTCTTTTGACTTTAATAGACTCCAGTAAGTCCCAGGAGTAAGCACATGGGCATTTTGCTTTTACATTTCACAATGCCTCTCTAAGTAAAATTTATTTTTAAGGATTGTCTTTAATAATAACTATTTTACAGCTCACTTGAACTTTACTATCAAGTGAAACTGTCAGTCATTGTGCAGCCAATACTGATTAGGCTAAGTCAATGAAAATGTCTGAGGAAGGAATATCAGGCTTTGTATTAAAAAGCAGTCCACTGGAAATAGTACTAAAGCATTTCTAGGTCTTCCAGTTCTGTTAGTCACTGGATGAGGCCAAGATACCTGGCTGAATTCCAGGATAAATTAAAACAGGTGTTTAGGTTTTCAGATGGCTTATTAAGACATGAATTATATTTTCATATTTTCTATGAAAAAGTATCCTTTAAGCTATACATTTCAATTTCAAGAAAAATCCGTCTCTCTCTATAAAGCCTAAGTCACTGGGCTCCAGGGCAGCAGGGGAAAACCAGGACAAGTTGGGGAAGTGAAATTTTATGCTTAGCTCAGGCAAGAGTCCTCCTGCTTTCCCCACCCGCCTGCCACCCCAGCCCTCTTCCGTACTTGCCTGGCACGCTCCGCCACTGAAAGCCCTGAAAATGGATCTAGGATTGGGATCCTGACAAACCTCGTCTCAGTCTTTAGTGCTGGGTCACACAGGAAGGGGACAAAGACACCTCCATGGCACAAGGGTAGGGTCAGGCAGGTGCAAGCGCATCCTCTTTTCTTCCAGTTTCTCCAATGGCCACCAG
The DNA here is from genome assembly GCA_026212715.1 of Elanus axillaris. Taxonomy (NCBI): domain Eukaryota; kingdom Metazoa; phylum Chordata; class Aves; order Accipitriformes; family Accipitridae; genus Elanus; species Elanus axillaris. The sequence continues at coordinate 11,639,415 of JANZLQ010000029.1, forward strand.
TGACACAGCTGAACTGGTGACGGGGAGAGGGACTGCTTCTTCTTGGGGCGGATGGTGTCTGCGAGTACTGAGACTCGGCAAGACTCTTTGTAGCACATTTCCTCTGTGAAAAGGCAAGGTGGTGGGTAAAAGTTATGATGCAGCGAAGAGGATGCCTATGTATGTCAAATATCCACAATGCCAGAACACTGAAACATCAAGCTGGGTGCGTAGGCTGTAGAGGTTAGTGCTAAGAACACGAACAACGAGCTGGTGGAGTGCAGTCCTCAAAGATGCAGTTTGTAGTTTTCTGTCCTTTGCGTAGGGAAAAACAAAGAATTGCCTTCACTGTTGTTTCTCATGAAGAAAAAGATTTTTACATCCGTTTCAAAGGTGTGCCTTTTAGCATCTTTGTGTTTTATGAAATAAGGCCTGAAAAAATACTTCTCTCCCCTGCAAAATCAGTGTATCTTCTTCTGCTTGGGTTTACATAAAACTATAAAGCCTTGAATTCTCTGAGGAACTGAGATTCTCACAGCCCCACTCCTTCCCCCCCACCCTCAAAAAATCTGAGCAACCGAGCAGGAACTCCTGACAAATATTTTGGGGAAAGCTACAATACCACGCCATGCCAAGAAATCTCACACTCCAGTTTTCTAGTTTTCCACTTAGTTCTGTGGCAAGAGCAGGAAAAATTAAAGGCCATGATGCGCAGGATGTGCAAGTGTAATTGGCAATTACCAGTGGCTCTCTAGGTTCAGCACACTGTGAACATCAGTGACTCCTCCTTTTGGGCTGCCAGAGATGAAGTTGGTCAAAATCACACATCGCTTTTGAAAATCAGACTCAAAATACAGGGAGCTTAATTAGGTAAAATTAAGGGAAAGGAAAAAAAAAGAGGAGTTTCAGGATTTCCTTGTTTAGTAGAAAACAAAACCAGAAGGCATGAATACATTTTCCTCTTTCATAAGTTATACGTAAACCATATGCACGTACTTCAGAAGTACAAACCCTATGTTTTCACAAGCCAATCAAAAAAAAAAAAATCAACACCGAAACATTTCAGTTTGTGGTGCTCCTCGCTGTGATTTCTTCAAGCCAGGTGCCCAGTGCAGAATTCATGATACCAAATTGCATGTACCCATGTTGTGACCATCAGCAGTGGGATCTAACAGTAGGACTCGGAAGAGCCAGCACATTGCACATTCAGTAATGGGAGGTCTTAGGTTGTTGCTGCTGAAGATAGGAACACACCTGCAAATTTGTCTGTCTCCTAGAAGTAGGCTTTTTTGGTGAAATTCATTCCCGGAGCCTGAAGTCTTTTCTTGCCCCTGCACACTCAAGCTGTGTATTTCAGTAGAGAAAACCGCCTGCTCCTCTTGCTAGGCAGGAATGGAAGGGAAAGCTGGGCCCTTGCTATCTGTTAGCTGGGACCGTGGTGCGAGCCCAAATCCCTGCTCATCCCGAGCGGAGTCGAGCCAATGCTTTCTTGGAGACTGTCCCGTCTAGGGCAGGGGAACACCATCCCTCTCTCCAGATGAGAATAAGTCACCCTGAGGGCTGGAATGCAACAGCACTGGGCACGGGCCAAGGAGGAGCGGTGGCTCCGTGGTCCGAGGTGGAGGCTGATCCTCAATTTGGGGACGGCTCGGCGCGTGGGGGCTGGATGTGTACGCAGAGGCTCTGCAGGAGCATCACGGAGGGGGAATATCCCCCTCATGGGCACATCCCGCCTGGCTCCAGGCCTGTGGGAACGTCCCAGGCAGGCTCCCAGGACGTCTCGCCAGTCCGTCCTTGGGAGACGTGGGCACGGGACCCCCGGCCCTGTGACTCTCAGGTGGCCTCGGCGGAGGACGGGGCTGTAGAAGTTCACCCAAGCTGAGACGGAGGTGCCTCCAGGCGTACGTGGTGGCACATCTTCAGGCACTCGCAGCGTATTTCTGCCTTGCAGGAGCTGCAGTCCCAGAAGTAGACCAGATCTCATGTGACGCCTGATAAAAAGTAAATGACTTCCTAATACTATAAAAAGCCTGTAAAAGAATGCACATGCAAATAGACTCAAATACTTGAAATTCAAATTCCAAAAGTATATTCTCTGTTCATTCCTATGTTATTGTTACTCAAATAATTTTCTTTTTTCTTTTTTTTTTTTTCAGAAATCATAAAGTTTCTTCCTTTAAGTTGTTGCATGATATAAAATTAATTCCAAATGAGTGGATTTCTGTTGTATATGTCCTGGGTTTAGTTTTCAGTTATTTTTCATAAATACATTTTACATCTAACTACCTCAGCTGCCTTTTGTTTTGTTTTGGTGCATATGAAGTCATGCACTTTCTATATTTGGGGATTTGGGGGGAGGAGTTCTTTCCATTTTGAATAACCAGGTTCAAAGCCATGTTGATCAATTTATAGAGGAGATCAATTTAACAAGACATAATTATTGACAGTTGCAGAACATACATTTTATTTTTAGGTTCTGTTGGGGTATAGTTTAACAAAAAACACCATAAGCTGCTTATTAATTTGCCTTAAAAATGTGTGCTCTTTCCTATTCAAGTTGTATTATTTAAGTCTTCTCTTGTACACAATTTACATGACAAAGACTAACGTAACAGTTGGCAGATAAACAGCAAATTGAACAGAATGGACCAATAGTTTCTCAGTTCTCTGTTGTAAGCTGTTGCATTATACACTGATTGTGCTAAAATAATTGTTACTGTGCTTATACTCCTTAGTCACCGTTGCGGAAATAAAGTGATGGAAAGATCACATTTGTGTTTATGGAACAGTGTAGATATCCCCCCAGTACAAGCACAGTGACTTGAGGTGAATGATAATCATTGCAGAACTTGTGCTTTGACTTGTAAACATTGTAAAAATGTATTTGGTATTTTATTTGAAATGAAGAATCAAAATAGTTATTAAAAAAAAAAAGGAGATCCTCCTGTAAATATATATATTCTGAATCCATGTATACAAACATTCCTTTAGAGTTCAGATTGTGAAGAGTGTCTTTATTGGCTAGAGACCGCTGCCTCCCGCGCAGAGGTTACATGTGCTATAGTAAAGAACACAGTGTGTGAAGTATTTGATGTACTGCAGTACCATAGTTCTTTTGGTCTGTTAAGTAAGTTGCAATTTGTGATGAAATGAAGTTGAAAGTAGTGCTTCATACTAACAAATTTCCTTGGTTACAACTTGATTTTTCTTGTAAAACTTAAAAGGAAAACTTGAAAATTTTATATATTTGGATTTTGTAGATTTTTTTTATTTTATTGCAACACAAGGTACCAAAATCATTAAATAAAGTACACTGTGGTCATTTTACCATGGCTCTGGAGTCTTTTTTTAAAACTCTTTTATCCTGGTGGGCCAGCAAAAAGGATCCTAACTTTTGAGCTTCTGAAATTACTACCAAACAAGACGAAAGCTGGCCCAGCCTGGGCCACACTTTGGGACAGACGATCTCCAGAGATCCTTTCCACCATTAATTATTCTACGATTCTAGGCAGTATTATCCCAGGAGCTCCCATCCCCGAGCACAGCAGTGATGCGAGTGCCTCCCAGGCTGCCTCTGGGACTGGGACAAGACTTGACCCGGGACTTGGACGACCTTACAGGTGTTGTCCCAGCAGGGACCCCCAGGAAACCACCCGATACCCCAACGGGCACCTCACCCAGAGCAGCAGAAGAGGTTCCTCCGGCCACTGTGGCTGAAGGCCTGAAGGGACACCTCCAAAAAAGCTGCCTTTGCCCGGGGAGCGGGCCAGCGGGTCCTCCCCGCTCCTTGGTCCCTCAGAGCCAACGTCCTTCTGACACGGGACCACACTCCCCAGCTGCCCTCCCGGCCGCTCCACGGCACCGAGGAGGGGAGAAGCAAGAGGAGCCTGACCCTGCCACCACCAGAAAGGGGCATTTTTGGGCTCTGTCCTCAGGGCTGTCGGGGGAGGGCAGAAACCTGGGACCTCCCCACCACCTGAGAAGGGCCCTGCTTACGGGAGAGAGAAGAAGGTGCTTTTATTCCTCCTTCAGACTCCTGAAAACATCACCATTCAGTGATCCCCACCGAGTGGGGCAGGGAGAGCTGAGCCTCACCCCAATCTTGTCCTGAGCCCAATGGATTGGGAAAACCTCCAGGGAAGATGCAGCTGCTTCCCTGATCTTACGGTGTCCAAACCCCTTCCAGCTGAGGAGGGTTCAGTTTCTTCTCCTTCTGCCTCCTGGGCAAGTGATTTAATCGTTAGACTATTACACAAGTTGTTGCTGTCTTTGGCAGCACCTCCAACGGCCTTAAGGGTCCTTTTGGACTCGGTTGCCACGTTTGCGTGTGCAGTGTCACCCCAAGCAGCCCAAAACTCAAAGTTTGTGCAACGAAGGCTAGTGCCCGTATCTCTCTGCCTTTCTGTCCCGTAGACGCGCTCCCTCTCCTTCCTAGATGCTGCTTCTTGGCCTCCCTCAGGCGACCAAGAAAGGCAGACGAGGGGAAAACAACCCACCAAACAACTAAATTATTAACATGAGTTCAAAGAGAGGGACGAATAGATACATCTATATCTCGGGAAAGTGAATTTCGCTGCAAGTAGGGATGATGCGTGACTGATAGATTCTTCGAAGTTTTGTTTTCCATGTCTATCTTGTTTGGCTAAGGGTGTGGAAGGAGTAGCTTGTTATTGCAGCTTGGCGAAGTGTAATGGAGGGAGCAGCAGCCCAGCAACACCACTGGTAGCCTGGGGACTACTGACCACTTGGGCAGCCCTTCTGGAGCCAGGAATCTCCACCTAAAGGTCTTGTCCTTGCAGTGAGGTGTCTCTGAAAGGAGCTGGAGGTCTCCAACGTTAATGAAAACCTGCCGCATGAAAGAAGCAAAGTAGTTTCTTTTTAGGCTGAACAAAGGCAGTAGACATTTTAATTAGATTCCTAACAACGGAATGAGAGAAAATTTTTGCAGGTGGCTTGAAAAGTGCTGATTCAGAGTACTTCTTGTCTTTCCTGCCTTAAAAGCAGGACAGAAATTCCTATGGTTCTAGTAAAAAAAAAAACATGCTGAAAAACTAAATACAGGGACTGGGTAATAAAAGCCCCAAGTGTCTTGGCAAAATTATTCAAGCAGGGTTTTTCTGCTACTTAGCTTGGGAGCCAGTGAGAGGCTTGACTTAGTCTGCTAATAATGCACCTAGAGACCTGCGTGCATGGGAAGGAGCATTGTCTTCCTGCCACAGCAACGGGAAACTTGGAAAAGGAGATTAGAGACAAGAAATTAATCTTTTTCTCCTGAATGTTGCAGAGGTATAAAATGCATTTGTTCAGTGACTTCAGAAATGAAGCTGGGAAGTAGGAAAGTAAGTACTGATGCTGTGCAGTATTTTTGCTGTGGGAGCATTTCAGACCCCTGGCCAAGCACAGAACCACAGGTAAATTTGATGTGAAGATGGGTTGGAAACCCACTCTCTGGCATGTTTTGGGGCTGAGCGAACTCTAAACACTACACTGTAAAGTATGTTGTCCACACAACAATGCATACTGTAACTACCTTACATTCGTGTTATCCTCATGTGCTCCTCTGCGCTTCTTTTCACCGGGCAAGGGGAAGGGAGCTCAGTTTGCTGACAAAGGTGTAGCTCCAGAGGACGTAGAGCCAGGCTGACGGAAGAGCTGGCTTTAGCTGCAGTTGCTGTCACCTAGCACACCGGGCCACGCGTATCGTAGCCTTCACGTCTCTTCTTAAGCTGTAGGTTTTCTCCAAGGTGGAAAGATTTCTCACTCACAGGAGGCTATGCAAAAAAACCCTGAGGACAAAGGGATGCTCATACTTACTGTGTCTTCCAGTAACCAAGTTGTTTATTTTTAACTGGGCTCTTGTTAACTGCTGTGAGCATAAACTCTGCTGCCACGATCACAGCCAAGATACATGTGGTATTGTCCACGGCTATGTGGTTGCTACATACGTTCATAGGACTTACATTGTTAACCGAGTAGATCAGTTCGTGGAAGGCAAGATCACTGGTAATGTCCCAAAACATGGAAGGATAATCTTAAATACATTACCATTATAAATACTGGAATTGAGCTAATGGCTTATTGCTGATATTGTGGGCAGCTGCAGTTCATCTCCAAACTATCTTAGTTTTAAGCAAGATAATCTTACATTAATTTTAAATTTCCTCTGCCTGTAAAGACTATAGCAGTCCAAATCTGGAATTTGATCAATTCATTAAACTCCAAAGGTCATTTAAATACTGACCTAACTTCATTTTTAACATCCATGACTAGTGGGGCTTTGGCAGTAGTCACCGTTAGTAGTTCCTCTATATCTTCATTAGCGTTGGTCCTACTACGTTCCATCTGTGAGCTTCGTGCACTCTTCTGCCGTGCCAGCGGATCTACCATTAGACTGAAAAAAATGTAGTTTCTCTTCCCTAGGCCAGTGTGAGACAAGTCGTACCATAACCAGCCTCAACTTAGCCTCCCTCTGCAAACCAGCTATTTCACAACTCGTAGTTACATGAGCGTACGAGGGAACACCTGGAGGCTCCTTCAGACCGAGCAAGCAGAGTTATGCAACTCAGCCCTTCCACATTGCACATTTGTCCCTACTGATCTTTTTTCTCATCTGATGATTTTGTAACTTTTCCAAGATTCTCCCTTCAAGGCATTTTCTTTTTGTGTTTGTCTGTTCATTTATTTTTAAATGCCTGTTTGTCTCTGATATTTGTTTTTGTGTTTTCCTGTGGGGATTTGCTTTTGCTTTGGGCTGTGCCTGCCATCTGTGATGTTTGAGGCTACATTTCAAATGTTGTCACCTTTTCTTGCCGATTTTGATTCCAGACGGCCGTGTTGGTGCAGCAGTGGGAGAGGAGCTGTGTGGTTACTCTGCAGGTGTGTGGCTTTTTGTCAGAGGTCTGATATCCTGAGGAATGTCCTAACAGTGTCCTGATAAAAGCAGGAAAATTAACCCATCTTCAACTTCTCTGACTGGTCAGTGGTTTGTTAGGTACCCTGTGCCATCTTCTGCCTACAGTTTCACCCCAGGATCTGTTGTGCTACATGTATATGTGCCCATGTTTTAAAATCTAAAAAGAAATAAAAATAAAAAAATAAGGAGGCCCTGCCTTAGCTGGGCCATAATGTCCCAGAGCACTCACCATTTCCAAGGAATGCAAATAATTGCCATGTGCTTAAACTCTGCTATAGAATCAAGAGTATAGCATGCCTTAATGATTTCCCTTAATGAACATCTCCAAATATCATACCCATGTGAGCAGCGTACACTGTGCAGTGTATTCTATGTTTGTAAAGGAAAATTGGGGTTGAAGCTTAAATTCCATGTTATGCTATAAAGGCAGAAATGGGCCGGTTTGCTTCCTGCGAGAAGCACTGCTGGTCACCCAGGGGTTACAGCTCTCTGCCCCAGCCAAAAGCAGGCAGGACGTTATTGGTGATTAAGAATAAATATGCCTCATGGTTATATCTTTCTTTAAAGTGACATGAATTCTGTCCTGATTTAGGCTGGGATAGAGTTAATTGTCTTCCTAGTAACTGGTACCGTCCTGTGTTTTGGGTTCAGCATGAGAAGAATGTTGATAACACTCTGATGTTTTCAGTTGCTGCTGGGTGGTGTTTAGACTAAGTCAAGGATGTTTCAGC
>JANZLQ010000029.1:11654964-11678220 GCA_026212715.1 Elanus axillaris
TAATCTCTTCTCCAGGCTGAACAACCCCAGCTCTCTCAGCCTGTCCTCACAGGGGAGGTGCTCCAGCCCTCTGATCACCTTCATAATTTGTGTTGAGACTACCATTCATTTTGGCTAGCTCTGAATTAAAAAAGTATATATACAAAAAGGCATTAGCATCATTGATCTGTACTGCAGAAGCACATTATCTTTGTTGCTGGCAAGGACTTTCACAGGTACGAAGTGAATAGAACTGAGAAAGTAAGTGACATCAGATTGTCTTATGAAGTTTCAGCAGACACGTTTTGGAGGATTACCTTACTTAACAAGTATTTTCTGTGCTACTCTACACTCATGTAGCAATTCCACACACTTCCACACTTACTTTTGGTATGGTAATTTTTTGGTGCAAAAGTAACATGAATAAAAAGCAGTCTTTCGTCTATGATGGGCTTAATAGGTATTAAGCACTGTAGAGCTAACCCAGTGTCACCATAGCTGTATCTTTCTCTACAGAGTAAAAGGATGAAGCAACATAATGGTATACTTGTGCAGCAAATCCAATACCGGATGAACCACACAGTTGTGTTGACAATGCTGATTAAGTGCTCTACCTTGCATTTACAGTGCTTAATTTCCTATGAAAGCACCCTAATAATAGATGTTCAGACTAAGCTCTGCTATTACACAACAGGACAGTAAATTGGCCAGTAGGAGATTTGGGTCTTGCTGAGAGATAATGACAAATACGTGTCAGTACAGCAGTCAGACTATTTCTAGTTCCAAACAACCTGAAAATGTATATTCTGGTTATGCTGTTCACATGGAGAAACCTGGAACATCTTCAGCATTTCCAAAGACTAACCAGGCAATCAGCAGTCTAGTCTAATGCTGCTAAAACCTCCTTTAAATGCTTCTGCCTGATGCACGGTAAACCAAATCGGCTAAAAGGAAGCCAGGTCCATAACCTTCCCTGTAGGAGTCTCTCTGCAGGTCTGCCCCCTTTTTCAATGAAATAAAGTAGGTAATCATTCACACACCAACTATGTATAAATAAACCTTACTAGTCAGTATTTATAACATATTTTCTATTGTGGAATCTTAAATGTAACTGAAGTGGTATTGCAGTGCCTGTTAAGGCTCTTGCAGCACTACTAACTATTAAAAGGCAGACCTTATTGTTTGTGTGACTTTTGTCCTTTATTCCACTGTTCTCTGAACTATTCTTCCTTTAATTCATTCCTTCTGGGGCTTTGATCCTTCCACCCCTATTCAGAAACTAGGCAAGAAGAGCTTCTCAAGGGTATTACACGCTATTCAAAACCACTGAAGGTTCAGTGGGGCAGGCCATGTATAATTTCATTTAGTTCAAACACAACACAAAACTTCAGAAGCCTGTTCCAGTTGTCAATTTTATTCGAAAGGTGTCTTCTATACATTTTTTATATAGAGAAATAAATATGAAAGGCCTATACAAATATGAACACTTAAAGAGTACCAATACTGCCCTTCATTTTTTATACTCATCTTTCAATACTTAAAGGGACAAAACTGCATCAAACAGCCCACATATTTAGTAAAATAAACTTTACAAAATCTCAGTTCACAAATGTCTGTTCATGTCTAACAGAACCTTTTAGACTGAGTCTTCTTTTACATATATGCAACCTCAACATGAAATATGTTCAGCTGCCTTTCAGAATTTCACAGTATAGACTGATTACATTTTCCTCAAGATGGACAGTAAAAACAGTCATACTTAAGTTATACTCCAATGGAGGAATTTGGCATTATCACTTTTAATGACATACTATGTTAACATAATATTTTTTTTAAAAATATCCTGATAAATTAAAAAGAACACAATCTTACCTTCAAATAAAACCCAAGTCATTAAAAAAACTTCAGAATGGGCATTTGCTTTTACATAATGTGATTCTTCCCCAAACTCTGAAAAATTTAATTCAATACCACATAAACAGCCTTTGATGTAAAATAGCATCATACAATAAGTGCGCTTTTTGTAAACCATAATTTATAGACTTTCCCCTAAAGTGATATTTTTCTAACATAGGGCATCATCCACATTCATTTATGTAATCTCACTAATTTACACATTTATGAGAGTATAAAGCAAAGCATGTGCTTACATGGTGGGAGGAATGGATACCAAATTGAATTCAATTGCTCTTTCAAAAGTTGGGGGTTTTGTTTTCTTTTGTTGGTTGTTGGGGTTTTTTTTTTAAAGAAAAGGTCAAACCCCAACAATACTGAAAGGAAACCACATAACACAGCAAAAGCCTCTTTTGTCTTTCCTTGAGGAATTTGTCCTCTATCCCAAAACTAAGGAATTCCCAGATGTTAATTTAAGAACTGTAGATTAAATTTGCTGGAAATCAGAAGAAATAGTTCAGATATTTCCTATTGGGACAATAAAAGCATAGGCTTTAGTTCAGAAAAAATATAATAATATAATTTACTGTAAGTGCACAAAAGCCCAATCCTGCAACGCTTTCCTGTTCATTCAATTGTTTTCACTTAAGGAAAGTATATAGGATTTCCCTCCCAACCCTGATTTAATAACTTATGTAAATAACTGTGAAGAATATGGATGTTTAACAGTTTACACATACACTAGATTTAAAGGGTATTTGGGAATGTCTATCCTGTTTTTCAAAAAAACTACTACTTTTAAAAAAGTGTTGTACTAATATTTTCTTTCCTTCAAAATAAAGTTTTATGAACTCATGTTACTAAACACTACTCTCATTTCCACTTCTTAAAGTTTAAATGCTGGGCTCATTCTTTCACATGAGAATTTGCAGATTCATTGAGAAGTATATGCAACAACTCTCTGCTCAAGGGCATATATCCAATATGGCTCGGCTCGGAACAGCAGCTGTGCTGTAGGGTTCTCATTCACAGCATCAGAGTAGTTTCTGTAACAAACTTCCTTGGTTCACTGCAGTTCTCTAATCAATTTTCACTCCTCCAAACTCTTTCTGAGCTCACCCAGTAAAACTAAACACTTTCCACTGTAGGTTTTGCAGGCATAGCTAGAGGTTCTGCAAGCCACAAAAGGTTGACTGTTTTCCAGCAACACAAGAGTAACGACCTAACAAAAGTTTTCATAAATGCTGTACGGCATTAATCTGGTCTGCAAAACCTAGTTACAGGGATAATGATCAAGACAGTAAGACTAGCTCTACAGCAGGTCTAACGTTCAGATTAGAGAAACCACAGGTGGGGAGAAAAAAAAAAAACCACAAAAAAGACAAGTGACAATGTACATAAAGACTTGTAGTGTCATTTTTGAAAAAAAAAAAAAAAACCAACAAACACTTTCAAGGTAGGAATGCATTTATCAAAGACTAAGCTTTGCCCCATTACGAATGATTTGAAGTTTGGGTTCCTGAGCTTGATACTGGACAGGGGGAAGGGCAAGGAAAAGTGTCTTATATCTTAAATTATACAGCAGTATCATTAAGACAGTATTAAAAACCTATTACTAGAAGAATGAATAAGTTACTATAACTAAATAGTAGTTTATTCAGAAGACCTTAATCTTCTTTCTTTTGTGTTTGAAACCGTTCCATTAAAGCCCTAAATATATTTCCAGGTATTTTCTGATGTTTTTCTATTAGAGCTTGGAGTGCTGCTTTTGTCTGTAAGGAAAGAGAAATGGTTTTGGTCAGATTAAGTCATCTCTATATTGTTCATACATTAACACAATTTCTAGGCTCTTTTTCATCCTTTCAGATGTCACAGAACTACTGCAAGTTCAAAATACTATTTTTCCACCTTTAAGCCCACAGGATGTGTTTGTGGGATCACTGCCAAGAAACAGATCAACAAACTAGTATATTTATCTCTGGTACCTGTGTTCACAAGCTCTATTAGTGATACGCAATACTAAAATGATGATGGAGTAAATTAATGAAGAGACCTAGATCTATAAAGCATGTCAGTGCCTGTGTGCTGTACTGCAATTCAGAAACTTCTGCCTATGCCCAGGTTTACATCAGTAACACTCTTCCAAGTACATGAGAACTTTGCTTCTACACATGCTCAGAAGCAGCACGGGAAACACAGTTGTGTCTCAGCACGTTTGGCTCATACAAAGGAATTATCCCTGCGCTCAAGTCCCCTAAAGGAGCTGGTCATGTAAAGCATGCTTGGACCACACCTAAAATACTGCATAGGACAGCAGCATTCCCTTTCACTCAAAAACATCGCAGGCCAAAAAGTTAATAGCAGCCATTCTTACCATACAAAAGCTCTATTAGGAACAGTCAAAACCAGGGCAATATGCAAAAGCTACAGTCAGGACATGCCATAATCTTCCTATTCTGCCTAGTGAAGCACAGACTACTGAATTCTTAAGGCCAGAGGCAGAACAGAGAACTCTTTGCCTTTGTAAACCAGTGGTCAGCGCGGGGAAAACTGATTCTTGGTACAAATTCCCACTGTTTACATGAAGTATGCGATCAACTGTTAAGTCTGGGAGAAGGTTCCTGCCCACATCTCTTTATAGAGGTGGTCCTAAGTGTCTCTACAGATCTAAAATTTCTATTAGGCAAATAATTTGAGCTTAATTTTTTCTATACATAATGGGAAAATGCATACTGTGCCACAGCCTGAAACATGAGATACAATTTTAAAATCACTCTAACTAGGATTCTAGGGGAATCACATTCTAGGGGCCTCATCTAGCAGAACTTGCACTTAATTCAGAAGTAAATGAGGGTTGGCACAAACGTAAGATGCCAAAGCATGTTTGAAAGTCACTCAAATGCACATTCTCTCCTGAAAGCCAACAGTTCTAAAGTCCTTTCAGACTGAAGCCCCAAAAGAAAGAATCAGTTTTCCATAACCAGGGCGTAAGATAATGCAGATAAACATGTTAAGATGCCATTTTGCAGAGATCTAATCAGAGAGTAACAGAATAAGAGAGACAACTGAACTGACACCTGCATGGTCAAGAAGAAAAATCTCTTTCTCTCAAGTGAAGAGAGTGTAAGAGTCTCAGAATGCTAAAAGTGACCATCTGTGGAGCTTCCAAAAATGGCTGTTTCAGCCCCCTCCGACTGCTCCATCACTTAACTGCTTTATGCTTCTGTAGTGTGAAACCTATTAATAAAATGAATGAACATGAGGACCTGACAATCCTTTTTATAAACCACCTAAATCTGAACAAGGGGAATGTTCAAAAGTTAATTTGTTGGGTGAGAAGTTGGGGAAAATATAAATGGAAACACAGTGTACAAAGCAGTGAAATGATTTACCTTAAATTTTTTTATTGTATGGAATGGAAACAGATTGTGGCCACAGATTTGCTATATTTGAAAGGTTTCATTAGTACCTTTCTGAAAAGGCCAAGAACCAGAACACTTTCTCTGGTTGAAGTGCTTATGACTTTCTCAACTCAGAGCAGTCTTATCTGACTGAACTTCAGTCCCTAAAGCAAGTTGTTTCTCGAAGCAAATACAGCGTGCAGTATTGACTTCAAAAGGCCTAGAACATCTGCAAGGAACAGTAACAGAAAGATAGTGTTTAAGGACATTCAGAGTTAAGCAAGTCCAAAGCTTAGCATGATTTCACCAACTTCTGTATCTAGCTCCAAGGCAGATATGTCTATCTCGACAAGAATATTGCAGTGTTTTCTATCAGAACAGTCAATATTTTAAACACATATATGCATATCTGTCTTACCTTTGCAGTTAGTTCCTCAGCAGTTATATTTGGTTCATATGGAATGGGTTCTCCGATAAATGTACGAAGCTTGACTGGAAACCCACCGTACACAGGAACTAGTGGCAATCTAATACGTTCATATAGTGACCTAAATATTTCTAATGCGAAAAAATTTAGGGGGAAGGGAGAAAGCAGGAGAAGAAGAAGGGAGAGGGTTGGAGATGGGGAGGGGGAGACAAACAGACAGACAGACTAAGATTATTCTGTAAAGTTTTTTTTCCCTGGTATGTCTTAAAACCGGCTTGTCAAGTAATCCAGCCCCTGACCCAGATTCTCATACAATGTGTCATCTTAAGTGCTATTCTACCTTTGACTGACAATTCCTAAAAGCTGTGTTAATGCTAATGTCAGACTTGTTTCCACCCTAACTTGGTGTGATACCTCTCCTTCAAAGAGTAGCTGCAAAGAGAAGGAAGAAGAGGAAAAAGATCCAGTAGCTGCCTCTCTGGAAAAGACTACACAAAACAGGTTACTGTTCACCTAATTTTACAGGTTAGCATAAGAAACTAGTATTGGAAGACTGTTCTGTTCAGTCCCACTGAGGTCTAGAGGATCAGAAATAGTCTTATCTGTCTAAAGGCCAGCCATGCTAAAACGCTTAATTGCCCTTTCAGATCACACACTGGTTGCAGTGAAACAATATAAAAAGAGAGAAAAAACAGGTGTTTCTATATCAGCTCTAAGGAGACACATCTTCTACCCCACATGCCACCTTCTAAGCATCTAGCCCAAATGCAACCAGAACAGCTTCCTTGCAGAATGAGTGCTAATATTCTCTCTCTCAATTTTAGACAAGAAATTCCTTTAACTGAGGTGTTGGCATAAGAAAATCCTTCCTGACCAAGATGTGGAATTTTCTGTATGCAACCTATAAGAACAAAGAATATTCCAAAACTACTGAAGCTGGAATAATGCCTCCAGTGATCAACGGAATCCACTTCCTCTAACACCGCTGCTGTAGAATATAAGTAGCATGAATGATTTTGGCTTAAATTTCTGCTTATTTGGGAGGATTCTCCTGAACACAGCAACAATTAATTGCTGTTTATTTTTGTACAACCTAACAAATGTGTGGATTATTCTGCACATCTACATCAGATGCCTTTGCTTTCTCCATGTAATATATAGCTTTTAATTAGAGGGGGAAAGAAACAGAATTGTTTTGCCCTGCAGTCCTCTGATGAAGATGATGCCATACTTGAGGCAGAACATGTGGCATGGAGGAGACTGTTCAGGCCCTTCCTGCTAGACGTGAAGTTGGAGAATATAAAAAAAAAGGGGGGTTAACACTAGCAGATCAGCAGAGATGTGGGCATCTAATCACCCCAGAGGTGGACCCTTCAGACACATACCCATCTATTCATGTGCTGGCTCGAAGTCCCCACAGAGGTGAGGAAAGAGAGCAGGCAAATACAAAGTTTTGTGAGGAACCACAGGTTTAGTGCTGAACAGTAAACCAACTACAGATTAAATATATTTCAAACCATTTGAAGTTTAGGTACAGGTAGAGGTGTAAGCAGAGGGCTTTAAGAGGACATTTAAATATTGCAAACCCCTGTTTGCTTTGCTTCGTAACAGACAGCAGAAAACCTAGAGTTGGCCTAGCAGATATAAGCAGAGGAAAAAAGTGCTCTAAATCTATTTGCCTTTTTCTGGCTCCTTTTTCCTTTCTTCTACTGCTTCTGTGAAGGCACACTGTTATGTGGAGAGTAACTCAGATAGCCAATACCACTTCTAATGCTGATATTAAATCCTAATAACATCTCTGAACTCTACTGGAGAGCAAGCCTCCAGAAACAAGGCTGTGTTAAATCTCAAATTTATATGGGAATTATTTCTACAGAGATAGGCTAAACACATATGGAAAGATAAACTACAAAAAAATAGAAAATATCTTACTTATTCCTCCTAATGTCCTAACGCCTTCTCGAACATTTTGTGTAAACATAGGAATGATGGGCTAGGAGGGAAAAAAAATAATTAAGAATTTAATGAAGATAGCACTATCTAAAAAACTTCTACCTCACTTAAAGCCAACAAGCAAATTAATTTCAGAAGTGTTTCTCCGACAAGGACACAGAGAGAGCAAAACAAAGTTCTTCTGCGACACTCTACCATAAGGTTTCAAGCTGGATAATACCATGAGAATTCAGCGAGTCACTGTTTCAGCAAGTCCATTTTCTCAAAGCAGCCCAGAATTTCAGAACCTATGGAGCATTTAGGCATCCTCTCATCTAGCAGTGTTTGCGCAGTTGTGACTTAAGTGGTTAAACCTCTTACTTAATTTGTAGTTATGTTCAAAGGGAAGATTTCAGAGGATTGGGACCCCAAATTTGTCTGATTCATCTCTGCCATGCTGATTGTATTGCTTCACATAGGATATGTCATCATCAGTACATGCCCATGATTTACTTCTGCTGATGAATATTTGGAATGGTGTTGAATATTTCAAGTTTTTGTTGCTGTTTTTGAACTTGAAAACAGCTGTCAAGATTTACAAGAACCAGGAGGGGATCGACTACTACATGAAGGTTTTTAATATCATTTTATATATGTACTCACTGTACATAGCATCATCAGAAATACAGACTCTTTATGCAATTTTTCAAACATTTAGATTCTTTCAAATTTTTTTAAACATGCGTGGAGATGACCTAGTAAATGAAAGTTTTCAGACAGGTATCAAGTTGGGTTTTTTGGGGGGAAGCGGTAAAGTCTGTAAATAATCCAATGTGATTATACAGAATAAAAAGAAGTGCAGTTGCCTAAACTGAATGGTAACAAAACTTCTTTATTCTAGAACCATCTTATTTGGAACATCTTACTTTTGGCACAGAGGCAGTGATTTTTGTATGTACCAAGTTGCGTTATATGACAAAAATTCTGACAAACTGCTGAAATGAAACAACTTTAAGAAGTTGAAGGTTCCAGTTTTAGACACGTTTCTTTCCATGAAGAGTTATGCCCACAATTAAAGGTGACTTAAAGTTCATCTTTAATCTAAATAAAGATATTTTCCCCACTTTCAGCCTGCCTCTGAAACGATTCCTATTCTACTGCACCTCTCAGGGTTTTTTTAGGGGGGGATGAAGGTGCAAGACCTTTGTGAGGGCATAAAGGGAACTGAACACAAATTCAATAAAGTAAATATAACTAGCACAACCATAGCTGAATCCCAAGTATGGCCTTTCATATGCTATTACAATACATTAGTAAAATCTAAGTCTGTTGAAAATATCCTGTTTAAACAGTGTTATTTTCCTCCTGAGAAAAGTTATGCACACTTAAAATTGAGTCTTAAAAGTATTCTATTTCTGTATAAAATCCAGACATTTAACTAGTCTCTCTTTGACAGTACCTAAATATAATACTCTTGGTGTGAGACTCACTTTCAAATTAGGTATATGCAGACCTACAGACATATGCACAGATCTTTCAAGTACAAATATAGAATGAGTGGGACTCTGAAATTATTATTAAAATAGTTACAATTCAAATATATCATACACTTATATGCCTTTCACAGTTGGTCCCATATGAATAATTATCTGCTTGCTGACCAAGCACAATGCTATATATTAGACTTGAAAAGCCAGTTCACACTAGCGAGCAGCATCTCCTGCTGCTGCTGTATGCCCTAGACATCTCTTACTACCACAAAATGCCAATACAGTACACAGTGCCATCGAGTCTATACTGTGCTGGGTCACAGCATACTTCAGCGGTAGGGAAAACAGAAACGTTGATGTATGGTTGCTTCCCAACCATTCTAGTCAGGGTTGCGCCACCACAATCCTGACCAGGTATGGTAAAACAGCACAAGCTTGTCATTTAGAAACCATCCTGGATTTCATCTCTCATTCTTTTAAAGTCTGGATTTCCTGACCACACTTTTCCTAGCCGACTCCAAAGCCTTCTTATCAAAAGCAACAAAAAGAGTCTTGAAATGTAGTTATGACAGCAAGTAGACCATATTCATGACACTCAGCAATGGAACATCAACTATATGATAAATAAAACAGCTTTTCCTAGAAGAAAGTACTAATAAATTAGCATTCTTTGCTCCTCTTCTGTGATCAGTCATACTTACCACTTTTGCATCAATGGCCACCTGAGCAAAGCCCTTCCGATTACCCCAGATTATAGTATACATTTCATCACTAAAGAGTGCTTCCCGAACTCCACCTGGGGCAATGGCTATCAGACAGCCCTTCTTCAGAGCACTGACGCATTCTTCTTTTGGTCCATGCATAACTCCATGTACATCAAGTAATATTTTAAAACCTGTAGGGTAAGATAATATTAATTCAGAAAATGTGCATTTATACTACCACTGAGTACAGATTCCCAACACAGAACACAATGGCTAAAACTTACTTGTCTAATAACCTGTAACCCCAAATGAAAGACTTTTCTAGAGGGGCTGAAGCATTAAGTCCTGCTTATAAATTTTGGCATTAAAAGTTGAAGATTTAAGGGTTTCAGTGGCTTTTTGTCATAGTAAAGTCAGGTGCTACCTCACAATCAGGACTAAACTGGAAAAAACTGGCAAGCACTGTGTGACATCTTTCATGTGTCCCTTCAAAGGAGTTGTCAAGTCAGCTCCAGGGCACCGATTCCTTGCCCAAGCTCTGCTTTTCAAATGTAACATGGTCCTAATAAAATGCCACAAGAGAAAATACCAGCAAATTATTGTGGTTTTTTGTTTCAACTTTGGCAAATAAAGAGCAGTCTGTGCACAAGAAGGGGAATGACAAAGAAAATGCAGCATTCTCTGCGCTATAGATCACTGCAGGAATTGACTCCCTGGTTCAGTCTGTGAGTACTCGGATGGCCTTTCACACAAAGAGGCATCTGGCAAGCCTGGGTTGGGTATATTCATCTTAAATTAAAATTTTTCATTTACTGAAGTGTTCAACTGTAAAGTTACATAAACGCCTCATATCATCTTGAATTTGAAATGTCATACTGGCCCTACTCTTCAAGAAACAGCAGAACATCAAAAATATGCTTACAAGCATCAAATGGGCACATACTTCCATCAATTTAGACAGCTAGTCTAATGTGAAAGAACATAACTAGCATAAACCTCTGTTTGCAGGAAATCAATCATGTTCACTTTGTTCAATAAATTCTTAATTTATACAGTATTTATGAGTACTGAATACCAAAATGTGAACTTTAGATAACCAAGTAGTATGGGAAAGATTACTTCTCTTTCTTCAAGTTTGCCACTGAGGCAAGCAACCTTATCAGCCATAGACAAGGACGTAGAACTGACCTAGGAGAGTTTGCCCCTCAGTAACAGATCTTCATTTTTTTAATCTCAGGTTAACAAATGAACAGTTGTTACTACAAACATACATTTGTTACACACGGACTCACTGAAGAAGAGTCCAAATATAGTTAAGAAGACGGAGCTCTGTCTTCTCTTACAGACCACAGAAACGAAGGGCTTGGAAAGGAAAGCATGAGGCAGCATATCATTAGTTATTCTTAACTAAACTGTGATCTTTAACTAGTCTTCGTAGTTGGTGTGAGTATAATTACTCCTGGTTTATATCTATACACAATTGGGATCTGTCTGTAAACATGACAACAGAACACAAGCTCTATTACACCTGTCTCATTCTTCTGTAGTAGTCTTCATCTAGTAGCATTTGCACAGAAGACATATGAAATAGAGTTTTCCTGAAGTAATTTAATTTCTCTTGGCTGCTTTGTTTGTGGGATCTTAAATAGCTGGGTTTTTACAATGTTTTACATTCCCAAACTAATTAAAGCGCTCTGGAATACACCTGGTGCTAGGAAGCTGCTTGTGTCTAAGCCCTTTCTGTCAGTGAATTCAGCAGACAGACAAAACAGTAATGAGAAGTGTTGAGCCAACCATGAAAAGAGACTCCAAGGAAGCAGAAGCTGCGAAGATAGTTTTTCCTTCTGCATTGGACATGCTGGGAAGGGGGGGGGGAGTGATAGAGCAACACCATGAGTCTGTCTGGTACATAGGTCAGAAAAAAACCAAGAACAGAATATAGACAGAATACAGGCAAAAAATTGTATTACAGAATAGTGGTGGGGTGGGGTTTCAAGTCTTCATAAAATTTCTCAGCTGTACTTCCCCCCTTGACATTTAGGATAAACCTCATATTCTGAGCTGTACCTCATAGCCTAGCCAGCAGATCATACATTACTATCAATATCTCTGCTCCAGTAGCAAAGAGGAAGAATCTGGCTCCGTTAGAGCTGCAGAGAGACAGGAACTAGTGCAGTGGCCCTGAAGGGACAGCCAAGGTCCTCTGTGCCCAAGGCAAAAGTCATCATGGAGTCAGAAGAAACACCGGGGTAGTAACTGGCTGTTGCATGAAAGTGACCAAGAATCTCTTTTTCCACTTTAAACAATAAAACAACTCTCGAAATTATCTAAACAGAGTTTTTCAGCCTTCCAGAGCATGAAGGGATGCTAATTTTTCCAAATACCAAGAAGTCCAAAATGAATTGTATTCTGCAGTTCAACCTGGACTCTGCCCTTTGCCCCAGCACACCCTTTCCTGTTTTCCAGGACACTGCATCTGCACCAATGTTTGAAAACCCTTTGGAGAGTACCCAGTAATGCATTTAACACTTATCTCAATAAGTGCACTATATAAATTTCTCTAACTTAGCCCCAGTGACTGTAACATAGGGACTGTCAGCTACCTGGTAGCAAAATGCAAGGATGTCATCATTTTTCTATGGTTGACCTTTAGGACCACAGACAGAGAGGAATCATTTACACCACTGAAACCAACCATGCACAATTGTAGGTAACCACGCACATGTATCTGCAGAACATCTAGTCCACAAGACACTTTGCAACACCTTGTGTATGTAAAAGACAAGAAGCCACAGCTCCTTTCCTCTGGGACATTACAGGAGAGGGACTCTCTTAGATCCCTAAAATAGGAGGCAGCCTTTTAAAGAGGGCTCCCAGATGACTCTAGGAAGCAGACATGCCCCATACTATAGGAGAGGGTGATAGAGAAGAACACAAGTGACATCTCAGTCCTCACTGCACATTTTGGGAAAAGGTAACATTTTCTCTTAGCTCAACTTTAGAGAAACCAACGTATTCCTGAGCATTACACAGCTAAGAATCTAAAAGAACCAGAAACCACTGGAATGTTTTTTTTTCTGTGACTAACCTCCACTATTTAAAAGGAAGAAAGGAAACCACAGGAGCATATTTCATATCCTTCTGCCCCAAAACCCAAGCAACAGGAGCATACATTACAGTATAAATTGAGACAGTTAATAATTTCCTTTTGTGTCGATGTGAAAGAAATACACATTAGGCAATGTTCAGTAAGAATCTCCAGGTATCTATAGGAAGTCTCCTATTAGGCTAGATTCCCTTCCACAAGTTATCAAGCTGTATCTTTCAAGACTAAGCAGTAGGGAGAGGCATGTTTGGCCCCTTGCAGGCTCGTGCATCCCTTAGGAGGCATAGCAACATTTTACAAACACACTCTAGTTAACTGCAGTTAATTCAGGACAGCAGTGCCCAGTGCAGAGGATGCAATGAGACTGCAAACTGGCAACTGCATACTGGCACGGACCCAAGATTCAGATTCATGGGACAAGCCATTCCTCACAGCTATTCATAGTAGATTCAATAATCATAAAACCAGAAGGATCATTAAATCACCTAATCCAAGTAGGTCTAACAGCCCGCAGACTCCCTAAACACACTCCCCACCCCACCCATTTCTCATGCATTGAGCATAATAACTTTTGGATAACTAAAACACCTTCTGCAAAGGCATCCAATTTAGTCTGAAGACTTAATTAAGATCAGGCAGTCTTAGTACTAGGATAAAATTATGGCAGTCTTTCTGGTTTGCCAAGACCAAAGAAGACAAGAGAAGTGCCATCTTTCTGGGTTGCCAGTCATAGATTATTCCACAGATTTTGAAACACAATCCAGAACATTATCTGGGCTCTTTGGGCTTGTCTTCCCTGAACAGCCTTAATTCATTCACAGAATTATGTAGGTTGGAAGGGACCTCTGAAGGTCATCTAGTCCAACCTCCCACTCAAAGCGGGTCCAACTAGATCAGGCTGCTCAGGGCCTCACCCAGCAGAGTTTTGAAAGTCTCCAGGGATGGAGATTCCCCAACTTGTCTAGGCAATCTGTTCAGGTGGCTGATCACCCTCACAGTAAAATACCTTCCCACACATCTAATAAAAATTTCCTGTGTTGCAACTTGTCTCTGTTGCTTTTCATTCTATCACTGTGCACCTGTCAGAAGAGTCTGACTCCCTCTTCTCTGCACCCTCCCGTTAGGTCGCTGAAGACAGCGATAGTATCTTCCCCCACCCTTACCTGGTACAGGCCAAACAAACCCAGTTCTCAGCCTCTCCTCATACACTGTGCGCTCCAGCCCCCCATCGTCCACTGAACATGCTCTTCTAATGTGTCAATGTCTGTCTTGTACTGGGGAGTCCAAAACACAGTATTGCAAGATGTGCTTGCACAGGTGCCAAGCCAAGGGAAAAAACCTCTTCACTCAGCCTGCTGGCCACACTCATGCTAAAAAAAGCTCAGTGTGCAGTTCATCTTCTTTGCTGCAAGGGCATGCTGCTGACTCACATTCAACTTGTTGTCCACTAGAATGCCAAAGCCCTTTCCTGCAAAGCCACCTTCCACCCAGGGTACTGTCACATGGGATTGCTCCACCCCAGATGCACAGCTTCATATTTGCTTCTGCTGAACTTTGTGATGTTTCTGCCAGTTCATTTCTGTGAAGGCACTCCGAATACCACCTCTAACCCCCAGTGTATCGACTGCTCCCCCAGTTTGGTATCATCAGCGAGCTTCCTGCGGGCATGCTCCAACCCCTCATCCAGGTGTGCAATAAAAACATTAAGCAGCACTGGTCCCAGTATCAATCCCTGAGGAATGCCTTTAGAAACCGGCTGTCAGCTAGATGTTATAGTGCTGAACCCGATTCTTCAAGACCAGCCATTCGGCCCGATGTCTCTGCGATGCTACTAAATGGTATTTGGGGGCTCATAAGTATGGTCACACTTAGAACCTTATTTTAAAGCAGAAATGGAGAAAAACAACATAATCTCCCATTTGATAAACAACTGTGCGTAAGTATTGTTACAATAGATACGATATGGAGCCAAATCTAGATTACAAAATAGGTTACGTTAGTCAGCTGTATGCAAAAGATTTGATAATCAACTGACAAATCCTAGCCTGTTGGCAAAAGCAGTTGTAGAGGCAAAGCCATGCTGTTACCCGTAAGAAAAAAGTTCAGTTTTCAGGGATTAAGGCTCAAATAAAACTATACTGGCAAAAGGACAGTTTTCTGATACAAGTTGTTTCCACTAAAAGCATCAGTATGCTACAGAACACTCCTGTAAATTCACAAAGAGAATGAAAAGATTTTTAGTCACAAACTGAACCTGGGAAAAGAACTGGGTACTACTGTATTTCACACACACAAAAACCAACCCCCTCACATAGTTTCACCAATCAGCAGTGTTTTTCACTAAGCTGTCCAGCCAAAATCTTGCCCTAAATGTATTTTTCATTTTCTTCATGCTTCACCTCATGTTTCACACAAACTTGTTGGACACTTCCACAGCTTTCCTTCAAAAAAGATTCTACATGGAACAGTCTTTTTGGGGACAGATTCCACTGCCCTCCATATTCTCAACTGAGTGGGATACAAAAACACATCCATCTCCCCAGATTAATATTGTCAATTTTAAGGGCACTGCTTCCAAACAGTTTTCTTTATCAGGTTATTGCATGGACCAGCCTCATAAACTCATTCTTGTTTGTAAACAATGTGTTAGAGACAACTGTACCTCAGCACTTTCACTAAATTTGTCTGAATATCTGTTCTGAGGGCTGTGTTCCTGTGGCACAATTTTTAACTACACCGTAAAAAAATAAAAAAATAAATTAGAGTTCTCAAACCGATTGTTTACAATGAAATATGTTACCTGGTAATCTAAAGACAAAATGGTCAGCTACTATGTGGCAATATCTCTTCTTCTGTATAAGAAGTCTAGCCATGAAATAGATACAGTCAGCAGGAGTAGCTCCATGATAGAACACAATAAGCCCTGGTCCTTCAGGAATATTTTCGGCACCATGAAGCTCATAACCTGTTAGGTGTTAAAGCATAACAGAAGTCAAAGTCTGATACAATTCTATCCGAAAGAAACTGGCAAGTTGGCAAACTGAAACCGATAGCTATTAAGCAGTGGTACGAGCAAAGTGACGGCTAAAAAGTCAAGAGATGACTTGCAGCATTTACTAAGTTGCTTTCACAGGAAATACAAGTTTAATTTAAAGCAAAAGAGCCACATTTAAAGAAAGAACAACAACAAAAACTGAAAACAACACACCCAGCCTCACCGTCTTGAACTGTGTAATTTTTCCTTACTTTTTCAGCTCACTGTCTTCAAGGCTGCAGAGTCCTCTTAATCAATCATTCAAGAGAAATCAAAATAAGGATTGGAGTGGTAAAACACAACTATTACAAGCTACTATTTAAATAAAGTTCATTGCCACTAGTAGCTGTTTAAGAAGTTTTGACGTGACAACATCCATTTACATGTCACCTTTTACTCCAGAGTATGAAGCTTATCTTTGCTACTTCTCTCAGAATTATACTTCCTCCACTTTTCTGTCACTAAGTACTAAAAGCTATTTGGGGCTTTATATGCTTAACTGAAACACACATAAACACACACAAGTTTCTTACTGAACTTATATTTCTAATTAAGTGCAGAATATATTCAGTTGACACAAAATATCAAAATGCATCAGTATAGAACATATTCAGTTAATACTGAGCAGTACTATTACAGTATCTTGTCTGTGGTCTTCTAAAAAAAAACAAAACAAAAAAAACCAAACCCTGTCACTTCTTCCAAAGTTAATCAGGTCTGCAATTCCCAATCCATTGGTTTTTGTTTTGGTTTTTTTAATTCTGAAGGTACTCTTGGCTCTTCTCCCTCTATTTTACTTTCTGTACCTGTAGAGCTGCAACATATTGCAAGCGTATCATCTGTACCATCCCAAGTGACCACTAACTGTGCTCCATGCTTGCCAATCATAAGCCAGTCATAACCAGAATGATACCTACATCTAGCATTTGCATAATATATGTAAAGTTCCAGGTATCACACACCAGTTTGGGGCTTTTTGATTGTGGGGTTGTTTTGGGGGATGGGTGTGGGGGTGTCCCGATGCTGTGAGATTTCAGGATGAAAAGTCCTTCCTATTAGATATTGATTAATCAAGTGGGGGAAAAAATATAATTACAAAACATTTCAGTTTTTAGCAAGAGAAGTGTATAGAGAACATGGAAGCAGCTGGCAGGGCAGAAAAAAGTCACCACTGTCAGTAAGGGACTGGATAAGAATCTTGCCTGCGCAAATAAAAAGTTAGACCTTATAAAAAGAAAAAGTTACTAAGGATGAAAAGAGCCAAAGCCTTAAAAAAATAATTTTCTTATGAAAAAAGCAAATAGCTTTTTATTGTGAAGTGAGCATTTTAAGCTCTTTGATGTAGCTGTTGATTTTGATCTAGTGCACTTTCCTAGATTTGGAAGTTACATCTTAGTCTTACAAAGCCTATCTGATACAGCCGCTGCACCATCTGGTTATCAATGCCTTGAAAACCCGCTTCCCTTTGACTAGAGAACAAATAGAGATGATTTTCAAGAAGGATTTGTTCTTTATGTAAATTGCTCTTAAACATCTCTTTCTCCTTTGGCTGCATCTAGACTGAATGGTTCTGAAAGAGGCTTATGATTTCCTTAGAAAGAAAAGCCAAATCATTTATTAAGTTTGTCTTTACAAAAGAAATAACAGTAGAAGGACAAGGAACAGAGCCCTTGGTTTTGACATTCTAGTAGAGAAAGCAGTTGTCAAATACATAGACACAAAAAAAAAAAAAATTATGTTTCTGTAACAGTTTGGGGCTCTAAAGCCAATTTGAAGCAACTGGTGAGTGAACTAAGTGCTCCTTTAAACCATCATTTGGCATTGTATGTAAAAGACTGGTTAAGTACAATTAAAAAATTATGCTAACATGTGCTGACATACTAGCTGTCAGGGAACTGGCATTTAAATATAGTTAATTGATCTAATTTTTAACATAGCAAACATTTCACATCCTCCTGGAATGAGGAAATCCAGGAGTAGTTATAAAAAGTAAAAAAGAAAAAAAAAATTAAACCATTTTTAAAAATTGCATATATATTCAGCTGGATGAAAGATCTTATTTTGTAGCAGCAAAGGAATAAATGCATAAGAAAAAATTCTACATCCAAAAAAGTCTCAATGGCTTTGTTTTCTCCCAAGCACCACTGGCAGCCATTGATAAAACAGAAAAAAAAAATTGGCCTGAATTTTAGATTTCATGCAACAGCAGCAACAATCAGATATATATTGATAATCCTGAAAGGTGAAATAGGAATAAGAGTTTCAGCAGTTATTAATGAAAAGTCGGATCTCGCTTACCATGCCATATTCTTCCATGTCCATCCCATAGGGTAGCCAACATCTGTTTTGCACCACCCCAAAAATCATTGGAATAAGCTTCCTTTAGTTCATTCTTCCTTTTATAAATATGAAGAAGGAGAATGGAAGTGTAGAAGAGGATGATGAGAACCCCTGGAAGTAGAAAAACTACTGCGAGTGGAAAAAGTACCCATGAAAGGTAGACTGCATAACTCAGATAATCTTCAATATGTTCCACGCCAGTCCATTCTCCCAGAATGTAAGTCAGGCAGGTTAAGTAGGACATAGGTATCGGTCCTGCAGCACAGGATTCATTTCCACCTATCATCTCCTGTTTAATTAAAAAAAAAAAAAAAAGCAGATGAATAAATCCTTAAAAAAAGATAGACCTGCCTATACTGTTTAATCATACAAAAAAACCTCTCTGACACATTTTATTCATGGACCATTTATCCCACATCCCAGCAGCACCTATTAGAAACATAATGGTTCATACAGCAAAACCTTTACTTGACTTTTTTGAGTCCTTTCCTTTTGTGTAGTGGAAATGCTAACAATTTTAATTGACAAAGATAGTGCAATTGCTTAATCTCAGGCTAAGATTTTACCTCATTAAAAACTGTTCAAGTTACACAGATCCAGAACATTTATATTATTACCAATACCAATTTATACTGTATTTTTGGTTTTCAGAAAGCTGTATTGATTAGTGTAATTTATTGTTCTACACAATACACTCAAGCACTTACTTATCCCAAGCACTTACTACAACAGGAAACAGCACAATCTCAAACCTATAAAAAAACCCTACTGAACACTTCCACTATCCACAAGCATACACTGACTCAGAAAGATGATGGTCTCTAATAAGCAAGTGTCACTCCTGTAGAGACCTTTAACTATATCTGGAAATTTGCAGATAGTGAAACGCAAAGTCCCAGAGCACAACACAGACAGGCTGCAGAAAGGACAAGGAAAAAAGATCTCAAGAAGTCCTCTAGAAGTTTTAACTGCTCTGGCTTTACTGCGTCTGTGTATGAGAATCTCTCTTCTCCGATGCCAGTTCCTAAGAAGTTTCAGGGCTAGACCTCTCTGGACTGATATTTCAGGTTTTCTGTAATTCTGGAGCAAACCTTTTTTCTTAGCTTTGTACTACTCAGGGGAAAACTTGCTATTCACTTCATCTTACAAACACGAGACAACCTGTATGCCTGGCTATCTTAGTTACAGTTCTAGAACAGCATAAATAATATCTTGGGGGAAAAAAGGTTATCCTAGTCTAGAAGAGTTTTGGCCAAGACTTGAAGTAATTGTTACTGAGGACCAAGAAGAAAAACATTTTGCAACTATCATGTAGGCTTGTAGAGGGAAACAAATTAAGAGCAGTAATTTCTAAAGGAATCTAAGGTTGGGGTGGTTGTGTTTTGTTTTTTTTATTAAAATGGGACTTACATCATGTAAACTGCAAAGTTCCTATGCCTAGATAGACATGTATCTATAACTCCTTTACTCTTGCTCTGTTTTTCCAAGCAACAAGTGACTGAAATTCAGAAGATAATTTTGCTAATACTATCGGAATCCCAATGACAACAAAAACTACAAAGCAGATGAGTTTTACTCCACATTTGCTATGAGATGTTGAAACACACACTAGAGCAGAACTCATCTCACTTATTTCCTGGTCTCAATTTTTCCTCCAATTCTGATAGAGCAAGGATGTTCCTTTTCCTTCTGTTTTGAAATTGGCCTCTAAGCACATTGCTCAAGAAAACTCCTATTAATGAGAAGGAAGCTGATCTCGTGACAAGGACTTTGCTCCCACGATCCATGCCTTTTCCACTAATTCAGGCTTACAACATTTTGCTTCTCAGCATATTCTTGAGGACAATGTGACAAGCAGCATCTTCAGTGACATATAAGCACGTAGCATTAGTGACATGCACTTCACTGATCTCACGCGTGTGTGTTAGGGGTTGTGAATTAGGGGGAACGGGCAGGAGAGAGCAAGCATGTGGAAAAGCAAGAGAAAGCTCCTTCTGATTCCAGTTGCCAGAGCCGAACTTCAGAACCTGTCAGGCAGCAAACACCCACAGCAAGTACAAGAAACACGAGTTGTGAGACCAAGCAACATTTAGGAGTAGCATTCAACACCATAATATTTATCAGATCGTTATGCCTGAACTTCTCCAGGGATTCCACCTACTAGCTAGAGAGCAATATGGAGCATGGGTTATGGCACAGAAACATTTTTCAAAACTCAGAGGTGATTATATAGCTTTAAAGATTACTTAAAGTTATACTCTCCTACCTATTTTATTTGTAATTGTTTATGGCTTTCTCCAAACACAAAATCCTCACCAAGTAAATTTAAAGTCCTGTCCATGTCAGCCTTGCAAAATATTACTTGTCCTTTCACCTGTAATGTTAGATGCAATACCTTAAATGCAATCATTGCAGTTTTATAAGTTTACTTGCATATCTATACACTAACTTGTAACAGAAATTAAAATCTGACATCTTTGCTGCCAACCACAGAGGTAACATCTAAAGGACTGCCTTCCATTACAGACAGTCAACTCTGAACAACACTGTTTCCTCATCTTGAAGAGAATCATAGAAAAATTGATATTGTAAAGGCTCATTGAACAGCACTTGTCCAGTCTCTGGTTAACTAAGGAGTTAGTTCAGGTTGCTCAGGGCCATGTCCAGTCTAGCTTGTAGTATTTCCATGGATGGAGATGCCACTGCTTCTCTGGGCACCTAATCCAGTGTTTGACCACCCTCATGGTGAAAATGTTTTTCTTTATTCTAGTTAGAATTCCCCTAACTGCAATTTGTGCCTGCTGCCTCCTGCCCCTTTGCTGAAAAGAGCTTAACTCCCCCCTCTCTATAACCACTCACTAAGAGCAGTGGTAAGATCCCCTTTAAGCCCTCTCTTCTTCAGGCTAAGCACACACAGCTCCCTCCACCTCTCCACAGACACCATGTGCTCCAGCCACCCAGCAGTGTTGGTGGCCCTTATCTGCACCCCTTCTACTTCATCGGCATCTTTCTTGTGAGGCTCTAAACTGGACTTGTAGTCTCAAAAGTGCTGAAAAGAGGGTAATAAATACTTCCTCGATCTAACGGCTATGGCCTTGCTAACATAGCCCAAAATGTAGACAGCCATCTTCACTCATATTTGATTTACCATCCACCAGATAAAGGCCTCCTCCAAGTCTTTATCTCCTGTAATTTTGCTCCCCCCATAACAAGTCCAGCATTCACTCTGATCACCCAGGGTTCGTCCACAAAAATACTCCGTATCCAAGCCCTAGTGTGATTTATGTTACTGCCACACTGGACACCCTACCAAAGGCAACGGCAGTGAAGAAGCAAAGACATATTCTGTCTCCGTGATCAAAAAAAGCATAGGATGCTCCACACTGAATAAAGGTCCAATATAGTTCATCTACACTACTAACAGATAATGTCATTCTGGTCTGTTCCAACTTTACAGTTGTCTACTCTATGATTGCCCAGAGCAGTTAAAATTACAAATAAAGCACACTGTCTTTTAGAAACACCAGCAACGTCACTCTGATTAGGACCTCATTCAAGCACAGATACTATCCTGCCCTCTTTGTCAGAGGTTTTCTGACATCTGCCACCATCCAAATCTAAAACCTACAATGGGGTGCAGTACTACTATGTCTCACCCTTAACCAACTTGCAGGCAGAATCCCTCTGTAATACGAGCATAGCCTTAAAGGACTTCTTATTTTAACTGACATCAGTAACACATTTCCTGCTGTGCAGTTCAAACCAAGTATTTGTAATTTGAGTTCTAGCTTCCTCACAGACCAGCTTATATGTATTTTCACTAGATGAAAAAGATGCAATTTCTCATTTGATGAATGACAGTGCACGCTGACTTAAGCTTATGCTTAGGGCTTTACATTGCCGGTGAAATGGAAACAAGGCTAACATGGAATTCCTTTCACTGACGTCTAGCATATGACCCAGAAAAGTCCTTAACTAAACTACAACAGAGGTCTTCAGCTGCAGTCAGCAGACACTGTGTTACCCGTGTAGCTCATGCTGGAAGCAGCAATTATAGAAAGCGACATATACTGCTGCAAACCACACGCAGCATGACTTCAGCATGTGTCTGAAACGTGTAAGTAGAATCTCTGGAGAACACTCCAGTCTCTCCAAACTAGAAAGATGCTGCAAAGCAACAGCTATGACAGGCCCCTGCCAATGGAAATATACCGCTTTCCACTGCATCCGCCAGCTGTGGGGAGTATTTCTACTAGAATTAGCAATGCCACCACGAACACAAAAAGCACAGAAGACCCTGATAATCCTGCTAATGGCATCTGCGGCTGGAGGGGCCCTGGAAGTCAGAGGATGGCTTCGTCCTTGTTTTGAAACAAGGACCGGCCTTGCTTCTTGCTGCTGTGACGGCGGGGCAGCGGTTCCTTCTGCAGGATGATCCTGGCGGGGTCGGAGTTTCTTTTTTCTGACAAAAAGGACAACAACCCCAGCCCGGCTGCCCCAGTTAAGCGGCCCCCGCCGCCGCCCCTGTCCCGGCGGTAATTAAAGCAAGGCCCCAAGCTCGCCGCTAGCCCACACAACCCACCTCCCACCCGGGAACCCCCCCCCACACACACCCCCACACACACCCCCGGCACCGCCCGCTCACCTTCCCCCGGCAGCAGCGGCGGCGGCTTCAGCCCCGCGTCCCTGCCGGGGCCTGGTTTTACTTCTCCGCCCGCCGCCCCCGCGGAGGCCGGGTGCCCGCGGGGGGCCAGGCTAGGGCGGCTCCCCGCGGCGGGAGGGAGGCCCGGGAGGGCACCGTGCTGCCGGCGGGCGGCCAGGCGAGGACGGGGACGGGGGGGAAGCCGCGGAGGGACGGAGCGCGGCGGTAGAGGGACGGAGACGGGGCGGGAAGACGGGGAGGGAGGACTCCGCGCCGCCGGGGCCGCGGGAGCCACCCGGACCGCGTCC
>JANZLQ010000029.1:11685148-11715669 GCA_026212715.1 Elanus axillaris
GGGGAATCGCTGCTCGGGGACTGACTGGGCATCCATCGGCAGGTGGTGAGCAATTGCACTGTGCGTCATTTGTACATTCCAACCCTTTTATTATTACTGCTGTCATTTTATTAGTGTTATCGTTATTAGTTTCTTCTTTTCTGTTCTATTAAAGCATTCTTATCTCAACCCACGAGTTTTACTTCTTTTCCCAATTTTCTCCCCCATCCCACTGGGGGCGGAGGGGGGAGTAAGTGAGCGGCAACCTGGTGCTTAGCTGCTGGCTGGGGTTAAACCACAACATACAGCCTGAGGTAAGATTTCATAGTTTGTAGACAAACTTAACAGTGATTGTATCCATATGTAGAATGACTTTTTTCCCCTCTATTGTCCCTTTTCATTTTTTTGAAACCTTATTTTGAGCATGTTGTTGCAATTACTTGTCCAGAAGGTAATGAAAGAACACCTTCATGCTGTTAAGAATTACTACCAAAGAACAGAAACCACAAGATAAGAAAAAAAGCAAGAAAAAGACCTAACTAGAGCCTAACAAAGAACTCAAAGTGATGGAAACCATTTAAAGGAAAAAAACCCGACACATAAAAATATCAAACATACATAAAGTTGTATTGGTAACCCCTTCAGAATGAGAAATTATGGGAAATTATTAGAAAAAAAACCCTTAAAAATAATCAGTCTTTTAAAGTCATATAACTACTGGACACTAAAAATACCACACTTAGCTCAGCTGTTGATTGAATAGTATATGCCTAACATTTAAAACGTTTGAAACCCACCTATCACACAGACAAAACACTTTAAATTTTAGGAATAGTGTAAGAGAAACATATCTTAGGCTATAAAGAAATCTGGCAACTACAGAAGTTACTTGCATACAACGATCTGCCAATGAAGTACAGAGCAGGTAGCAGCATTCAGTCCCTAAGCTGATAAAAACAGGTACACACATAAAAGCTTGTGGCTGTAAAGCACCACAATCAGATCTGCAGTAACCCACAGATTTAGATTTGCTATGCTGGAATTGAGCTGGATCACACCCAGCCAGCTTGAAAATCACAGAACTGCAGGATAGTTGAGGTTGGAGGGGAATTCTGAACATCATGTAGTCCAAACCCCTTGCACATACATAAGAATTTTATAAACCATAGTCCCTGTTGATCTTTTACCTAACTAGACTTGAACCCATTTTTTTTTTGGCACAGATAAAATGCAGGGATCTTCAGAAATTATGATTCCTTCCCACTAGCTTGTCAAACTCCAGCCATAGGCAGAGAGTGTTTCTGAAGCTCAGGCCCCTGACATAGAAAAATTTGACTGAGACAAATATATGTCCCAGAAGTTCACTGAGTCATAACATTAAATAGTAACACTCGCCTCCTTTGATCCCAAGTAAGCAGAGTAGTTATACAAGATGAAGTGGAAACTGAATGTGGAAAACTATAGGCAAGGACTGAGGCTAAAACTATGTTCCTTGTTTGCTTTTCTTCAGCTTTCTCAGTGGAAGAACTGTTGAACTTCTGTAACATTATAAGAAGAATGGGAATGTCTATTCATGTATCAAGTAGGTTTTGTCTTGAAATCCCCATTCAAGTCATCTGCAGCTGGTTATGAACCACCATGTAGTCACTTTGAATACTATTAAGTGAGTGTGGTTCTTTGATTGATGGCTACACTGTAGGTAGAATAAATTCAAAAAGACACTTACAGTCCTATCTTGCCTTCTTCCAGGATCCAAATATGTATTAGCAAAGCATATATAATTGCTACATTATAGAGCAAGTTCTGATAGCTTAGATGAGTCTATCCCTAGTCTTCAGTCAGCCTACAAGACTGGTTTGGCCAGTACTGAAAAGGATGCAGCAAGAACAAATAAACAAACTCCAAATTTGTCAAAAGATGGAATCCAGTTACTACTATGGGCCTAACTTTATATAAGAAATGGTGTATAAGGTTAATAGTGCTCCCCCTACTGTTAAATGCATATCACTATTTTTTTTTTTTTTAAGAGTTTAGTTATCCAAGGTGCGTATGATCACAGATTTCCAGAGAAATATCAAAGATGCCCAAAATTGAGTGAAGCTTGCAAGCTAATTACAGTGGTGCCCACCATACTGGGGTCTGGTCAGACTTCCTGATCATGAAAAAAACCAAAGCTGAATGAGTGCAATAATAAGTGATACAAGAGCCAGCAGCACTGTAAAGGTGAGCTGAGGCTTGTAGGTGTCAAAAGGAGAAAATACTCTCTCTGTCCTCCAGGTAACAGATAATCCTACATAGTGCCTGTTTTAAGAAACGTGTTGTACAAATGACCCCAAGAACGTTTCACACTGCAAGAACCTTATCCTCAATGAATACTCAATTCATTAAATGAAAAAAAACACAAACCATTTCTATTGACAGTGTTAGCACTTTTAGATACTACTATTCAGCTGTTTCTATGTGCTTCTAAATTATGGAAGACTGGAAGGATTAAGAGGATTACTAGCAAGGATTTTTGTGATGTGTTTTGATCGGGGTGGCGTTCTGTATTAAGGGCACTCAGTGTTTTTTAATTCATTTTTTATTAAAAAAACCTTATTACATTATAGAATTACACTATAAGGTTCCAAGTGGAGTGAAAACATCTGGGAAAAGATTGTTGAAATGTTTGAAGTAGCTTGGAAGACAGATATGAAAGCAAAATTATTAGAAATCACTCAAGTTGACACTTCTTTCTGGCTGTTTGAGTATATTACTAAATTAATATGTAAGAGGGAAGACTATAAGGGAATTCAGAATGCCCATATGAATTTGACTGAGTTTATCCTATTCACATTCTGTTATTTTCCCAGTAGTGGTGATGTACAGGCCCACACAATATATAAAGTATTGTGACTAACATTTACCAGCCCACACTTTTGAGAAAAAGGACAGGAGAGGGAACAGAAGCACATAACAAAGAGGTAGAAATAGGACTCCCAGCCTAAAATTACTTTATCCATTGGGTAAATGCCCCTGAATTTATTCTCATGTTTAGTTATCTCCTTTAGAGAGATAAGATTTCAGACATAGATAAAGTTATGAAGAAACACTAACCCAAAGCATGCATTTTGCAACCCTAGATACTTTGCAGTAGGAGCTGTAGCACAAGAGATCAAAGCAAAATCTAAGAAGTAACAAATTGGATGAGGTGAGAAAGAGATGTAACTGCACAAAAAACTGAAAGGGGTGGTAAGAAATTCAAGTTTCATGGGAAGAACTCAACTCCCTGTACAGATTCTCCTATATAGACAGAAAAGGATGACATTTATGTGGAAGGCCAAAGAAGAGCACTGCAACTGGTGAGATACTAAGAAGAATGTGAAGAGAAATTATGGTTGCACAATTAATGAGAAAGCAGGAGAAAGCTCATAGCAGAACAGGTGAAGACTGGATGTGTACCAGTATTGTCAGACACGAAGACTGTTAGGTACGCTAAGTTTAAATTAAGACAGAAAACTGATCTCTAGTGGTGATCATGATGAGAAGTGACAGTGAGGAAAAAGACAGGGTTGCTGCTCTTTCAGCTCTATGCCATCCCAAATAAAATTATTTCCCAGAGACTATACCAGAGACAGTCTCACATGTGGAGTTAGATGGAAGAAGTCAGAGCCAGTGGTGGAAGTTTATATTTGTAGATTATCATCCATATGGAAAATATAACTGAAACTGTGGCCATGTGTACATTAGTGCAGTGCAAACCAATAGAAGCACATCTCTAGAGGATGCCGAGGATCTGACATCAACACTGAACAGTGTTATGTTTTTATATAGAACTAATTCTCATCTGGTACCATTGACTGAATGCCCATTTGCAACTGGAGAGTATTAGGTCCCATTTGTGGTTTAGTTTCAGCCAAATGGAATGCAGCTCAGGTATTCTACCATGTTCTGTGATGTGAATGAAAGCATGGTAAGTGAGGGAGATGGAAAAACTGCTTCAGAGGCACACACATGGTTCAAACTCAGACACAGATGAAGATACACCTTGGGTTAGTTGACGCAATCTTCCACAAACATGAAGAAAAGTAAGGGTGAGAACAAAACCCTCCCCAAATAAATGAGAAGAAAGAAAGATAAGGATAATACATTACAGACTAATAAGAAAATTTCTGGGTATGTAGAAGCAAGATAAAGATGCAAGTCTAGTAGAATGAGAAAAAAAGAATGAAACCTTATTGAAATATGGAGATGGACCACTGAAGATTCCTGAAATAAAGTCAAGACAAGAAATTGGATGCCTGCATGATGGAACTGGAACTTCAGAGATGGATGCCTTGCAACAGTCAAGAAAAAGCTATACAGTTCCATAAAACCCTTGCTCCCTACAGATTAATGTGCTGGAGGAAAGTAGTGGGAAATGGAAAAGAAATCTTTACTCCCAAACCTTTTCTTCTGTCTGGAAGATTTTCTAACACTGCTAAGCTGCATTTTATAATGACACATGTATGCAATAAGCATAAACTGGGATCGGTAACATGTAATACTCACCACTTTTGCATCTAGAGCGACCTGAGCAAAGCCTTTTCGATTTCCCCACATGAGTTGGTAACTTTCATCACTGAATAGTGCTTCTCTAACTCCACCTGGTGAGATGGATACCAAGTGTCCATTCTTCAGTGCAGTGAGACACTCCTCCCTTGTACCTAGCATAACACCCGTCACTTCCAATAATAATTTAAGTCCTGCAATAAATAAGTAGCAAATACATACTATTATAACAATATATTGCAAATACTGCTTGCAGGTAGGAACAAGACTACAGCTAAATGAACACCTAATAGCTATATATTTAGACTAAGGCAAATTTGTACAAAGGAAGTAAAAAACCTAGAGTAACTACTGGCAAAATGACAAATACGTGATAGTGTTGTTGCCCAAATGTTGTGAAGACGAAGGAGCTTATCAGGAGCATCTCAATCAACCAATGCCTCCACATGCTATTTTCCGTAATTATCAAAACACCAGCCATGCAACCAGAGCTTGTGCATCATAGCTAGAAATCTGAAAATAAACATCTATTCCTCCCTCCTTCTTTTAAAATATTTTAATACAGAAAAAATACAAATTTTCAGTACAATGAAGATTACTACAAAAATAAATATGTGACAAGCAACATTTTAAATGTTGAGTTGTTAAACTGAGTATTTTGTTGTTAAATTGCAAACTACATGGATCAAGTTGGGCTGCTGCACAACTCTTAAGATGCATGAATGGCAGAAGTTAGCAGGGCAGTTTCAGCACTGGATGAACAGTTCAATGAATCTCCTTCCTTTGTTTCCATACCCAGGATTTCTCCAAAGGCCAGACTGAGAACCACAGAAGCACTTTATGTTTTCTTACACCATCTTCACATTTTAAATCCATCAGTTTGGAACTCCTATAGAGAGCTTCAGCAAACGAGTTTCCGCAACCTTCAAATTCACTGTTCCAACAGCATGGTTTGAGAAGAAATTATTTATATTAATAAATGTAAACAACAACTACGTAGTGCTATAATCTGGTGGCTAGCACTGCAACTTTGACAAAGGTCTGCAACAGAAACTTTGGAAGACAGTGGAAAACGCAGTGCTGCATCGTGTAATTGAACTGTATTTAATCTTACTCAAGGCATCATGTTTGATAGAACTTTCTGTCAGAGACAGATGTTGACTGTGTTTAATCCCTTTGTGAACTCATATGTATTCCTGTTTTATCCTGCAGCCAGGAATACCATATCCTTATTAAGTGAATAGGTACTTCCTTTGCTTGGCTTTAAAACTTGCCTGTTGAGAAGTATAATGTATCACATGAACAGACTATCACTTCTTTCCCTTTTCCAGGTCACACAGAATTTTATATCCCTCAGTCATACAAGACTTCTGTCCTATGTACTAGCTCTTCAAAGGAAGCCATGCCAGACCTCTGATCATCCTTGTCCTTTTTTGTATCTTTATTACTTTGCAGGTTTTCTGATATGGAGAGACCAGAGATGGCAAGACCAGAATTCCATGCAGTACTCAAGATGTGGGCACAATATGCATTTTGAGCACATAATGGTATTTTCTGCTGCTTCTTTTTCATGATAAACCTATAATTCTGTTTGCCTTTTGGCAACTGCTGAGACTTAAGCTGAGATATTCCTAAAGTCTTCTAGAAAATTTAAAGCCTAATTACATGTTTATGTGTTCAGACTTGTTTTTCTTTCCTTGTGGACTGCATTATAACTAATACTGAGTTTCATCTGCCATTCAATCAGCCAGTGATTCCGTATTGGTACATAACCATACTCCCTGTGTGGGCTTTTACTGCCTTGAAAGAAAAAGGATAGTGTAAAGCTTTGTTACCTCACCACTGATCTAGATTATGATTATTTTGAACAATACAGGTGCCAGCACTGATCTTCATCTGTATACCTGGTAAGTTCTGCTTCTCTGTGAAAATGAGCTATTTATTTCTACCCTTTATTTCCTACCTTTTAACAAGTTATTCATTCACAAGACTTCTCCCATAACTGTAATTAATCCAACAGACTGAGGTTCAGCATATGCTCATAAGCATTCTTTAAAGCACCAACCTGTGAAGTGCAACATTTGCCTGCAAAGAGCAGGTAAGTACGATGGAGCAAGAGAAGGTTAGGGAGAAGTTTCACTCGGTCTATTAACTTTAGCCACATTTGCTACTAATGCAGCAAGTGGGGAGGCCTAATCTCCATTATTCGTGGTCTTTTTGACCAGATGCCATTTTGGTAGCCTTTTTATAGATTGACACTATATTTGCCATCTTCTGTTCCTCTAGCATGAACATAATTCAAGCAATATGTTATGTACACAACAGTAGTCCGGAAATTGCACAACCGAGAGTGTTACTTGGTCCTGACAACAGTTTATTATACATTTGTAATAAAAATCTGTGCTATGGATGCTTCAATTTGAAACAGTACTGTCTCATTTATCCCTTAAAGAAGTCTCCTTTTTAACATTCTAAGCTTTATCTTCCTTTAGGGATCCTCTTAAAAGCCAATCATCTCTTGATGGCTTCACGCTTCTGATGTGTTTAGTACTACACAGTACTTACACATGCCTTTAGCAAATTCTTCATCATCATCTTTCTAGGGGTGCCTTAGTATGTTATTGCATCAAACTTGCTTGAGTTTACGCTCTTTGTTCTCAATGTTTGGACACAACTACCTTTTCTGAAAAATGTCCTACTTTTAAATAGTTTCCTTTACTCTTTATTATTATTATCATTTTTAATATAAGTGGTATAAAGGTGCCTTTAAATACTGCCCCTGCTATTCCTTCTAGGTGTTTCTTCTTTATGCCTTGTTTTTCTAAAAATGAATGAGGTTTGCTTTTCTGTATCTTCTCCTTTTCACAACCGAATTACTTATTTCTTTCTCAGTCTACCATGTGTTGAATGTATTGTGGCAGTCAGTATCATAGAGCTCTCTTCAACAGTAAAATCTTCAAAGAAGTTGTGTGTCCTGCTCCAGGCTTTGATCAAAAGATAGATTTGATGTCGCACCCTACTGCAATGGCTACCCAATGTAGAGAGCAAGTAGGTAACTCATGTCCTACCATTTACTGGGCTCTTCTGCACACACAGCCCATTGCTGATCAGCCAGCACTAGGTCAATAATATAGTCCTATCCTACACTTTCTACCGAGGCATGATTTTCATCCCAAAGGGATTAGATAATGTCAATTTGTTAACTTTGGAGGGTCTACCAGTGTTTTTATGACCTTCCACTTGAAAGACAGGATATTCTACCCTGTTTGCCCTCCTGCATCTACCAGTTTTAGTTTAAAAGTCTAAAAGCAGTCTTTCCATTTAAAAACGGTCTTGAAAGTCTAATAAATGTAAATTTCACCAAAACCAGCCACAGGTTGAGTGAATCCAGGATGCTTC
This sequence comes from Elanus axillaris, assembly GCA_026212715.1. Taxonomy (NCBI): domain Eukaryota; kingdom Metazoa; phylum Chordata; class Aves; order Accipitriformes; family Accipitridae; genus Elanus; species Elanus axillaris. Next base: position 11,693,057 of record JANZLQ010000029.1, read on the forward strand.
AATACAAGAAAACATGTTCTTACCTGGTAAACGAAAGACAAAATGATCAGCTACTGACAGACAAAGTCTTTTCTTCCAGAGAAACAGCCTAGACAAAAAGTAAAGGTAGTCTATAGGAATAGCTCCATGGTAATAGACAAGAATGCCCGGCCCTTCTGGTAGGTTTTCCACACCATGAAGCTCATAACCTGTTTAGGAGGGAAAGCAATACACTGACATTGATAGCTGTAAATCATCTGGCAATTTAAAGAAAACTGTTTAGTGTCCTTTGTTAAATGACTTTCAGAGTTCCGAAAGCCTCTAACATAGCTTTTAAAAGAATTAAGTTCTGGATGGAACTTTTGATCAATAGCAAAGAGAAAGCCCCTCAAACACCACAGGTTATTGGTGGAATAATTTGCTGGTCAGTTTAATCACTAGACGAGACCTGAACCTGACACCTTCCCCAGTGAGGGGACTAAATTAATTACTTCCCAGTAGGAACTTCTCCCAGTCCAAAGCACAATAATTTAAAAAAAAAAAAATTACTATACTGACTGGTGTGAAACCGCTTCATCAGCAGAATGAAAGGCAAACAAGCAGTCGGGATGCCTTCCTGAAATATGGAAGCATGAATCTCCATTCTGTGTCAGACAGAATGAAAAGTTTGGGATTTTACACAATAAAAAGCTTCTCAGGTTGAGATATTTAAGTCAAAACCAGAATCTGTAAGAAACTCAAAGAGAGGTTCTTTTCACAAGAGTTAAATGTATTCACTTCACAGTGGAAGGGAATTTCCTCACAGACATGGACTTCTGTAAATCCCTCTCCTGACTCTTCCTACATTTGATTTAGGTTTTAGGTGGAGCCAGACTAGGAGGCTAGTGTATAAAAAGGCTTGGGAAAGCCACAGCTTCTACCAACTAAGAGCTCTGTTCCACCTTGTCTGCCTTCATCACCATCCCTGCTACAGCTCCTATCATGAGCCATTTGGGGGGAAGGATGGGGATGGAGCAGGCAGAGTCCTAGGAAGAGGTGGATAAAGTTTTATACTGCAGGAAGTTCAAAGATTAAGGGAAAAAGCTGTGAGGAAGGATAGCAACATAGATAACCTGTTATTCTTCAACCTTAGGGCAGCAAAGTTAAGTCTTGCTGATAGCCTTAAACTACATCTGTGGGAAGAACAAAAGCCTAGCATGTGGCTGCCTATCTGCTCGAGAAATTTACCCTATATAAACTGATTTCTCCCTTTCATTCTGCTTATTCTGTATTGCAGTCAGTGTCTGAGGCAGAAACTTTTGGGTTAGATGCCATACAAAGTATAATAAACATAATTTCTTTGCATCCATTTGGAAGAAATAAAAAAAAACCTAAAAGTTATGTGTATTTACTATTTATTGTAATTCAAATCTTCAGACAAGTTGTGTCATACTTACCATGCCATATTCTTGCATATATATCCCAAAAGCTTGCTATAGTTTTCCTTGCACTATCCCAAACATCACTCAAGGGATCTGCTTTTACCTCACCGTTCCTCTGATATATTAAAAGCAAGATATTAGTAAGGTAAATGAAAAAGAGGATTGTTAAAGGAACTATAAAAAAAACTAATATTGCACTTATTGTCAGTGAGACAATGACCACATAAAAAAAGTATTTCTTCAGGTACTCCACAACAGTCCATTCTTCCAGTACATAGGCAAGGCAGCTTAGGTCGGTCATCAGTATCTGTGCTGAAGCGCAGAATTCCTTTCTACCTATCACGTACTGCATGGAGGAGAAAAAACAAAACAAAACAAAAAACAGCTGTGATTTTTCTGATTATGGAATATTCTCAATTTAGGAAAAAAGTTTTCTGTAGATCTACCTGATGCCTATTTTGGTATAGCACAGAGTCAAACATTTTGTGTCTCTCTCTCATGCTAAGATAGCTGCTGACAATTGCCATCCACTACTGACTGTAAAGGGTGATGAGATTATCCTATGGATTTATGGTTCTTTTTTTATACAGCCAGATAATAGGGGCTAAAAGGACAAGGGCTGGAGTCTAAGGAAGCCTCAGGATCCATGCCACATGGCCGAGGAGATGATTTCTCCATATAAGCATGGCTTTTTAGAAGCTCAAAAGAGGGTAAGTGACAAGTATTTTCAGCAGCATTAGCCAAGAAGACTGCTACCAGCAGTCCAGGCTCTCCCAGTCCTATGCAGACAGTCCAGCCTGGGCTTCTGGTCCCTCTCAGTTTGGCAGCAGCCGGCAGCGAGGGGAACAAACAGCAGAGATTGCAGCTGAAGAGCCAGCAAGCAAAACCTGGGCAGCCGTGGCTCCTTCCCAAGTCCTGGAGGTGCCTGGGACAGTGTTTGGTACTGCTGGTAGCACTGGGAAAAGCATCGCTTTGCCCCGCATCCACACAGCCATGCCAACACGCTCTGCCAAAGGCCAAGTGGGCTCCATGGCCCTGGTGACGTTTGCCACATGCAGGTCCCTAGTTAAGTCTGTTCCTACAGCTGACCCTGCCTGCCTGGCTGCAGGTGGGGGTTTCTCTGGAAGGCAAGAGCACTCCAGCATCACTGCCTGATTTTAAGATTCTTGAGCTTAGCCAGAGATTTAAACATTGCAATCAGGTTCAGTAATCCCTAACTGAATACAGTTTTTATTTGCCTCAGTCAGGTTACTGCTTGTTTAACAAGTAAATTTTTCTGCTCCAACACCAGAACAAGTACCTACAAGAAACAAATCATAGTTGTTGCAGTCAGTTCCAAGATCATGAAGTTTAGCAAGTCCAGACTTTTCTGACTTTATGTCTTCAACTGCTTACTTATATGAGCAAACCTCTTATACACTACTCGCTTCACTTTTTTCTTCTTTGAAGCCCTGGGTAGAATATAGGGGTGGACTGGTGTAAAGCACAGCTCTGTTCAGAATTATGGATGACAAGGAGTACAGCAAAGAGTGACAGCAAAAAGGGGCTATGATCATGCACCAGACTAATATGCAGTAAGGCAAGCAAGCCCCATGGCAAGCCCTGCCAACGAGTAGCTGTAACAGCTCTAAATTTGGTCTTGCACACTCCAGTCGAATCCATCCTAATCTCAAACTCTTCGAACTCCACACTGGGCACCAAAAAGGACTGTCGTGGTTTAACTCCAGTAGGCAGCCAAGCATCACACAGCCGCTCGCTCGCTCCCCCCTGCTGTGGTATGGCGGAGAGAATTGGAAGGGTAAAAGTGCAAAAACTCGTGGGTTGAGATAAAGACAGTTTCATAGGTAGAGCACAAGCTGTAAAGATAGTAAACTAGGAGCTGAAAGGAAGCAAGCACTGTATTAAATGATGCTCAGCATGGCACAAACAAACAAAACTAATGTGATAAAGAATGTCTCGAGAATTAATATAGAAATGTTTATATCCTGATGAGTGGTGCCTGACTAAGATACAGGAAGATATGGAAATTGTCACTGAAAAGAGATTTTACTGATAACATGAAAGAAATAAAAGGAATAGTCTGCATGATTCAGATATTAAAATCTCTGCTTAGAAGGTGTTTAAGAAGGATAAAGCTAATGGTGTAGTGCTACTCTGTAGTAAAGAAGTTATTAATTGTTTAAAGTCGCTGATTAAGAGCAAGGACTACAAATTCTCAATGCCTGAGAAGGATGCTGTGCTGACAGAGCCCAAGGGAAGGACACATTAAGGGCTTCACTCAGGCTACTCAATCAGAAATACTGAGCAGTACTTAGAATAACTCGTTCAGCCTGCAACATAGGATGAAAGAAGCAAGTGGATTTTGCATCGCTATGGGGGCTTCAGACTAGGAACAGAGACTACTATAGCTAGCAGCAAAACTGGCTTAAAATTGCAGATAAAATGCCCATACTCATAAAAAAAATGTACCACTAATAAGCCCTATATGATATGAGGATTAATTTGGATATATTGATCGCTGACAGGAACCTGGTGACCAAGAGATCATGTAATGTACCACCATTTTAACATTAACAATTCCAGGTATCTTCTTGTACCTAACATTCTTTTAAAAGCCACCTGAAATGCTCCTGATACTCATTTTTAGTAACTCTTGGAAGACTAGGGAAAATCCAAAGGACTGAAAGGGATTTAAGATTATTCCGCAGTGTCCAAACACAAGTAACTGCAGGCTCAGCAGCCAGATAAATCATTGGCAAGATTACTGAAAAGCTGGTATGTGACGAAGAGAACTGATGCCACTCATTAGAACTTTGTGGGAAACGGACCTTGTAAACAAATGCACCTCCGTTCTTTGAGGAAATTAGAGGTTTAATAGCTTGTGCAGGTGTCATGCACATACAGTTTTACTAGGGGCTTGTCAAAGAGTCACTTCAAGCCATATGTGAGCTGCTACTTGGAGCTCGCCCTTCCACCAGCCCCTCACCGTATGTTCTCACCACCAGCCTAGTCTCCCAACAGGATCAGCTGGCTCCCTGCTAACAGGAGGACTGTGAAAATGCTGGCACAAGCAAAACCACTCTTGGGAACAGCCCAAACTTAAGTGGGCCAACAGGGTTTATGAAAGTGTATTACCAATGCCACTTGACATTTTGATTAAAAAAATAAAGCTCCTTAAAATAGAGCACATATGAAATGAATGATGTCATCAACTGACATGACAAAAAAGTATCCATCAGTGGTGGAATCCCCATCAAATGGAAATTGAGCCTATGATGTCCTACATTAATCAGCATTTTCAGAATTTTCTCCTAATATTAACTGGATGTTTACATTGATCAGTGTAGCATCCCACCCCATTCCTCTTCCTCCCAATTTTTATGTAACAGAAAATTATTTGCTGGCTGTTATTATTTGCTACATTTAACCTTGTTTGCTCACAGACTACAGTATCAATGAACATAGTAACTTACTCATTTCTGATTTTAAGTTCAATGCAGACACTAAAAAGAAGTTTTAGAAAGAAATTAGAATACTTAAATGTGCAAAAGTATTTTTTTTAAAGCCTACAAAACAGGTATTAACAGTACAGCTTTAACTGAGGACATATGAAAGTAGTAGGGTACATATGGAGTGAGTTCACTTCACACCTGCTATCTGGGTGGGTGGGATACAAACTAATTCAACATCACTCCAGCTGAATCCAAGCCAGAGTGAAGAAAGAATAAATGGCTGATCAATTGAGGAAAAACTAGAAGCAGCATGGCTTTTCCTGGAAGTTGGGTGCTCAACCAGGTTTCAGTTCCTACTCCCACAGTTCTGTTCCTGCTCCCATGTATGCTACCTCCAACATTTCATAAGGAAAGAATGAACCCTGATCACTGAACCCTGGACTGTACGCTGCGAGTCCAACATGGTAAATGCATCCCTCTGTACTGCTGATATAACATCAAAGGACTACAACAGGACAGAACTTCTATTTTTGCCATGCTCCACTGGCTATCTCTCACCAGCCCCTTGCTGAGACCACAAACAAAATTCTGAAGCATTCTTTCTATCAAACACCATATAGAAAATTACTACATAACTACTTGATGCCTATTGCAAGGCTGCTACTAAAGACTTGCTTGATTATGCACCGGAAGACAATGCAAGAGCAACATGTTTACTCGTAACTGCTTTGGTTTGCCCCAAGTCTCAGAGAAATTTCTCTTCTGTTTTTATCAAACCTGAGCCAAGAGCAGCTCCTATGTTCTTCAATACTGAATATCCCATAAAAGGTTAACATGTGGGTATAGTGTTTTGTGAACATTTTTTTTAATTGTCTACATTTTTCTCATTTCATCTAGTGATGGACTTGAAGAGTTACTGTTCTGAGTGATTTCATTGTTCTTCTAGAGAACAATATCTGTGTTGACACGCGAGATGTTTGTTTGGGTTCCACCTATAAAGCATATCAAATTCCAGAGTAATAGCTGTGTCTACGATGTAAAATTACAGGTACTGTCAGAGGGAGACAGAACTAATGAGCTCCCCTTCCAACGGAAGCCTCCTGTACTACAAGACATTCAGATCCCAAGCTCTTGCTGAAGCATCATTTCTTGATAATCTTATCAACACTATAATCCCAGGGAACGGAAGTACAACAATGAAACTGTCAGAAGAGACCTATGGCATCAAAATTAAAACCTTGTAGTTGGCTTTCAACCCTAACTAAAGAGTGGATTGCCATGGCCTTGCTGCTCACCAGTTTGTTCTTGGCAGTAGGTTTAGCAGAGCACAGAGGGAAGATGAGTGTAAAGTAGCTGGAGACTCTTCCACGGAGAATTTTTTGACACCTGCTTTCTGGTGGCAGGCTCCTACTTTCTCTTCTGTCGAACTCAACTGCTCTGTTTCGCAAGCGGAGTAATTCAAAAGTTACAACTCTCCATCTTGCCTTTCAGTGTAAATGAAACTCCCATTTGACGTTTCCCAGATTTTTTGTGGCAGTTCCACAGAAAATAACACTTGCTGGTCTCACACTGTCGCCATACACTCGATCTGCCTCCGTAAATCCTTGGATCTTGTAGGCTGCTATGCTTCTACAGCTTTCCCTACCTTCATGGATTACCAGCACATCCACCCCACCGCTGAAGGGTCTATCCCCCCAAAACAGAAACTATCGGCAATTACAGCCTCAGCAAATGCGATTAACCCGATTCCCACTCGGGTTTGATTCACCACATGGAAGCGAGGATCCATCCCTGTCCGGGCACCGGCGCTCAGCTCGGTTCCCAGCGACGGGGCAGGTGGGAGCTGGACGAGGGTGTACGGTACGGAACGGAGAGCGGGATCTGCCTTCAGGGTCATACGCGTCCCACCCAGGCGCAAGTAAGACACGGCGAGCGCCAGACACCTACATTTACCCCCTTTTCTTCACCGGGAAACGTCACCAACCTTCTCAAACGTCATTACCTCAAAAACTCAGGGGCTCCCCTCCAGTTCTGGTGCTAAGTAGGGCCCTGAGGAAGGAGGGATCCTCAAGCGCACCGCTACCGCGACGCCGCCGCACCCTCGCCCGGCGCCGGACCCCCGTGGGGGAAAGAGCCTCCCCCGCCGCCGCCGGCTGCCCCCGCCCCGCCGCCGGCGTCGCTCAGAGCCCGTCCATCAGCGCCAGCAGGTCCTCGCCCTTCCCGGCGCTCGCCGGGCGCGGATCCGCCGCCACCTCCAGTTCCCCCAGGATGCGGGAGAGCTCCGCCCGCCGCCCCGGCTCCTGCGGGGAGAGACACCGCGCCTCAGCGCGCCTGCCTGCTAAGGCGGGCCTTCGCGGGGGTCTGCTGGGCGGGCTGGGACGTGCCCCAGGGCCTGCTAAGGCGGGCGTTTGCTGGGGTGTGCTGGAGAGACCGGGACGTGCCCCAGCACCTGCGGACACCCGTGGGCCTCTTGAGAACGGGCTGCAGGCGCTAGGCTGTAACCGCAAGCAGGCAAATGATTCAGTACCTATTCTCCATCCTATGCAGCTAAAAACTTGATGGGCTGTTTGTCAAGTTTCACGTTCTCCTATCTCCAAATCCACAGGCTTGGCAGAAAATACTGCCACTACTTACCTATGAGCTTAAGTGACATAGGAAAAAAAAAATGTATTTTTTTAAGTTACTACTCTGGGTGAAACATGGTTCTTAGCAAGGCAGAATGATGAGAATCTAAGGTCTGAAACACACTACGTACCTGCGTGGCTTCTATGTTGATAACCTTGTAAGATAACTCCTCTGGTCTAGTCAGTGCAGCGTGTCTTGATAAAAAAAAAAAAACATGAAAAGAGCACTTAATCTCATGAAGACATACAAGTAAATTAGAAAAATCAGATTCCATGAGGCTCCTGTAGGCACAAAGTCTGGACAACGTTCCTACTCCTACTAGGCAAATTAATGTACTGACCCCAGCTAGGAGACTTTTTCCCTGTCTTGGATTTTTTACGCCAAGTGTAGAACAGCAGGAATATCTCTCTAGTTGACATTAAAAGCAGGTAAAATCATTCTGCAGAAATCACGTAACAAAAAGTCTTGTCACTCTTGTACTCCCTGCCAGGAGGGGGCTACAGTGTTCAAGCCTCTCAGGCTCGTCACCTCCATCAGTTTTATTACCTCTGAAATATGTAGATGTATTTGGAGGAGAAGAGAGGTAAAACGGCTGAAGAGCTGTCTCTGCTCCATGGGACAGAACTAAGCACAGATTGTCACCTGCTGCTGACCGCCAGTGTCATGTGGAGGGAATGCAAGGTTGTGCATCACAGGAGACACCAGTAAGGGAAATGGCTGTCCTTGCTGACAGCTGTAATAAAAAGGTCAAGCCAGGGAAACTGCTCCTCGTTTGTTCCTGTGGGGACCATCTGGACCAGAATAACAAAATGCTAAAAACCATGCTATTCTGTCCCTAAAGCTGTCAAGGGCCAGCTTTATCTCCAGGGCTGTCCACATGGCACTACAGCACAAACCCCAGCCAAGAAGGACTTGAGCATACTCTTCCTCCTCGTCAGTTGTGAACAAATTCAGTCGAAATCCTGTCTCACTGCCCCCGGGTTCTTTGATCTCCAGACCTCCCAGCAGCCTGGCCAAAAAGTTCAGTTCTTCTTTAGCAAGAGGATTAGGGACTATATTCTCCTGCAGAAAACAGCAATGGGTTCATTGGTCAGGTTACCAGGGAGATGAGGACTGTAATAATTTTTGTGTTTTCTGATATTACATAAATGTTCTTCAGAGTGATATAAATACATTTCTGTGTTGTTAATGTTACAGACTCTGCAGATAACTACTAATTATCAGCTATACATTTAAAATGGTTGCTTGAATTTATAGACCCAGGACAAGATAATTTTCCAGCTAAATTGAACAGCTGAGAAATCTGTAAAACCAGCTTTCTGTTTTCTGGAGAGATGAAAATAGGAAGCAAGTACACCATTGCATAAGCCTGCATGTAAGATTCTTTAGGAAAACGTGCCCTTCCCATAGCTCAAAAAGGACTGTGGAGGATTGGATGGGGATCTGAGAAGGCAACAGAACAGGTTCCCCTGAAGTTACCCCGTAACTATAGACTAAAAAGATGGTTGATGTTGCCCTGAGAAAGGAGATGAACAAAGAGGAAGACAGTGCCACTGTACAGTAAATGTTTTGGAAATGACAGGTGTGGACATTTCATTCAGTGACCCCATCTATTAAGAGACAAGGGAAGCAGAATGTAAAACCTGGTGGATGTGGTGAAACCGCTCAAAGGAAATGCTCCCACCACATGTGACTGGCTGCAGGACTCACTGACACAGACTAGCTAGCCAGTTAGCCAGTGACAGGAACAGAACCACACCTACCTTTGCATGGGATGCCAAGTTTTTGGATGATCCTGACATGTGTGTCTCTACTGGCCGACTAACACTGTACCTAGAGGGAAAAACACATGAGGAAGAGCAACCTGTTACTTGTATGAGATACAGGAACTGAAGGAAGCAGAACAGTATCTATGATTTTAAGATATTTTTCTGAAGACTCTAAATAACTGAAATAAGAAGTTATGGTTCAGTTTCACGGAGTATCAAGGCATTATAATGTGTGAGCAACAAAGCTGTAACAACACTGCTCTCTCTTACTCTTTGAATGGAAAAATTATGTTAAGACAAACATGGAGAAAAGAAAGGATTTCTTGAATGCAGTTAAAATTAAATTACATTTCACATAATATGCAGTACCAGATGAGAACACTCTTTACTCATCTCTACTGCAGACATAAATCAAACTTTTGCTCTTTTCCACAGCTCTTTCTACGCATCTGTCCACATGCATTCTGTTTCAGGACGTCACTTTGTAAAAAAGTCAAGCTGACAATGGTGAAAGGCAAAATATTGCAAGGCTGAAGATGTGCTTCTGAACAAATCCATAACTATCACCATTTACTTCATGTTTCTATGTAGGACAAAAATTACTTACATATTTGTTCCAAGTTTGAGGACTCTGTCTCCATAAAGATCAAAAGATCCTTCCCTGTATGGAGTAACGTAATTTCCACCAGTGGTGAACTCAGTCCTTTTAACTTCATCTCCATTGTGATTAAATATCCTTAAAAGCAAGTTATTATTGGAACATATTTAGTACTTTTATTACTGATTTTCAGTACTGACTTCCTCTTCTTACTGCACAAGAAAAAAGGGAATAAACCCTATTCTGTATGTTGGTGAATGCCTATTTTATATGATAAATTACTAACAGCTAATTTACTGGAACAGAAAATGCCAGACACAGCTTAGTATTTGATTGCTGGGTGACTTAGTCCCAGATCCTGCCCTTTAAATAGTACTTACTGGAGGTTCAGCTATCCATGCAACATGAATGACAGTCTAAGCTCGATTCCTATCAGACCTCTGGGACTGACTTCCTCTGTGAGCAGCCATACATGCAAGGCACCACAAACAGTAGAAGCAGCAGTTCAGAACTCACCTGATGAGTCCTGGAACTTCAGTACCCCAAGGAACAGGGCCTGATATTGGCAGCACAAAACGACCATTAGAGTTTTGCACTTTATCCTTCAGAAAGATAGAGACCTGCAAAAGAATATTCCACCTTTGAGAAAATCAATTACATATCTTCTGATCCGAATTCTTTGAAGTCTGACCTTGCAGCCTTCCTGCCTAGACTGGGGTAGGTTTCCTAGAGATTTTGCTATATATGTAGAGACTATGATACAGGCTAAAGCCACCAATGTACAATTATGATCCACGGGATGGGCACACTAACATTAAAAAAATATATGTAAAAAAATATGTACTGTTTATGCACTTGAGTATGATCAATTTATTTAGAGAACATCAGGCCCCATGACTTCAAGCTCAGGTTCCAAGTTTCATATCAAGTTTCTTCTAAAAGGAAAAACATATTTATCAACTATCAAATCTGTACTAGTAGAGATTCCTTTTTTCATATCATTTTAGAATTATTATTGTAGTAGATGTACTCAATTTGTGAAATACAAGCACATCACAATGACTGAAAAGCATTAAGTAACAAAACCAAACCTACAGTGTAATTATAACATACCTTCGTATTCTAGCCACAAACTCCCTTTCATTCTTACTAACTAGTTGTATTGGGCTCTTACCCTTATGTGCATGTCCTGAAAAAAGATGAGGAGTGTTTGCCTGATGAGCTGAAATTCACCAGCAGAGAGACAGCTATATGTCTGGAAAAGAAAAACCATCATGTAAGGCTTTGTAAGATTACCATGACCAACCCAGGTAAAGGTGGAAACAAGTGTTATCACAATACTGCTGGCCAAAAATGGTACATGTGTGGCAGGGGAAGCAGAAATTATATAAGGGAGGGCTGCTGGTCATTATCAGTCATTATTATCCATGACTAAGAGTCTGATTTAACTTCTGCTGAAGTCAGTGGAGACTTTGATCAAGCTAAATAAGCTATGTATTGATTTAAATGGAGCCAGCAGAAAACTAACACTTGACCTGTAGACATCTCCCTCTCCAGAAGTCCTTTAGAAACATTTAATGACTTCCCAGAACTTTTAATATTTTATGAAACCAGTTCCCTTTCACTAGGAGACTCATATTCTTTGTCCAAAGAATTACAGCAGTTACATGAACAGAAGTTGCTAACCAGTTGCCAATTTGTTTCCCTCAGGTTAAAAAGAGGGGAAGGTTATTTGGATGGTTCTCTGAGGTTGAGAACATATCAACCTCCACACTTGATATGGCACTTACTGCTGTGGTACTTAGTCTCTAAGATTAGCTTGGGGAAAAAAAAATAAATCTCAAACCACAGTGTGTCCCACCATTTTTCTAAGGATTCTTACTTCAATCAGCTGTCGGAAAGTTTCATCCACCTGGTTCAGAATGCCAGGGGAATCATGTATGAAATCCTTGATCGCATCCAGGTGATTGAATGTGACCAGCAGAATGTCTTTGGGCCGAGGGCACAGCAGCACTTGGTATTTGAAGGCCATGGTCATAAGGTCGTACAGCTGCAAAGCAACACGGGGAAATTTTGGTTCCATCACAGCAGAGAGTGCGACGCTGCTTAGGTAACTTCACATCGATGTGGAAGGGGATTTAGACACTTAGGCTAGCACCTGCCTGTGGTAAGAAGAACCATTTTCACTTTGTTTCCTAAGAAAATAAGACCTCTGCAATCACATCATCAGCCCTCCTGCTGGCGTCTCCAACTGCCTTTAAAACTACTGCAAATTTCAACAACACTGACACCCGAGTAGAGAATTCTCAGGTAATCCAGTTCCTACTTTTTTTTTTTAAATTGTCTGCTGGATATACTGTTTGCAGGCAAAATTTCTAACACCTGCAACTGCAAAACAGTGAGTGTCAATACAGAAATATATAGATTTATACACACCCACATATATGTATTTTAATATATAGAAGAAAATCTGATAAAGAATGCTTACTGAACCTCTTAAAATCAAACATTTAATTATTAAAGCAGAAATACTTAGTTCTGAGGTATCTGATACTACCATGGACTTCCCCAAAGCTTCCTTGGCCGAGAACCATTTTTACAAAGCAAGCGAGCAAGCGGAAAGAGGGCTGTTACAAAATGCTTCAAAACTACATGTACTAACTATCACAATCAGAAACTTGTGAATGGTAGCACGGAAGTACAGCATAGTCAGGACTGGGCAGGTGGTCTTTTTTACCTTGTCCATGCTTGCTTGGTTCAGTCTCATGATTGAAGCATGAGCTAGCCGGTCGTACACTGTTCGCAGAGCTTTCTTGGAATAGAGTTCCTGTGGTTTAAACAGCTCTTCCATAAATTTTTTATTGAACATGGTTGTGATGATGTCATTCATAACTGCAAAGACAAAGAGTCTCTGTTTTTTGCTTCAGAAACAGCACATTCATCTGATTCCTTCCACACTGAGAACTTGGACACTGACAGCTGTGAGGATTGACATGAATGCCTACCTGTGAAAACTAGGAACATAGCCACAAAAGAAAAAAGGAGGAGGAACACGGCTTCTTAATGTCAACATTTTTCTCAATCCCACATTGGTCTAAGCAAGCAGCACGATTCCTACTGACTGTCCCCAGGGGCAGCAATGCTACTTGAGCTGTAGACATCAAACCCTGTTTTCCAGTGGGAATACGACTGGTTTTGTTGCCTTGTTTTTACAGCTATGGCTAGCACTTTTCACTTTTAAATTAATTTTGTTTATAGGCTACTCTGACATGTATTATCTATAAAAACTACAGTTCTGCTTCCTAAAAAGACTGTTTTGCATTGCTCTAGATTTTTGCAAACTACAGCTAGCTGACTCTGCCTGTTCTCTCTTTAGCATTTGACACTATTAGTCTACTTTTCCTTCTAAACAGAAGCTCCTGAATGATCAAGGCTCCTTGAAGTATTTGTTTCAAATGGATTAACGCTGACGAGTATTTAAGGGGACATTTGTAACACTAGGATCTGTCAGGCCATTCAGCGTTCTTACACAGCAACATCTGCAGACACTAGGGCAGTTCAAAAGCGCAGAACTCTAAACTTCCTCACACGTGCTTCATTTTTTAATGTGTAAATTTAGACATGGAATTGTTATGCAACTTACTCAAGAGCATGTAGAGGTCAGGAGTGCTGAGTGTAAGGGCTATGTTCTGGTTATCAAGCTTTTAATGCAAAGAAGATAGAAAACATTTTGCAGTGATTCAAGCAGATGCAGCATCTTAGCTTTTGTGCTGGATCTGATACTTTTATTATATACCTGATATATTCTTCAGAGTTATCATAAATAAGCATTTATTTCTCTATCAAAAAAATGTTCAACAAAAATTTCAATTTACACAGATTACTGTACAAGCATGAATTTTCCTAACCAGATGACTGTTACTGAAGCTCATAATGCCAGCTGCTTCTTATGGATTAGAAAAACCTCAGAAGAAGTAATGAAAATAATAAAATTTGAACACATACATAGTGGTAGTGATTAGCTATTTGAAATACTGCTATAATTACTCATTGGTGGGCTGGACACCTGGCTTTTCACAACTGTCGTACTGAAGATACAAACAACCAAAAGAGAGTTAATGTCTCAGTCACTTCGTCTTTTCTTAGATGATTAACTCTCTGGGGAACATGGCTAGGTACACTGCAGGTGCTGAGAACCTGCACACGGATAGCTATGTTCCTGAGGGCAAGTGCCTCCTGATGTGATTCTCTCTGCTTGTTTAAACCTGATGTTTACAGGTTTTCTCCTACGCTGGTGTACACCGCTGGTGACACACACTTTTCAGCATCCACTGCACTGTACCTAACGGTGCTCACTGGTTCCTGTTTTAAGTACCCAAACAAGACAGAGAGATCTCAGCTCACCTTCTGAGCAGCATGCATTACAAATACACCTAATTACAAATGAGGAAGAAAAATCCCTCCTCTTCCTCCCTTCTTTTCAAATAAACTGTCCATAAAACAATCCCTACTTACAGTCTGAGGCAAAAATCCTCACTTTTTTCAGTGGGGAAAATCAAATATATTAGTATTAGTACATATTTCATTTTGCAAGTAATCAATTATGACAAAAATAAGAACTTTTGTCTTATACTTCTGTCAAGAAAAATATTTTTAAGTTGCTTGCATATGTTGTCTGTGCAAAGGTTTCTCCTCCATCTTTGGAGAGTCACTAATAACCAAAACTGTCAGGAGACAGACAACGTCCCAGTACGCTGACTGTGGCTGGTAGATATTCACAGTGGAATCGGAAGATCTGTGTTAACAACACACCCAGCCTCACATAAAATATCTTCTGAAATTAAAACCTCTTGTATGGGCTATAAAAAGAACCGAGAAAGACATGAAAAAACACAGTAAAGGGCAAATCTCACACGGTATATTTGATAATGACACAGCAAAGAGATCTTAGAGTACAGGTAGTCCCTAGGGAGATATTTACACCATTCTAACAATGGAAAATAACAAAGAAAGGAGCATTAGCTCAGGGAAAATGGCACGCCAAGCAACATAGCAGAAAAGCAATTTAGCAGAGAGGGTTTTTGTCAACTGGGATGGGGAGAGGGAAACCAAGTATAGACAATGCGATGGACAGAAGAGAAGCTGAGGATTTACGGTGGTTTTCGCCTACGTGTGCCATGTCACTGATGACAGACACGTTCCAACATCTAGTGTGCTGTCACATAACATGGCATGGATGCATGACATGAGACTGGAGTCTTTACTCCTGGATTATGCTCGTGCTTCTTAGAAGACATTCAAGGCAGCAAAGGGAATATTACGAGTTCAAAACAGTCACGCATTCTACTTGCAGTAGGTTTATAGTTCTTAACAAGGTCAAAGGCAGGCAAAGCCGCCTCATCATGGCTTCATCAGCAATAGTGTCAGCTGGTTACTCTACACAACCCTTCAGAGATCACCCCAAGAGCAGTGCTCATAGGCAAACTTTTTTCTCTCACAAGAGAAGCTGATTGCTCAACATGGGATCTGCACCTGTGCTGCTATGATCTAAATATGATAAAGTGGGCTTTCATACAACTCGTTTTGGATGTGATAAAAGAGGACTATGGAATATTTTAGACTTCTGAGATATTAAATACTGGAAAAAAGCATTCTTGGAAACAGCATGTAATGGTAGGAAAAAAAAGCTGGGTCAAACTCCAAGATATAAGTATTTACCTTCAGTAAATATTCAAAACCTACAAATGATGCTTATTTTGAAAAAACATGAATCATAACCCTGATCTCTCTTAAAAAGGGCTGCTCAAAAAGACACTGAAAGCTCTACTCATGTTCACCTAGCAAAAAACCTGAGATAGTTTAAGATGTATTTCCTCATCCCGCTCCTTACCACACCCCTTTGCTGGAGGCTACCATTTCAAGGCAGAGTCCAGACAGAAACGCACACTCACACCTCAGCTGCTCCACTGCAAAACCTGATGTCTCGGGTCAAACCCATCTTCCAGGATAATTTCAGTCAAGATGAGCTTAGCTGAAGTGTGAGCACCTGCTCCTTTGTGATCACTCTGCAAGGGTGGTGACCACTCACAGAGATGGATAAGGAGCTAGGATGGAAATGCCTGAAATCTTTCCTGGAGTTCACCTGTCGAACCCTAAGCAATGAATTAAAAAAAAAAAACTTAGAAAAATGCAGCATACATAATATTTCTGCATTTAAGTAGAAAAATAATCTTCACAACGCTCACACAATTATATGCTTGCATTAATACGATGCTAGAAAAATACAAACATCATTTTGGCCAGAAAGACCACTATGATAAAAAGTTTTGATCTATTTATAGTCTTGCTTAAATTAGCAAGTTATTTTTGAAGCCATATGATTCTGAGATATTGTCCATTTTATTTTGATGCATAGATAAAGTGCATTTTACTGAACAGGTGAGTGTTATTATTCATCTTTGACACTATGACTAGAAGGCTGCAGGAACAGGATATGCTGCGTTCACGTACGATGAGCCTCATGTGTGCATGTAGTGGTGTTTGTCTACTGCATGCAGCTAGAAGATTACAGTACCTCGTTTCCTGTCCACATCTGTCCATTCATCTACACGAAGCATATAAAACAAAAACATCAGTTCAAGAAGTAAGAACAAGAGTTGGCAAGGAGAATGAGAGAAATAAACTAAAAAAAAAAAAAAATATTACTAATGGACTTTGGTTTTTCCCATCAGCATTCAGCGCTTAACAAGAATGAACTCTTCCGTTACTTGACATCTTACACTTTCAATGAGCACACAAAAGATGAAATCTTGCCTTGCCCTTGGAAAAAATCTTGTTGCTTCAATGGAGATAAAATTTTACCCTTGACTGAATCTTAGCATGTTTTGCATTGGGCTTGGAAAGTTTTCAGCCATTTTTTGCACTTAGAAGTGAACAATATTTGAGTGAACAGTTTTAAGCATTAACAAACACCTCAGTGTGGATAAACCCACATCTCAGTAAAATTAACGCCTGACTTTTTGAAGATAAAATACATGTATGGATAAACTAGTACAGATCTAATTCTCCTACTGAGATATTCCATCAAGTATGGCTAATTTAGTTTAAGCTCTAAGCTTAGACCTATATGAACAATAGTAACCTTTTGTCAGCTCATTCTCTGAAGACACACATGAATAATTAAAAATCACACTGCTGTAGTGAAACCTTTACTATGGTTTAGCACTTCTTCACATTGGATAGGCAGGAGAAGGAAAAAAATATAACAACTTCTGCAATACTGAGTTGATTTTTTTATTACAAAATACTAATGCTTCCTGAAGCACATTCCCCATCCCATGACAGGAAGCTGGAAGAATTTTTAAAAGCAAAGCAGTTTTAATTTATAAGTGGTAAACAAAGCGGTACTCAGCTGTAAGCTGGAATTTTTGTGCACACATGTGAACGACAGGGCTCTACTTTTACAATAATTTTGGCAAAATACTTGACTGACAGATGTTTTATAAAAGCTGCACAAGGGTTTCAGAAGCTGTATTTATGTTATTTGAAATTTTTCTTAATTGCGCATGCTTCTTCTGCATAGGCTTTACAAAATTATTCCTGGAAACTACTTCTGATTGCAAAGCAATCTGGTCTTCCTCAAACAGCTCAGGACTTGGACTGAGATGCCCAAATCCTGAGTTGTTTTGATTCCAAAAGTGTATTTCTGAAGCTCTAACCTCTGAAACAAGTGCAGGAACACTGAAATATATTTCAATTTCTACCTTAGCTGTATGCATTTCACAAATGAGCTTCAGCAATACCTTCGGGCAGTTATTACCACAGAAACTTCATGAGAACTGATTTACTCAACCGGCCTTACGTCAAATTCAAGAGAAGAAAAACACACATGATCAATGACCGTGACAGCGCGGTTCTGCGGCGGTGAGGAAGCTTCTTGCCCAAAACTCCTTTTGCCGACGGAGACGGTGATGCCCTGTTAGTTTTCAAGCACCCTTCCAGTAACCGTACAGCCAGCATATTCCTATTTATTCCCCTATTACCTGCCGGGAGCCCTGAGCTAGCGGGCACCCGCGGCGGGCCGGGTAGCGGCCGATCCCTTCGCCGGGGTAGGGCAGACAGAGAGCACTGCCCGGGGCACCGGCACCTGAGGCAGTGCCGCTCCTCCCGTCCCTCGGGGCCGCCCGGACATCGCCAGCGATCTCCCGGCGCTCCACTCCGTACCGCCTCGGAGCGGAGGGCCGGGGGCGACCGCCACACCGAGGGGCCGGGCTCTCCGAGCTGCCCCGAACACGGCCCCGCACTCGGCCCGGCAGCGGGCCGCAGGGAGAGGCCCCGCACGGCACGGACAGGCCGCGGCAGCCCCGACAACCGGAGCGACCCCGGCGGCAGGACCGGCTCCGGGCGGGGCCCCGCCCGCCGCTCACCTTTGCGGGCCTTCTCCCCAGGGATGCTCTGGGCGCGGAGGCGCTGGTCCAGGATGTAGAGCATCTCCCCGCCCAGGTTGAGGAAGAGCAGCGGCAGCGTCCGGGCCGACATGGCGACCGCCGACCCCTCCGTCGCCGCCGCCGCCGTTGCCCGGCAACCAAGGGCCCAATCGGAAGGCGCCGTCTTGGCCGGCCGGGGTGGGGCACGTAGGCGCGCGTGCAAGCCCCGCCCCCGCGCGTGCGCACACGCCAGCGCGCGCGCCAGGCCCCTGGCAGGTGCAGGTCCCTGAGGAGCGCCAGCGCTAATGCCCCAATGGCGGCCTCGTCCGTCCTGGGGCAGGAGGGGAAAAAACCCATAGAACGGGTCGGGGAATGGTTAAAATAACCCCAGTACAACAGCAAAGAGCTCGGTATACCCGGAGCCCCACAGGACAACCGCACGTGCCACGGTCAAGAGGAACCTGGGGAAGCTTTGTTGAAGGCCAACGAAGGTCGGCCAACGGGCGCCACTTTCATTGTACCCGTCGTCCGCCTTCAGTCACCATCAGCAGCGTTTTTGGTGTAACACACAAAATCACCAAGTTTAAGAATGACGGAGGGATAAGCGAATGCCAGAGAACCAACATAAATGTGTAAGTCCGCTGGGAAATTACAGAGTTGATTGTCAGCACAATTTCCACAGCTGCAGAGCTCCCCATCAACCCGCGTTTTCCTGTGAGAAGGAATGGCACTGAGCGACTGTCAGGGCTGCTTTGTTTCCAAACAAGCAGCATTTTGCCTCGTTCTCTCTCCTCATTTGTCATCCCACTGCCCAAATCCGTGCTGAATGCTACGAGCCACTGGGTCAATGCTATTTGACAGCACAATCCTACAGGCTCGCTAGGCGCTGACAGGAGACAAGACATCGCTCGAAGGCATTCTCACTTGAAGACATCCCTGCCTTCCCTGCCAGGGGGCAATGGGGGAGTCCCCCCAGGTACTCCTCTCACACAGATTTGAAACGCTCACAGCTCAGTCCAGCACCACCAGCCTTAAAATAAACTTCTAAAACGCTTAAACCACTCGTTGCGCTTTTCCGGGTGCTCACTATGGCACAGATCACACATGCACGTAAGCAAAGAAGCTTTAGGTCTTTAGGTAGTTATTTATTGTTAGAGACTGTGTCAGCCTCAACATGTCACTACACAGGCGTCCCCTCACACTGCGCCTGTTTCTCTTTTGCAGCTCTTGCTCTTGCTTGCCACTCTCTTCTCTGCTTTAGCCTCTCTGGTGCCTTCAGCTTCCGCACCTCCTCAAAAACCTGCAGGAGGAGCATAAGGAGGTGAGAGAAGAGGAGAGACAAAGCTGCCTGCTGCTGAGCAGAGCTGCTCACTGCTGCATGCAGCACAGATCTGAGTTCCTGCAGCAGAGGCCAGGAGGCACACTGCGCAGCAAGACCAACTCCTTCCCCGTGCTTCCTCCGGGACTCCAGCCAGCCCTGTTTTCAGGGTACCATTCAGAGGTATTCCATTACAGCTACCCAGTCTTTTGGTTATACTTTCATTGGACTGAAATTTAGTATCTACAGACCGAAGGCATGTCCAGTTTTTTGGTTCTGCTCAATTATACTGACTGCATACAGCAGTTACACCAATGTACTGAGCGCAAATGAGAGTATACAGTGGGCATACCCACATTTCTGTTCCAGAGCTGCCATCAACTTTGTCTCACATATTAGCCCCCATACCAGGCTTTGAAAAAAAGCTGGTTTGAGTCGTACATTTCTGAGCAAACTAGTAGCACAATCTGAAGTTCTCAAGCACAGCATGTGCGTGACTGCCCACTACACAACTGTCTTTCACGGAGCTCTTTGCTGAGCTTATGCATTTCTCTACAGACATTATCACTGTCTCCTCAAATTCAAAACATGGATTAAAAGGATTTACCTATCAGTCTTTCCTAACTGTCTTAATTGTGCCCTTCTATAAAGATAATTTTTTTTTCTACTCCAGCTACATGGCTCTCTCTCCAGATTGATCCATACCTTGCGGCAGAAAGCATTCTTCACAAGCCAGCGCTTGGTGATCCTTCTGCAGTAGGGAGGGGGTAGGGTGTACTGGATATTCAGCTGCTTGCAGGTGTTTTCAAAGATATCATAGCGGACACGACGAAGATATGAAAGTAGTTTCTTCCGGTAATCTATAGCCATCAGCATGCGACGACGGTTACTTTTATCCTGCAAAGGACTTGGCAGTCACTAGATTGCAGACAGATTATACTTCCATTCCAATAAATTACTTAGAATAGACCAGATTATGGCTGAAAGGAAACAATCAGGTTAAGGAGAGTATCTTAGAACAACTTTTCTTGGCAGATACTGCAAGCACATTAGGTCACTGCAAGGAGGTCTGAGAAGACTTAATTTACTTTTCACTTAAATTGCTTTCTTCATTCTGTGTCTGCACCTTCGTCCCCCAACCCTGAAGACTGTTTTCAATTTGTATGCAGTTTCAGGCAGTGGCAAAAGCTGCAAGGGCTTAGAGGCAGAGGCTGTAGGGAAGGTCTACTGGCTAAAAACTCTGCTTCCCCTGAAATGTATTTTTCCAGAAATAATACAGAAGCATTTACCTTTGTTTTCCAGAACAACTTGGCTCTATCTGACCATTTGGGTTGTTCTTTGGAAGAGAATATGTGTAGCTTGAGCCATGCCATTCAGGGCAATCCCCCATGGGAGAAATTTCCCTACCCTATACAAGCAATTTGTGTAAAAAGCAGGCTTCATCCAAGTAATTTCAAAAAGTCTCTTCTGCTGAAACATTTAGTACAACTTCTGGCTCCTTCTAAAAAGTGAATTCTTTTCTGTTTTACCCTTCAAGCTTTTACAATTAACAAATAATTATGTAGTTTTTTCAAATGCAGTTGATTAATCCATTTCCCATCTTTTACCCTGCATAAAACTCTTTAATATTTCTTGTTCATAAACTCACAGTTGTGATGTTTCAAATTTGGGCTCTGAACCCAGGTAGGTTTAGGTAGGAAAGAGGTCACTGCGACATTAACATAGTCCTGACCGCTCAACATTTCCATAGGCAGAACAAAGAGGGAATGCAGCTGCTGAAGAGGCAACATTAATTACATTGAAAACTAAGCGGTGAAGCCACAGCTGCAGCTAGGATAAATTTAGCTAAACTCTGTTCAAAGGTATCTCTGCTCAAGCCATTTCCACCAATCCAGTAGCAAAAAAGAACACACTCCACATTTCAGTCAGTAAGAATGTAGCTGTGACTGAGCCAGCAGTTTCCCAGACTGGCACCATGGAACAGTTATAACTATTTTATAAACCTTCTTAGGAAAGCCATAATCCCCAGAATTAAAATCCTTTTGTTCTAAACTGAGCAAACAACCTGAACAGCTGCTGTCTCAGATGTGTGGGCTCAGATTACTGATAGTTACCTTGGGATGCCTCTGAAGATGTTCCTCGTAAGTGCGTATCTTGGCAGTCAATATAGCAACTATAAAGAACAGACATAAGAAGCCATGCGAGAGCAGCATCTTTCCAGGGTGAGACAGCATCATTTGCATTCCCTTCAAATTGCCAGCTGAGGACTGCTGTTCTTATGGGTACCCACTGCACCACAGCAAATATTACCACACAGCCATCTGAGTAAGTGCAAAATAAACCACAAAATATAACCTACATAACCCGAGTCAGAACTATTACTATTATGAAGCTGCTTAATTAGAGGTTAAAATTTTAACAACCGATCATATGAATTTATTTGTAAAATACCTCTTGCACTCAATTACTGGTGACTTTACATTCATTTCACTTCATTTGATTTAAGCTTTGGAGGAAGAGGGACAAATTAAGAGGTTCTTTCTAAGAGCAGCAGCCAGCTCTGTGATTTCAGGCTTTGGAGAAAGGGACTGCTGCCATCCTGAGAAACTGAAGGTCTGTACTGGTGATAAAGGAGTTCATCTTGGTCAATGGCAGCATGGCCTTCATCTGGCCTACACTGTGCTTCAGCCAGAGCTCTCCGATGCAGAGGGAAACTTGGGTTCCATGGCCAAATCTAGTCATTCATTTTGGTGACGGAAACAGTGTAATGCTTCATGTCACATAAGCACTTCAAGCAGAATAATGCACATGCTGCCTTTGGAGGGTGGATATGGAGTAGGAATTTGGAAAGCACCCTAGCAGACATCTGCCAGTAAGTGCATGCACTGCCTCTGCAACATTCCCAAACCCTGAACAGGTCCTCGAGGGCATAGTGCAGGCTACCTGCCTGTCCTGGGTTCAGCTGGGATAGAGTTAATTTTCACAGGGACCTGGGAAGGGGCATAGCTGGGACAGCTGACCTGAA
>JANZLQ010000029.1:11715769-11733132 GCA_026212715.1 Elanus axillaris
CACCCGCCCCCACCACCCCCCCCAGCCCCGGGACGTGGCTCCAGGCGGTTCCTGTGGGACCTTGATGACGGAAAGTTTCAGGCAGCGGCCTTGACTACCGAGTTGAGAATGACGTCCCGTGGTTTTGCAAAGGAATTAATCTCTTCGAAAAGCTGAGGAGAACTGGGTGTGTAATTAAGTAGAACGTGCTGTTACGGCTCAGTTCAGGAAACCTGAAACGTAATAGCCTTTTGTTGTACTGTTGTTCACCTGCGGCTAATATGGCAGAGGTCGTGTTTAGACTGACAGGGCCAAGCGCTACCAATGTTTATGGTCAGAAGGGGATTAATCTGGCCTCTTTGAGACAGGTGATAGAACTTTATTGATTTGATTGGATACGGAACAAGAAATTGAGGGATAAGAGCGATTTACCAGTGAAGAGGAGAGGAACCTAGAAGCCAGTTTCCCAGGTAAACACCAGAAAAAAATGTATATATGATTATAGTCAGCTTCTTAAGAATGAAACGGCTTCTGAGAGAGAACTTGGAGTTTGTCTCTTCCAGGATGCAGCATACCAATTCAGGACTGAAACAGGTTCTGAAGGAAGGCAGAATTGTGCACCAGCTGCTGTTCATAGTGTGACACTGCTTTAAGAAAGATTCACCCAAATTTGAAAATGCTCGGAGGACTAAGTGAGCATATTCAATAAGGCTGTAAAGGGGATTTGCAATGATTGCCCAGTAGGATTTATTCCCAAATAGGATTCTTCAATGGCCAGACACCCTCTAGACTTCTGAGAGTCTTGATTCAGCTGACACAAGCAGACTGTTTTGCCACCTGCCTCCAGAAGATGCTGAGGATAGGAAGCAGTGGTCCCCATCTGACCATCTCCTCTCATACCCACATTTATCCCAGCTGCAGCCCTTGCATAGCTCCCATGACGTAAAGTGCATGGCTAAGTTACATATCTTCCTGCATATACCTTGTGCTGTAGCTGTGGTTCAGGGGAAACAGTCACAAACCTGCAAAAAAGCATCCACCACTGATGCTTTTTGGCTGGCTTCTGGCTTTTACGGCTCAAGGCAGACTTGTCCAAAACCAGCTTTTCTCCTGAGCGAACACATTTAGGAAAAAGTTGATATTCCTTGCCTAGCATGAAGCAGCAAAATCATTGGAAAAGTGTTTTTGCTAGTAGAGAGGCCAACAGAATGCAGATATAAAGTCTTTAAGTGGCAGAAGTACATTTAGATGATCAATGCAGGTAGAAAAAGTGTTGTACGTAATGCTTACTGGCCAACACCAAATATAGCAGAAATAAAATATTTTGGTTTGTTTGCATGTGTTCTGTTTCCTTTTGTTTGCATGATGGTGTACTATTGTGCAAAAAATCTGGATAGAAATGAACCAACTAAAACTGCTATTGAAGAACAGAACTATAATGAAATAACAATCATGGTAATGTGGATATTGAAAAATGCATTGGAATAAAGTATGGAATAGCATTGTATGATATAAAAAGAATTACATTGCTATCTTTGCTTTTCCTCTTTTTTTTTTTTTTCTTTAGATTCATCTTGAAGAAGAGTGGTTTGAAGCTTTTTCAGAGTATTTTTAGGACTCTGGAATAGGCCTCCAGCAGCAGATTTAGATATGAAGGGAGATTTCTAACGATGGATAAAACTACTCTGAGGAATTCACATCATTACATGAAATCAGAATTTAGGTATTTGAATCTCAGGGAGTGCGAAAAGATATTAAAGAGATGCAAGATTTCAACAGTCTGGAAGTTTTAGATTAAATAATGGGCAAAAATTTTAGAAAAAAGGTTCCAAAATAATTGTACAAATACCCAGTGTACAATGGGTATTATTATCAATATAAAGATACTATGACAAATGGAGCAAAAGGAACTGATTGGTATAATAAACTGTCTTGTGAATCAGGAGCATACGTTAAATGGGGCAAGGAGCAGTCAAGATTTTCTACCTTCAGATAAAAGTAGCAAGGTGAGATGCAAGGTGAGGTAGAAATAAAAAATTAGTAGGGCTGAAAAAGTAGTTTGCTCTAATTTTGAATAAAGGCAATAAGATGGAGCATTGGCAGATTGATAATAAAGATGAAGGAGCAGAAATTACAAAGCTGGAATGTAAAAACAAGGTTCAGAAATTGTAAGTATAGAACCAGTTAGTTTTCTTAACCTATACAAGAACAATGTCTAGCAGATGTAATTGCAGGCCCAGTAGTAAGGATTTCTAGTAACTTCATGAAGTTAAGAATACCAGGTAACTGAAGAATAGCAAATTTAGCACCTATATTTGAGAAAGTAATAACAATTAAGAGTCTCCTGTATTTTGCACTGCACAGTGTGTTTCAGACCAATACATGTTAAGAAAATAGTAGTTCCAAGATCTGGAGAAATGGTAAACTCATGTTACATTTTCTAACTGTAAATCCTGCCAGGCAATCCTGCCCAATAGGATGAAGCTATGGAAGGGTAAGCATAACCTTAGGGTTTATCTGGCCAGAGTTCCTGGTAGGATTAGTGAAGTGTTACAGCCAGCGTAGAAGGCATTACTGAGATAATATTTGAAATACTGTATTTAATTCTATTTCCTTCTTTATTATACAGATTAATTTAGATCGAAACAAGAACAGAAAAGAGTCCAAAGGATGACAGAGATGCAGAAGCTTGGTTTAGGAGAGTAAGACAGAGGCATGTGGCTTTTTTTTAACCTAGCAAAATGAAATTTCAAATGGGATATAACTCTTGCTGTTAAATAATTTGGGGGGTAAGAAGGGAGATGTTTGACTGAGTTAAATGGCAGTCAAAGCACAGAATAAAGGAGTGTTAATGGCCAGTCTATGACTTTAGCACATTTTATATTCAGATAAGATTTCTAGCAAGAAAAACGAGGTTCTGAATCTATTTACAATCAAGTAATAGAGTGTCTACTGCTATTTGGAAGTTGAAATAAATAGGCTGCAGAAAGTTGGCAGTGCCAGTCTGCTGTTGCTTGCATAATACTGCAGATGAGTTGCGCTTGAAGCTGGCTCCCTTTTGCCAAGGGTGGTTCCAGCAGAACATGGAATGATTGATCCATCTGGTGGCTGGTCCCAAGTGGTGTTCCCCAGGGCTCAGTATTTGGGCTAGTTCTGTTTAATATCTTTACCAATATTCTGGAGAACGGGATTGAGTGCATCCTCAGTAAGTTTGCAGGTGACACCAAGCTGGGAGGCAGGGTTGAGCTGCTTGAGGGTGGGAAGGCTCTGCAGAGGGATCTGGACAGGCTGGATCAATGGGCCAAAGCCAATTGTACGAGGTTCAACCAGGCCAAGTGCCAGGTCCTGCACTTCCGTTACAGCAACCCCACGCAGCGCTACAGGCTTGGGGAAGAGTGTCTGGAAAGCTGCCTGGTGGAAAAGGACCTGAGGGTGGAGAGCTGGTGGAATATGAGCCGGCAGTGTGCCCAGGTGGCCAAGAAGGCCAATGGCATCCTGGCCTGTGTCAGAAATTCTGTGGCCAGCAGGAGCACTGATCATCCCCCTGTATTTGGCACTGGTGAGGCCGCACCTTGAATATTGTGTTCAGTTTTGGGCCCCTCACGACAAAAAAAGACATTAAAGTGCTGGAGTGTGTCCAGAGACGGGCAACGGAGCTGGCGAGGGGCCTGGAGCACAAGTCGGATGAGGAGCGGCTGAGGGACGGGGGGCTGTTTGGCCTGGAGAAAAGGAAGCTGAGGGGAGACCTGATTGCTCCCTGCAACTGCCTGAGAGGGGGTTGTGGTGAGGTGGGTGTCTGTCTCTTCTCCCAAGGAACAAGTGATAGGGCAAGAGGAAATGGCCTTAAGTTGCTCCAGGAGAGGTTTAGATTGGGTATTAGGAAAAATTTCTTCACTGAAAGGGTTGTCAAGCACTGGAACAGGCTGCCCAGGGAAGTGGTTGAGTCACCATCCCTGGAGGTATTTAAAAGACGTGTGGGTGTGGTAGTTAGGGACATGGTTTAGTGGTGCACTTGGCAGTGGTATGTTTACAGTTGGACTTGATGATCTTAAAGGTCTTTTCCAACCTAAATGATTCTATGATTCTGTGCTTAACATAAAATGACTATTTGGGTTTGGAGTCTGGGAAGTTTCTTAGCTAAAAGAAACTGATTTTTTTCATATCCTCAATTTCATTATTCTTCCCTTTCACAGCTGTCAGTGTAGGCCAGCTGGCTCCAGATTCCGTGTCTACTGTCAGGGACAGTGGTTCTCAACCTGCAAGGCTGGACACCCTCTAACAACTGCAGCTGGAGTTTGCCGCTTCACAGAAGTGTAACCCTTCACTGTACAGTAGGTTTTCATCCTGCCTTCTTGTCATGCATACTTCATGAATGGTTTTCAGCAGATCATTTTCTGATAGCAAAGATGTGACAAGTCATCAGGAATTTTTGGCTCTTTTCCAGTTTATAAAGAAACATAGTCTCTAGCAGGTATTGTTCTCTGTCTTTTCTCAGTACCTTAATATTTTGCAAGTGTCCTCTGTGTTCTTTTCCAGTGTATCCCCACTCTACTGACGTTATATAATTTTCCTTCCCTCCCTACCATTCTTATCTAATTTCAGTCTGCATTATTCTTACTCCTTATTCTTTTTTCCCAGCACTAGTTCCTAGGCTGAGATTCTCTCTCTCCTTTCCACATTTCTTTCCTTCTGTTCTCAACGTTAATCCATCTCACTTGAACAACCCCCACCTTGTCTTCGTCACCTTGGTTCCTAGTTTCTTTGCCCAGTTTCTCACAATGTCAGCAATGAAAGCTTGCCTCTCTGATTAGGTGCACCCTTCCCAGCATCCCTTCACTGTCCCAAAACCTTATTGACTCTCCCCAGCCTCACTATCTGGAAATGCCACTGTCCGTTCCCAGCTCTTTTACACACCATGGCTCCTTTTAAAAAAAGACTGCTCCCCAGCCTTCTTACCCAACTTCATATCTGTAAAACTCCGCTGATGTCTCACAACCCCACCCCACCCCACCATCCTTCCCACAACCTCCACTAGTCCCTCGCACTTCTCCCTCCTTCCAGTCTCCTGGAATTCTGCAGTTGCCATAAAATTGCATGGCCTGCACTGGTATCCTTGAGCTAGTTTTCCATCTAGAGGTAGGGGAAATAGGATGAATTTTTCTGCTCAGTTGTAGTTTGATCAATGGTATATATTGCGAGAAATTTTAGTATATAGAAAGGACAGAGTCTTTGCAGATATTTAGATATTAAAAGGTGACACTCTTTTTGAACATAAGCACACTGCATTTTTTACATCTCATAGTACGTCAGCCTAGATGCAGGTAAGAAATATATCTGGTGATTTCTCTCCTTCACTCCAGCTTCACAGTGGACTGTTTAGCCTTCGTATCAGTGGCTGGAAGCTCAATAAGCTCAATAATTGGTAAAGTCAGCCAATAGCTGCATATAGCTCATAGCATAAAAATACTTAAATTTTGTCTCTAGACCATGACAGTCGTGTCACAACCTGCTGTCAGAAAGCTCAGAGAAGTGGGAGGAATAACCCCAAATATATGCACAGAGGTTCAGAAACATTTGTAGTAGTTACATGCTGGTTTGTGGGTTGCAACACTGTTGTGGTACCTCAGCAAAAACACACATACATGGTTTCTCTGATAACTCAGAGTCATTCTGGACAGAATGAACCAAGCCCAGTGCTGGTGTGAGCAGTCAAAATACTGGTGATGACCATAAGATACATCTTTTAGCAGCACTGAGGTGTATTTAATATACTTACCTTGCATTGATGTTACTGACAGACACATATACAAATTACATGGTTATTAACTATTATGTGCACCTGAATACATGGTTATTTTCTAAACTCATGTACATGTAGACACAGTAAAATATGGCCTTATCTCATTAGACACTTTTCTTTATGTAGGTTTGTACAGCTTGTACCGTGGCTGTACTATAGTCAGGACTGAGGTCTCCACTTCAGAGCAGTCTAATTGATGGTCCCATTGCTCCTGGGCAATTTTGCACCACTTCAAGCATTATAAACCGTATTCACCATCGAATCCCAAAATAAACATTGTAATATAATTCAGATCCTGATTGTTAAGAGGTTAGGCAGCCTTGCTCTAGTTATTACTTCAGTTAAATGCTGTAATAATAGCATTCTTTGTATTGCAAGCAGTTGAGTGGGTGTGTATGTAGCAATTGCCTAAGTGGGCAGAATTTGCACAGATGAAAATGAAGTAGATGAGCTGTAGTATCAAGTGTGGGTGAAATGCCTCCTTTATACACCCTTTCAGCTTGCCCACACAGGATGTAAACACGAAACAAGGCAGCCTTCTGAAGGGCTGAAGGGTCATAAAACCTTAGAGGAGCATGGGTTTTACTGAATGATCTGTCTAGGATGCTTTACGCTTCAGGAATTTAAGAGAAAAGTGCTTAATAAGACATGTGGTTTTGTGGAGGATTTTTTCCTAACATCTTCTTGTGTGCTGTCAAGTAATTTTCATTTGGTCATTTATGAAACACTAACTTCAAATACTCGACCTAAAATGAAAATTTTATAAATGTTTTCTTCTGCATCATTAAGAAAAGGCTATATGAATTATAATCTTGACTAAACCACAGCAGATAGAAAAGGTTAAAGCCTGTTTGAGTTTTTTGAGAATCTGAACATTAGAGAACACACTTTTTTTTCACAGGGAAATGTTTTTAAAGACAAATGAGAAGATACTGTAACTTCATTTCAAGTGGCAGGAGTGTTGCATTCTTAAATAAAACCAGGAAACCCAGCCAGAATGTGACAAACCTCACTATAGGCTGATGAGAAGTCAGAAGCTGTAGTCAAGTTTCTTACCTGGACAGTTTTTGATATGATATGAAGTACAACAGACTAATGCCTGCGTAACATACTTGGTTCAGCGTCACTAAGACATTTGAACCATTTGTTCAGTAAGCCACTCTTTCACACAGATAATGACAAAACATTTGGACTATTTTATACTTCCATCTGTTTGAGATCAGGTTTTACCATCACTGGTAGGACAGACTTTTCTGTCTCTAGTCCTGGTAACACGAGGAACTGAATTCAACCACACCTGACAGACCTAACCATAGAAGGGCAGTGACAATGATCTCTGGCATCTCTCCAGAGACAACAGTGTTGCCCAATTCTGCTATTCAAAGAAGTAGATGGGCAACCCTCTATGGCCAGAGTAGGACTGGAAGGGATCGGGTCACCTCAAGAGGTGATGAGGTCCATCTCCTTGCTTAAGGAAGTGCCTCCTATGTCTGTGTCTTCATAGATGTTTGTCTGTATCAGTCTGAAAAAAAATCTAGTGATAGAGATTACCCCACAACACTACAAGGTTGTTGTTGTTATTTTGTTATAAGTCTTATGTAAAGCACTTTAATATTCCATTAAAATTAGTAGTAATCACAGATACACATCCATTTTCTTTGTTGCAATTTTAGACGTTCAATTCCTGGCACATGAAAAAATTGTAGGAGCTATTCAGGGATATGTTAAATAAAGTAATCTTTGCAATGAAAAAATAATAAATCATGATTTCAAGTAATTTTGCAAAAGTAATGCTATTAACTGAAAGAAACCTGAAAAATGGGGTGAAAAATTAAGCTTATATTTTAGTAATAAGAAAGTGAATCTGACCCATCATATTTTCTTAATTAGACTGCTTTAAAACATTTTTCTCCCCTGCATGTTTTTCAATTCCCTTTTTCTTTCAGAAGAAGTACCAAACTGCTTCTTGAACTTAGTTCTTTTTTTGTCTAGATTTCAATTTCTAGATTTTCAGTGATCAGCCACACTTTGTACCTGATCAAACTAGGATTTTTCAAGGCCTTGTTGACAAGTAAGGAATTAAATTGCTGATTTACAACACCGTGACTTTATTCTATCCTAGATTTACTGGTATCTAAGGTTACATTTGTAGCTGCAATGGCTACTAGTAAAAACTTCTTTATTAAAAAATTAAATCAACATGTTTCTAAAATAGAACCATCCATGAAGGAAAAAGTACAATCTTCTGCATAGTCATGTTTCAGAATAGTCTGAATTTAGTAGACATTCTGCAATGTGTTAAACTGCATTCATTTTACTTCACTCACTGTGCCACAGAGCTTTCTAATAACACTGCTGATTCAACAGAGGAGGATCCACATTTGAGCTCATTTTGCACTACTCTAGCAGTCTGAGGACACCTGAAAAGTTGCTTACTATTCATACATCTCTAGGGCTCTTTCACAGCCTTAGAGATGGGTCTAAAATAAGGAATCACTAAAAATATGCAGTTCATATTTAAAATGCAGTTCATGTAATGCAAATGTAATTCATTTGAAATGCAGTTCATTTTTAAAATATGTATTGTATTTTCACACATATTCATTCCCATGCCCACCATGTGAATGTGCCTATGCTCAGCCAGCTGGGATCAAATAACGTGAATCAGAAAAATCATCCTTCTTCTCGTATTTGCTTCTGAGGGCATTCTGTAATAAGTACTGCTTCCACCTGTTTGAGGATTGAACTCATTTCCTTTTCCTGTCTGGATAACTGGCGTTTTTCTCCAGAGTTCATGAAGTGATTTCCTGGAAGATATTTCTGGATAAGGAGTCTGAGCCACAGAACAGTCTATTCAAGTCATCAACCAGCAGGAGCTAAGATGGTTAAGGATGCTAGCTGTCATCTGGCCCAAGCACTTTGATGTAGTTCTGTTTCTTTTGTCCCTGGTTACAGGAAGTTAGATGGGGGGGTAACAAGTACTGGCCAGAGATATTCTCATCACTGATTGCCAGTTTTGCCTTTGAGAAAATTATGGAATCTTGCTCAGTCCGCTATGTTCTTGCATGTCACGATTAAAATCATACTTGATCATTTAGCATGCATATTGCCAGAGATTTTATCCTGGATGGAACAGAAAGAAGAATTAAGTAAGTGGTTTTCATGTGAAATTTCACTGGGTTTTTTTCAGTGAGAAATCTCAGGAGTTTGCCTTTTTTCTTCCCAGATTACTAGCACAGAACTCTGTGGTGCTCTTCCATCCCAACCCACGGATGCCTGACAATGGCTCAAATGGGGGCTCATCTGCATTTGTAGAATGCTTGTTCTTTCCTTCTTAAAGAAGTGCTCACTACTATAAAAATGGATCCATGAAACTTACTTGACAAAATGCACCAGCTTATCAGTCTAGTTTGTTCTTGGACCTTTCTATCTGCTCAATTATTTTTTTAATCATCTTGAACTCTTGGTTGGAATTGAAGGAGTCTACCATTTTTTTAGGTCAGTCAAGAATTATATCATCTGGTAGTTAACTGAGGCCACTGTGTGGCATTTCTGTATTTCAATATTTCCAGAAAGACATACATTTCAATATCTAATTATACACAACTTTGTTAAGGGATCGGCCAACTTGTTCTCATCTGTAGAAGACTGTCGCTTAGTAAGGCCTGGTGTCATTATTTGCAGCTTTCCTGGATCTACCTTGTGAACTCCTGGAAATTTATTTATCATTGTGTGTATTCAGGAAGGTGTTTTTCCCAGTGATAACAGCTGCCATGAGGTTGGAGGAGATCAAGACCGCTGTGGCTGCTTCTTCCAATGTAGTATTCTTTTTTGGCTGGGTACCTCTGCGACAATTTTTTCCCAGATGTTAAAATTTAATCAGAGAATTAAATTACCTGTGCTCTTTCCTAAACCTTGCAACTCTGAGGCTGAGGCGTGTGCTGCAGATACCAAGAAGGCAATCTCTTTTTTCCTCCTCAATACTATTTTTTTGGATGGCCTGGGAAGCTGATCACATTAGCAGCCAAGAAATCCAGAGGTACAGTCACCTGCACACCAGGAAAGCACAACTACAGAGCAGATTGCATTGAGGCTTGTTATGACATGCTAAGGTAGATGGAAGTGTCCTCTGTCATCACAGCCCATGCCGCCAGAGTTCAAGCTGTATCTGTGGCCTCGGTGTACCGAGGATGTGTACTGCCATTCTCACATTTCCCACGTCCCATCTCTAACTGCATCATAAAGCAATGCATATGAGAAAAGTCGTATTACATACTGATGTACGCATATAATGATGGGCTTTGAGCTAACATTTTCTACAAAAGAGTGAGATCTGGAAGTGAAATATTTCCGTGAAAACAAGTTCACTGCTCAGCAGTAACACAAGTGAATGTTTCTAAGAAAGAAATATTGCTTACATAATAGAGGTGTACCTTTTGCATATGGTCACAAGAGAGAGAAAATCCACATTTCTTATCTGCCTGAGAGATTATGAAACCCATCACTCAGTAACTGTGAGCAGCTCCTGAAGGTGTCCCATGAAGTTAACATGCATATAAACAGCCACTTGAAAGTAAAAAAGAAAGTGACTTCCCCCAGCCGTGGTCCTTTGAAATGTATTGCCTTTATGGGTATTTACTTCTTGCCATTCTTCCTTTCTCTTCCAGAATCTGTTGAGAACATGGATTCTGGGATTTTGGCATCAGGAGAGTGTCTGGCTGATGCCAGACATTTTCCAACCCGCATACTCATGCGATGGGCATGGAGGGAGCTGGAGGGATTGTGACCTCCATACTCCCTCTAAGACTGAAAGCTCTTCAAGCTCTGAAGAGCAGACACACCAGTGTGCAAACCCGCACGAGGATAGCGCACCTTCAAGACTCCAGTTACTTTGCTGCTGAGAATACCTAACAGTTGGCATAATCTGGCTAGTTTTTAACAGAATAGCAGCTTTGATACAGGATACAAGCTCAGGATTGTCTCACGTCAGAAAAGCCCTAGTTTGCTGAGCTTCAACGGACACGTAAATATTCGTTAATCCCTAAGGATTGAAATAATTCTGGTGGAAGATTATAAAAATATCTAGATGGTTTTAAATGCTGTTATTACCTGTAATTGTTAGCTAAAGATGAGTCCTACAGAGTGCACTCCCTGATGATTTCGTCATAGTATTACAGAATTCATCTTGAGTTAATGGCCTTTTTCAGCTGCTGCCCTAGGCTTTGTGACTGCCTGTTTGCTCTGTGACTCAGTGCCACAGCTGAGATTATTCTTGTTTCCAGCCATCAAGGGTACTGATTGTCCATAAAACTCCAAACCTAACAACTGAAATTGCAAACAAAATACAGTTTCTGCTGGTAGGATGTCTTTACTCCTTTCATCCTCAGGTAGGAAGATACTGAAATTATTACAATTTATATTTGAGAACATGTAGTTGAATTAATGAGTCAAAGAGTACCTGAAAAAAAGATGTCCTTTTTAATTCCCTGAATCACTAAAAATACATTTTCTGATGTTCTTTTCATTTTCTTTTATTCTTATTCATTTTTTAATATTCTTAAAATACATTTCTTAAGGTACTCTTAAAAATAGAGGATACTTACTGAGAAGTGTCTACAGTTAAATGCAGCTGTCATTACACTGATGTTTTCTACAACATCATAAGCTATAGGTAGATTGCTATATAGCCTGCTCAGTTAATAGGGACTTCATAATATAATAACTTCATAATATAATAATTTCATAATAAGTTTTGCTTTATAGTAATATAGTCCAATGACCCTAACAAAACATTTCTCTCCTATACCTTCTAGGGTTATCAGAACAGTGGCTTTGTCTGAATCATTCACCCAACAAGACAGATTTGCTAAATGTGCAGCTGAAAGTAACTGATAGGAAGAAGAAAAAAAAAAGAGTTGAATAGATTTTTATTTTCTTAGTTTTCTTGCCTCAGTGGTGTGCCTCCGTGTGATGACGCATCAGTGAAATACCATCTCTTGACCATCAGAAATATGGCCAGTATGATAAGGTGTTTAAAGTCAGGGACTTCAAGATTCAAGCTCCTTTTGTATCCTGGTCAGAACTTACCAGGATCATTAAAGTAAAAGTGAGAGAACAAACCATTATTTGATTTCACATCTGTGGGTCAAGACCATCTTTGAAACCAATAGCAGTGTTATTTACCTAGACACTGTTAAGTCATGGAGCTGATATTAGTGTCATACTTCGTAAACAGCTCAATCAAAGTTACCACAAATAATTAATTCTTCCATTAACACCACCCAGATGTGGAAATAATCTTATTAATCATCCTGGGTAGAGCAGTGCCTGTAAATAATGTTGCATAACAGTTGACATTATATAGAGACTTTCTGCATCAATATTTTTCTTTATATATTTTACATATGTCTAGATACAGACTGAGCTATTGGGTTTTGTTCTTTTTCTAAAAAGGGTTTCATAAAAAAACCTAAGGATTTTTAGTACCTTTAGTGCCTTGATGCATCTGTACCCACTTGCACAAACTAATATGTGCATCCTACGAGAGGAAAATTATGCCCTGTTCATCTACAAAAGAGATCAGCTAACATTGCAGTAGTGAGCCTATGACTGGCAATTTGTGACTTTAAATTAGCAACGTCCTTTCTATTTAGTGCTTGTTTGTATAAATTATTTGTAAACGATACAAAACCAGATTAAAAGGTCCTAAGTGCTTTAAATATATTACAGATGTATTTCCCTTCACGTAATAGTGGGAGTTGCACTGTCTGTTGAAATAATCTGTTGAAATTCTGCAGGACTAGATGTATTTTAATGCAAGGTTACCACTTCGTATTCCACTCCTTCTATTTGTTAGTGAAGATTTTCTTTTCCTCATCTTATACAAAATTATTCATTATCATTTGAAAAGGACATTAATTGCTTAAAGGCCTGGCACCAGATTCAGAACAGGTAGCCTGCCTTATGTTTAAAGCTGGAGAAAGCAGTAAGATAGTTACTCCCATCATAAATGGAGACTTTGAGGGAAGTTAGAGGCAGTTTCTGACAAAATTCAGTGGAGTACAACAATTGGACGTCTGGTACGTTATAAACTCCTGTTCTATTGACATGTTACTGCATAAAGTTTAAAGAAGTCCCTCAGGCATTTCTAAAAATTATGCATATGATGATAACTGCCACTTTTCCCAACTGGTTATGAAAAGGAATCTTAGGTTTGGAAGGTAAAATGTCTTTTCCATCTCTGACGGTGTATGCCACATGGCCACAAAAAGATCATCAAGATTTTGAAAAAAAATAGCCAGGTATTGCAACAGTGGCCTGAAACATTCAAAAGCATTGGCTGCTGAGACTTGTAGCGTCCTGATCTCAGAATATCCACCCTATTATCGTCCTCCCAAATTATCACACCATATCCAAATTCTAAGCAGGCTCACATAAAATTCAGTGGAATTCCTGTGAAAAAAAAATAAAACTGAGACAGAGTTTAAAATTACAAAAATACATTGCAGAGACCCTGAGAGGTCATCTTGTCCATCCCTACTTTAAAGGAAGTCCAGCTATCTCTGATTATCTCTGACTGACAGTCATTTTGCATTTTAAATGAGAAAGCAGGCAGCTTTGCAGTCCGGAGGGTTCAGTATTCAATCCCATGACTTCCCCCTGTAAGACGTAGGGTCTGCCACTAGAACCCTTTAACTGGGAGTGTTTCCCTATTAATGAGTTTCCCATCCTTCGTATTTTCTTGCTTGCAAGAAAGCATTTGTAGTTCTTCAATCTCAGCACCTTGGCTGGCAAATTCTTCCCTGTCTAAATATGTCTAGGCTTGAATTAGCAAAAGTGCATTTTTAAAGTTGCTTTTTGTCTACCACTTGTGTGATGGGTTCACAGATTTTTCTGACAAGTGAATTTAAATATATCTGTAATTTCCTGATTAAATGTGTAGCCATAATACGCAGAGTTGTTTTGCTTCCTTCTCTCCCCCAAAATGTGTCTTACTGATTTCTGGTTTGAGGGATTTTTTTTAAGTCTTCTTTGCATTTTATAACTGTGTTTTTCCTAAGTTATTGATGATAGATAGCATTCAGTTTTTGTCATATGCGTTCATGCAGGCATCGTGGCTGCCTTCATGGACCTTCATGCAGCTCCACTAAGTGACAATACACTGGTCTCCGTCCTCGCATTCCTGGAAAGTAATAATTACTCCAGAAGGTCAGTGTCATTAGCCTCTATGAAAGGGTTGACATACTCTCAAAGAGTATAGAACTCTAAATATATTTTGTGGAAGACTATATTATTACTATTTCATTCATGATGCTTAAAGGATTTTTGAGTTTGGGTTTTTTTGGTAACCCTGAGACCATGGCAGTTTCTCAAGCAAGGCTCTTTATCAAGAGCAACTGATGGACTGATCTTACACCTCTCCTGATATATCAGTAGAAGAGAAACCAAATGAATGGTCCCATTTTGCATGGATATTTCTTTTCCAACATGTAATTTGCTATCAGAAGTGTGAACACAGTTCCCTCAGTTTTCACAAGCTAAATCTGGATTGCATTGTTAACTGTTTTTGATAAAAAGCAATTCCAGAACTTGTTTTTTTTTAAGTCTTCTATAAATTCACATCCTCAGTTCTCACACTATTATTTTTCTTTAGCAGTTGTGATCAGGAATAAGATTAATTTCTATTGAAAATACCTTTTAAGTTCTGTAATCATAATTTCAATATTGGTGTCACGTGAGGTTTTTGTACACAGCTCCACTTTCTTTTGCTTTCCTGCTTGAAGAACAGTGTTTTGATTTGTACATTCTCTCTTTGTTGTAATTCAATGATAATGAATTTAATGGTAAGTATTTTTTATTGTCTTTTTTCTTGTTAGTAAACAGCATTAAAAATTAATTGCTCAGTAAAAGCAAACACAGACAACTTACTCAGGAATACAGATAAGAGCCAATTCATTTGCCATATGAACAAACCACATCAGAGTTTTGAACAAATAAAGCCAAACAGGAAAAAGCAACAAGCAATCATTTTATTTTTTAAAAAATGGGATTTTTAACATTTGGCAAAAAGTTTGATCTGGTTGATATTTTTTTTCTGCTCAAAGAATATATGTAAGCTGACTTGTCCTTCCGCAGTGGTTTTTATATTTTTCCTTGGCCTGCAGAGAAACTGCAAGAGACATGAGGCTGCCTGACTCCTCAGAACTGCTTCAAAGTCCAATGTCTCTTCTCCATGGGGGACCTATGGTCACCCTTGCCAGGGAGAACGAAGACCCTGAAGTACAGCTAGTGATTTTCTTTACCTGATCAAGAGGAGGAGTGTCTCTGATGGAAAGCTTTTATCCCATCCAGTCTTATTCAGACGAGAGAGAAAATTTGCAGCTCGTCCAGAGTGGATACCTCTTTGACAGGCCCAAACCTTAGCACTATAACATTCTCTATTCAAATACTAAATTTTAGCCAAACCACATAAACCTTTTTGAAAAGCCACCAGAATTTTCTCTGTATTGAACAATTTTAAAACTACAGGGATCAAATATGTACCACAGTAACACACTGTAACTTCATCTCTCCTTCTCTTACTCCTTAAAATATGCCATTTCATTCAACCTCCTTTTAAAATGTATCTGTTTCTGGCTACCCACTGAATTAACTACTTCTCTCCCAATTCTGTTTTCATATATCTCCCTTTTGATTGTCCAAGTCTTTTGAGGGATTCAGAATAGTAGTTCACAGCCTTTTGGATTTTGGTAGCTAATTCAAGCAGGAGATGAGTCAGTAATCAACCACGATTGGTTCACGAGGCAACATCCTTCTGGCAACATCCTTCTTGAGGAAAGCAAGATGTCCAAAAGGTAGTGTAAATGTCCAAATCAAGCTTGCTTTGTTGGAACATCTTTTTTTTCAAACATTGCCACTCATTAAGTTTCCTCAGTCTGTTTTATCAAGGAGAGCTGGTTCAAACAAATCTAAGCATGTAAAATTAGGTGGCATAAACATTGCTGTCTTTCTGTTTCATTTCTGCTGTGTTCAGCAGGGATGAAATTTGTACTTGGCAGGAAAATAAACAAGCCTTCAGTGTGAAGAAAAACCTTAATAGGAACAAGCTATTCAACTCCCATTTATAATATAAAAACACAGAACTGAAAAGAATAATGGGGGCAAATCCAGTCTCCAGAAATCTCAGGTACAGGCAGATACCTACTGAAGAAGCCCACAGAGCATCTACTCCTCTTGTGATCACACATGATGCTTCCACATCACCGAGCTTAAGAATTTTAATAAGAGGTCAAGAGCCATAACAATTAAGTGTCAGAGGACAAGAATAGGACAAATTAAGGGAGTTGTCAATGACAGAGTTATCTGCAACAAGAAGGAGTTTTTTGAAGAAAACTCCCAGATGGTGGGAAAAACCTGTTGTCCCTGCAAAACTGACTAGGTGAAGATTCTCTGTTGACTGCAATTCTGGCAAAACAGATCGATGCTGAGCACCTAAGCAGTATACACCACAAACACATCTTGGTTGTTTTAATGTCAGTAGAAACATAAAGAGATTTTGTCCTGTGAGCCCAGGGTTAGGAAAGAAGGGGAAAGGTTAGGAAAGAAGCGGAAAGATTAGGAAAGAAGCAGAAAGATTAGGAAAGGGGGGAAGAGTTTTCTGCCCTGCTCCAAAGACAAGCAGCAGAAGCCGACACATGAGATCAATATAATGTTTGCCTTCTGTTACACAAATGTAAATAAAAGTCTCCTTTGCTTGCCCTTTTGGAGGAAGTAACACATGCAGTATAGAAGAACTTAATTTTCTCTCCAAGGATCTTCTATATAATCTTTCAAAAAATGTTTCAAACTAGGTTTAAAACCCTTTAGGTTTTTCACACTCAGGACTCTATTTAGGACATTATTCCAGAACTTGGTCTTCAGATACAGTTTCCAGTTTACATGTATTTATTACCAAGATAAGCATTTTATCTTGTGCCAGTATTGTCCCTTAACTTAAACAAATCTCCTTCATGTTTATATGTGGGGGTCTATTTTCCTTTATTTAATTTAGGTCAAAAGGTCATATACTTTAAGCAGATGAAATTCAATTCCTCACCCTTCCTTCTGTTTCATCTCAAGCCTCTCTGGTGATAACCGATGTATTGCAACTGTCTGCAACATTCAACTTCAACCTGTATGTTGCTAGTAGATTTTTGTTATAGAATCATAGGATGGTTTGCGTTGGAAGGGACCTTAAAGATCCTCTACTTCCAAGCCCCTGCCATGGGCAAGGACACCTTCCACCAGACCAGGTTACTCCAAGCCCCATCCAGCCTGGCCTGGAACACTGCAGGGACGGGGCAGCCACAGCCTCTCTGGGCAACCTGTGCCACTGTCCTACCACCCTCACAGTAAATAACTTCTTCCTTACATCTAAGCTAAATCTCCCCTCTTTCAGTTTAAAGCCATCACCCCTTGTCCTATCACCACATGCCCTTGCAGAAAGTCCCTCTCCAGCTCTCTTGCAAGCCCCTGTAGGCACTGGCCGGCTGCTGTAAGGTCTCCCTCGAGTCTAATCTCTTCTCCAGGCTGAACAACCCCAGCT
>JANZLQ010000029.1:11757910-11784948 GCA_026212715.1 Elanus axillaris
GCTGAAACGTCCTTGACTTTAGACTAAACATGACTTAGCAGCAACTGAAAACATCAGAGTGTTATCAACATTCTTCTTACACTGAACCCAAAACACAGCACCGGACCAGCTACTAGGAAGATGCTTAACTCTATCCCAGCTGAAACCAGGACATGGTATCGCAGCTCTGTCACTCAGCTGATGAGTCTTTTCTCACTGATAGTCTAAAATGAATGAAAGCTCAGGTTGATGTTCCCATGAATTTTAAGAACAGCTTTGGGGGGGGGTGGTAATAGTTCTGCAGTTCTGTGGTTGGGTTTTTTTTGCCTTCTGTCTAAAAATGCCATACTTGAAAATAAACTCTTATTTTATTGTACTGTGTTACTGTGGACTAGATGTCTTCCAGAGGTCCTTTCCAGCATTAAGTTATCGATTAGGCAGTGAGCTACAGTCGTCTTTACAACCCCAGATTCATACATTCACAGCTAGTGCTAACAAGTGAAAGTGCCAGGTAAGGTAGTAGTATGGTGAAAGCCAGTGGCTGTGCCTTATGCTACTGGGAGAGCTTCTGTGAGGGAGGTGCATTTGAAATTGGTCCTGCTTAAGATTATTAACTCTACAATGTAACTAATACTGGTATGTTGTCCCTCAAAGACAGGTAAAGATATGTGTGTGTGGCACTTGTGCCTTATTGGTCAGATTCAGGTATGTGCAACAACCTAACTGTAGCTGCAGATGTGCTTTGGGGACAGGAAGATAAGGAATTAATTTATGCAGAAGGAAAATATGATCTCATCTATTTTTTTTAGGTTCACGGGGGTCATGTGGCTCAAATTTGAATGAAAAAGAACAGTTGCTGCTTCATAACCGAGATGAAGATGAGGATGAAGAGCCTCCTGAATACAGACATACCAAAGTCAAGAGAAGGCAAGTCATGAACTTTAGACTAGCTTTTTTCTCAAGAAGCCCAGGTCCAGAAGCTTCCTGATTTATAGTAACTATTTGTTTGATTGAGACTGTGACTTAAATCTTCAGTACAAAGCCACATAGTCTTCTATCACTGATTATCACTTTATCCGGCAACAAGCAGTGGATTACTTCTTTTCTGTTGTTTTATGAAAACAATATATGGCCTCGATGACCATGCAAGGTGATGGTACTATTCTTGATCCACTGAAGTATAAGAGTTTGTTAAACTGGATAGGACGACTTGCTTATTTACGTCTAATGAGTGTAGATGACACAAGAATGATAGTAAATAATTTGTATTGTTTGACCAAACTGTTTGCTGCCAGTAAAGTGCTCAGTGCTATGGCAATCATAAAATAGCTAATCTCTACCTTGTTAAAGTCTTTTTCTTCTCTAAAAATTTATTGTCTCAAAGATGATGAGATGGCTCTTCCTCTTTAATAAATTTAGAAACTCAAAGGTGAAGGGATGAATGGAATTATTATCTGCTAATCATGTAGCTTTGGTTTTGTTCTAATATTTTGTTGTTGCCATAGCGTTAATAATAGATAATATAAATAACATAATAGGTGATGAAGATAATTTGGAAATAGGGTGAACAAACACCATCTTCATCAGTTCCATGTAGGGCTTGGTATAAAATATTTTAAGAGGTCGTTTGGAATAGTTGGAATGTTGTAACCCCGATAGAAGGACATACGTCCCTTGAATTGCGTAAAAAAAAAAAGTTTTGTGCTCATGCATATGAATAGGCTGGTGTTATCTGCCTTGCTTGGTTTCAGCAGTGTGTGGAAGAACTTACAAAGCCTATATTTAAATGTTTTAAATATATGAGTTTCGTAGTGGTATTATCTGTAAAATAAGAGTGGTTTTTACAGTAAGTAACATTGTCATCTGTGTTTTTTCCTAGCCATGAACTGGATGTGGATGAGAACCCAGTGGAAGATCCTGAGGAGACCTGCTCTGTTTTGGGTTTCAAGTGTGGCACAGGACAAAAGTAATTGCTTATGAAGAACTCGGGGGTTTCTTTATAGCAAGTCAGCTCTCTTGTTATTGTTCAAATAGACCATTCATCTCCATTCCCATTTTGTTAAACTTTTGAAGATGATTCCCCAAGCTAGTCTCTGCTCTTAATAAAACTGTCATCCTTTGGCTAGAGAGAGACACACAAAATTACAGAGACTAATTAAAGAACAATAAAAGTGCTTTGAAACAGAAGTGTAATTCGTAAGGTACTTACAGCTGTGTAAATGTTAAATGGCTGGTCAGCTACTTAAATTAGAGTTTACAGGCTCTGACAATGAATGGTCTTAAGAGTTTGGAGTCCTGTGAGCTTAGGTCATAGTTATAGCTGTTTTATATTAGAGTGAGGTTGCCTTATACTAGTAAAATGTTGCTGTACTAATAAAGTGTTGCCAGGGTATAGACCAGTGAAATTTCATTTTTGGTGGTATGACCTAAAGATATGGTGGTCAGTGCTATAAAGTAACCTCACAGGGCACAGGTGGACTGTAGCTTAGGTCTAGCGCTTCTGCACATAGCTGTTTTGGAGGTTCTTTACAGCCACCACAAAGATGTTTTATTCTACTAATCAAGGTAGTTTTTCATTTCCTCTTCTTCAGGCTGGTCTGGGAAATTGTTTCTGCTTAAATTTATAGACCTATTAGAAAAAAAATTATTAAAAGAAAAATTTAAAACCAATTTGGGTAAACATTTTCCAATAAAAATATTTAAAAGTTTTCATGAAGGTATGTTGTTTTGCAGCTACATCTAATGACATAATATTTTAAGAGTGGAGCAAATGTCTCGTAAAGAAATTTAGATTAAATCATTTTCTGTAGGCATCAATATTCATGTTAAAGCTTCCAGATTACAGATTAACGAACTAAGTCCTTATTTTATTTCTTCTTTTTTTTTTTTTTATTTCAGATATGGTGGAATTCCAGATTTCACCCACCGAAGTGTGCAGTACTTGGAGAAAAAAGCAAAACTCAAGTCCAAATTCTTGGATATGCGTAAACCAAGGAAGAGCAAAAACACACACATCTTCTTTACAGACGGATCTGAAACATCTTGTAAAAAAAATAAAACTTTGAAGAAGGTAGTTTTAATTGTTAGTGTTGCTGTAATTTGTAGATTTATCTATTCCCTTAGCTGATGTTGAATTACAAAAATGAAAAAAAAAACCTAACTGCCCAGAGTAGGTGGCATTTTTGAAGTGTCGGTCCACTGCTCTTTATTCTTTCTTTCTTTTTTTTTTTTCCCCCTTGCTTAGTTGAAGAGTAGTGAGGTTAGTTAGGGTGGATATGGGAAGGCATTGGTGGACTCCTGGCAATCTATCAAGAAGAATACGAGCTTAATGGCGAAGTTATTTGAAATTCATTCTTAACATCTGGGTGCATCGTTCCTTTAGAGGTGTGTGTAGGTTTCTGTAGTTACTAAAAGTATCTCTGATTTTGAAATGGGTGTGAGAGCATTTGTTAGTGCTGGGATTTCAGCAGTGAGAGAAAGGTGTTTGTATAGGTTAGTGTATTTCACGTAACTACATGTTCTTAGTAACTTGTATCAACCTTTTTGCTTACACCTCCACCTGCATTTATTTTCATGTATAACTTTATGCTGTTGGGTTTTTTAACTCAGAAATTAGTAATGAGTAGAAAAACTTGTTCACTGTAGATTTTTCTTAGTTGAGTCTCTTTAAAATCTGTTACCTCAGACTTTCAATGTTAGTTTGCTGCCTTCTGGGATGCTTGGCATTCCCTAACACCCAAGCGCAAAACACTGCTCTCTGGTGACAGCATATACTGTATTGAACTCCAGTCCCATTGCTGTAATTTTAGATCAAAGGCTTGACCATTGCCATCTTGTACCTGAGGCCAGTATAGTTCGAGGGCAACTTTAATTATGTGAAGAAAAAAAAGTTATAAATTTCCTCAGACTTTCTGGTAAGGAACTGTCCCAGGCCTAGCGCTGCTTGGAGCAACTGTAATGTAAAAATGAGCATCTGCATATGCCTTTGAAGAGTTTCGACTAGCATCTGCACATTGGTTAGGATGTAATGTTGAGCTCTCTATGGTGCAGCAGAATCCTTTAGCACATGCATTGTTTGGTACATCTTGGAGATGAAGCAACTAATGTATGAAGGTAATTTTACCTGTTTATGCTAACCTGAAAGGTGGAATACAGCTTCTCTGAATGCAGATTGGAGAAAAGATAGTTAATTAACAAGTAGTAGTTTTGGTCACCTGTGCTGTGGCAAATCTGACTCTTTGTATTCCGGATATTGCTTGAGAATGATTTACTGTATTTATCGGTCAATTTTAAGGAGTTTTGCTTTTTCAACTAGCTGGTATCTAGTTCCCAAAGACAACTTGCTTCCAAATGTTGTAAAAAGGGAGCACAGTTAAGGACTTCCTGAATGTTTTGACTCTGGATAGTTTACTTTTTTTCAAAATACATGTGGCAGAGAGTGCGTGCATGGCAGGTGCTTTTGAACTGTGAGGCTTTTAAACTGTGCTCTCGTTAGCTGGTTAACAGCACCATCTAATTGTCTGTGGTATTG
This sequence comes from Elanus axillaris, assembly GCA_026212715.1. NCBI lineage: Eukaryota > Metazoa > Chordata > Aves > Accipitriformes > Accipitridae > Elanus > Elanus axillaris. The sequence continues at coordinate 11,762,421 of JANZLQ010000029.1, forward strand.
GACAATTTGCAGGTGGAAGAGTTCCTAAAGCGGGTTAATACACCCGGGGAGGAAGGCACATCCCAGCCAGCCTCCCTTCAGGGTAAAGCGGAGGCATTGCCTGCGAGCAGTGACTCGGAGGATCAGGAGAGCGTTGCTGCCGCCCAGACTGTGACGCTCAACACTGAAAATGAAAAGCCGCTGTCTTCCAGCCCGGCCTTCGCAGAACCTGGAGGGAGTAACTGTGAGGAGGGAGCGCAGGACGCGGCAGTGAGCGGCTCCGATGGCCAGGGCGCCGGGAGGCAGGAGCATGGCTGCGGGCGGCAGCTGATCTCTCTGGATATTCCCGATTATCTCCAGGCAGAGGACGTCAGCCAAAGTACATCAGTTTCCCACAAACTGGGGATGAATTGGCAGTGCCTTCCCAAATTACAGTGTTGTGTGGTATTCGTTTATTCAGAGAGAGTCGTTAGGTCAAGGGGCAATGAGGATGACTGAGAGCTGTGCTAGTGGAAGTAGCTTATTCCTGGAGCGCCAGAATCCCAGGTCTTGTCTTTAATATTAGCAGTATTTCTTTTTAGGTAGACAGTCATTGTTGATCCTAGATGTGATCTAATAGGTCTCCAATTCAGACCCTTTTTCCCCAGTAAGGATAAGGGTGATTAACTTCAGGTAGATGCACAGACTGTTGGGTTTTGTGTTCTCACATGCACATTGCTGAGCTTTGGGGAGCGTGTGTTGTTAAAATTATTTTCTAGAGGGGGGAAAAAATATTAGGAACTTTTCTATTTAACACTGTAAACAAAGGAAAACAGGATTATTCAGGGTTCTACATACAGTTTAATCCTTCCTACAGTAATCCTACACTAGATTTCTAGTGTAAAACACTTGTCTAGATTGATTCTTATGCCTTCTGTACATGGGGGCATTAAATTAGTCTCTGATCCACTTGTTTGCTGACTATGTAGTTTACTGTTATCAGCTGAAATGATGGCTAGCCTGTTAAGGCTCTTAAGTAATGGGTGAAGTGTTACAATTTTTAAGACTGTGACTGATATCTGTCAGGTAATGCTATTCCCTTGATATACAGGATGCTCTTTTTTTAGCTTAAACCACTAATCTGCATACTCTGGCAAACAGTAATAGACAACGTTTAGCAGTGTTGTTAAACGTAAGCGTCTTGTATCTTAACTCTCACCTACCTACCAATTACATTCCTAGCCTATGAGAACAGTGATTGTTAACTTTTGCAGTGTCTTCCTGCTGTAGATGAAAAAATTACCACAAAGAAGGCGGCGAAAAAAAGGAGGAAGAGGAATAGAATTGCACTGGGAGCTATACCTGCCGAGATTGCTGCTGATCCAGAGCTGGCCAAGTACTGGGCACAACGCTACCGGCTTTTCTCCCGGTTTGACGAGGGAATTAAACTAGATAGAGGTATGTTTAGTACAAAGTGCGCTGACTTGGTGTTATAAGATGTATCCAAACCTGTGGCCCTTCTCACAGTTCATTACTGATTTTCTTATAAGAGGAGTGTTACTGAGTGTGTGTTTGCACCTCTGGATAAATTCCATCCCCCGGCAGGCAGGCAGGCAAACAGAAGTCTTGGACTTCAGTAGAGCCTCTAGCATGGGACCACCCCTGTTTGTATTAGTCCTGATTGCCAGAGATCATACTGTACCCAGATTATGCTTAGTCAGGACTTTCTCAGAAACTCGATGGCATTTTTCTATTTCTATATTTTATAAAATAATTTTGTGAAACTTCCAGATATGCTGATGGATCTAGCTTTATTCTGTTTTGTTCTGACTTTCAGCAGTCGCTTCAAAATTAATTTTTTCCATGTTTACATGGAAACCACTTCCAAATCATATATTTATAGGTAAAGGAGGAATTAGGATTACTGTTTTTTTGTATCTTGGGTTTGGTGGTTTTTTAAGCCTTTCACTTCTAATGCTCTCGCACATAAACATGTAGATTATTTGGCAGACCAGACATTGCTGTAAAGAAAATAACATGTCGGACAAGAGAGAATATATTTCTGGGTTTGTTACAGAGCGTAATTGTGATGTATAAAGCTTTTTCATAGCTGTCTCACTGGACAGTGTCCTTGATAAACCAGAATCCTCAGCACCGCGTTCGACATTTACCAAGATTCAGGCATATCTGTTTGCTTCAGTGAGACTTTTGTTTGCTTAGCAAATTGCTGGACTGACCAGAGCTTATCATCTTCAAAGCCTGTATTTCCTGGTCGAATGCTCTAAGCCAAAATTGCTAGGATTAATGCTAAACCTTCAGTTGGGGGGGGGGGGTTGGTTGTTTGTTTTTAATTTAGGTGACCTTGAAATAAGAGACAAAAATGCACTTCTTCCCTTTCCTTTGCAGAGGGTTGGTTTTCTGTTACGCCTGAGAAAATAGCTGAGCATATTGCCATCCGTGTTAGTCAGTCATTCAACTGCGATATCATAGTGGATGCGTTCTGTGGGGTTGGAGGAAACGCTATTCAGTTTGCGTTGACCTCAAAAAGAGGTAAGCAGGTGTTGTATACAGTGCATTATTCTGTTGTTATATTTCAATCTTTTTCTCTAAAAATTGGGGTATGCACTTTGTTCACTGATTTTTTTATTATTTTATTTTCAGGGCTTTTGAAGCAACAGAAACTTTTTTGCTTCAGACTCACAATATGAGCTTTCTGTTTTTAAAAAGGACATATAAAACTGCTTTTCTATCTTAAGTCAGAGTTGGATTTGTGTTGTACTAGTCAAAGTTATTTTTACATGGCATAGTAACTAGTCTATTGGCTGCTCTGAAGATTGCTGGCAAAAGTTGAGTTCTGTTTGCATGCCAACCTGCAGAGATGCCACAAGGCTGCTGCTTTTCCCAATTGTTAACACCAAGTCTGTGTACTCAAAAGCAGGATATGTGTGAATAGTACTTAAAAGACTTCAAGGGGATCACCTGGAGGTGCAGCAGAACCAAATGTAGAAAAGTGATGGTAACTTAATATTAGTGTAAGTTCTTGTTGCCGGCTAATGAAATTGCAGTGAAACATTGAGAGTACTTTCTGTAAAAACATTGACTATTTGATATTCTACTACTCGTCAAAACGCTCTGGTAAAACACCAGCTCATCTAAAGCTTCTGAGTAATTTCTGAGCAAGACAAATGGTAGTTTCTACTGCATTAAATTTGGTAGTCTATGGTCTATTCTAGAAGTACTTTCTAAATTTCACTTAGCTTTTTGTATTTCCTGCCTAAATTTTTATTTCTATGATTATGTACTGCCCTTGTTTCATCTCTCTTGTGCTGTGTCTGGTGGTTTTTTTCAACTTAGTTTTCAGTACAATGTGATTGGCCACAGATAAATGTCTTTAACAAAGGAGAGGAGTAAGTTTCTTATTGACACCATTTAAGCTGTCGGGTTCCTGCCAAGATTGAAGCGAGGAGGACTTCCTCTCTTAGGCAGACAGCCTTACCTCCGCACTACTTCAGCTGAGATGGAGGATTGTCATGGTCATGGATGTGTGACTGCCAAAAGCTAAAGCTTCTCAGCTTTGCCCCAACAGCAGCTGAGCCTTCCCAGTCTTGGCTGCATGGCTTCCCTTGCTGGTTTGTAAATGCAGTGGTTCTGCTCTTGGTGGAATCTCTGCTCCTGCCGTGCAAGGGCAGGTCCTTCACCTCTGAGGAACTGTAGCTTCACGTCTACCATGACCTACAAAACTGAAGTAGTAACTCACCGCAGAGCAGTATAGGTGTGACTTGCATCTGGTGGCCACAGAAGAACGACGTCCTTCTGAAACGTCCTTTTGATGGTCAGGTGGCATTCGCAGTTCGTGTTAACCTGGGCGTTTGCTCTCTCTTTCGTTTGCAGTGATCGCTATTGATATTGATCCTGAGAAGCTCAGTCTTGCACGCAACAATGCTGAGGTGTACGGTGTGGCAGATCAGATAGAATTCGTGTGCGGAGACTTCATGGTGCTGGCTGCTGACCTGCAAGCAGATGTTGTGTTCCTCAGCCCGCCCTGGGGGGGGCCTGACTATGCCACTGCCAAAATCTTTGATATCCAAACTATGATTTGCCCAGACGGATATCCTTTCAGAGTTAAGCATTGTTGTGATTTTCAGTCATTCATGAATGGTTTTCTCTCTTTCTTCTCCTCCCTCTCTTGACATGGGCTTTGCGTCTCCCATTGGCTGAATGGGATGATATGACCAGCTGCTGAAGTCCCAGATGTGCTGCCTTTGTTTAGCCCTCCTCCCCCAGCCTCAGCTATATGGCTTTGACCACCTAAAATTAAATGTTTTTATTATAATATTTTTTATTTTAAAAAAAAAGTCATGAAAAGTTATTCTTCAAAGTAAAAAATCGTTTAGAGAATTGTAGTAGCTTCTTAACTTAAAGCATTAATTCAGCAGTTTTAACTCCTTTACACTATTTTACTAAAATGCCCTGGAGTAATCAAGTAGCCATGTGGTGTATATACATGTAATAACAGTGGTATTGAGCACTCGTTCATCTGGGAAGGTATTAGCGTAATAGTTTCATCAAGTACGAAGTGTGGCGGGGTTTTTTCCTCCAAAATAATCTCAGTTGTTTCCTTTTTGGATAAAATGTAGCCATATTTGTAAGACTAGGGAAATATCTGTATGCATGTGTGAGAGAGATTCCATGAAATGGATTAGAACACAAATATCAAACCAATGTACTGGCTATAAACTACAATCAAATTTCTCAAATACTTCTCTGTAGTTCAGTTAAATTTTCTTTAAAAGTGAGAGTTTGGGCATTTTTTTTCCTACTTTTTAGGGCAGTAATGGTGAAATAGAGTTTCTGCATTTAGACAATACTAATTTCTGCATTTCTGAAGAGTATCTTAACTCGCACACCCATAAGACTAACTATAATTTAACTGTATAATAACTGAATCTGGGTCATACTTTCAAAATGAGTGAATATGAAGCAACTTCTCCTTCCCTATTCTTGTTTTTTCCTTTACTGGCTTCTACATTTGAAATTTTCAGGCTCTCCAAGAAGATCACCAACAATATTGTGTATTTTCTGCCTCGGAATGCTGACATTGACCAGGTGTGTTACTGGATAAACACACAACTTGTTTCACTGGTGTGGGATTTTTTGTATTAGAGGTTATTGTTAGATTTTTTTTTCTTTAAGTAATTAGATGACTGTAACAATTCCCCTGAGTGTCTGGTTTAGTTTCCTCTCTGTATTTTCTATGTTAATTACGTCTTGTAGCTTTTTGCAAAGAAGGGAGCGGTGAGATGGTCTTCTCACCTGCAACATGCTGCAGAACTTCCCAGTGTTATTTCCTGCTTTTCCAAAACCTGGGTCTGACTTAGAGCAGGCAAGGTCTCAAGCCGCATAGTGGCTTGCAGAATTGTTGGTTGCATACAGCTGTCTTGAGGAAACAGGCTGAAATTCACGTGGCCTGAGTATTAGCACCCTGCGGTAAGCACAGCACCATTTGTATGGCAGGTGATGATTCCGTTGCATTTTGCATTACAGGCTGGTGAAATGTCGAAGTGGCTTATGAATCTTTGAACAGGGATCTTAATTTTAGGCAGAGTTTTTCTAATTTCAACTTCTAACCACTGCATTTTATCAAATGTTTCGTTCCCATGATGAAGAATGACCTTACCATGTTTCTACTCTGCTCATGAGCGCTTTTTCCTGGATTCATAAATAGGCAAAGGCATATACATTTCACTTGCATTCTACAGAAGAGCTCAGCATCTCTATGTGGTTGGGTTAGGTGTCTCTCCACCTCCACATCTTGGTCCGATTGGCTGTGAATGTTGTTGATGTGCTCTAAGTGTTCCTTGATGTACATCCACAGGTTTGCCTTTACACAAATGGCTGAGGAGTAACTGCTGTTGCTCGAAAACATGGCGTTGTGGTCACAGCTTAGTTGTTAAAAGCATGTTGCTGGAGGCCTGCATTCAGTTCAGTCATCCAGGCTACAGGCTATGCTCAGGAAAAGAAATAATCTCCTCATGCCCTTCTCTAGAGATTGTGTCAGTATAAGAAAAAAAAAAAAACGCTAAAGCTTGGTGATCTGAGAGCAAGGAAAGAAAACATGAATCTAGCCCACTGTTTAGAGAAAGGTAGTCTTAATCCTGCGTGGACATAGCTGTGTCAAACATGACTGTCCCGAATGTGACCTTAGTGGATAATCTGTTCCATAGGAGACTGGTTATGGGTTTGGCTGCCATCATCTCCGGTGGTATTTAAGAACGAAGTTTCTGAATTTATTGCCACTACACTTGCAGGGCTGTGAATCTCCAGAAAAAAAAAAAAAGATTTGTCATTGAAGTGCCTTAATGGTTAGTGTAGACAGTCATCTCAGTCTGCTCATGGTTTTCCTCACAGTTCTCATCCATCTTACTCTTCTCACGGACCAGATAGGATGGCTTATGCTGCAACAGCTGCCTTGGCAAGGGCTTGTGGACACCATTGCTAAGGTGTAGTGATTTAGCTTGGCTTGTGAAAGTAGTACATAAACTCTAGGGGCCTATAAAAACTTGATGAAGTAAATCTCAAAACATTTTTTGCAGGAGACTAATACCTGAAAACCAAGTAACTCGGATAAGGTAATGTTTGCTGAACAGCTTACCTGATGCCTTAGATTTGCATGGAAATTTCAAAACCTAAGTTTGATTTGTGATAACATTGCTCAGGCATGTAAGATTTGCCTCTTCTGTGTCCTCAGAAATTAACTCTGTATGCTCATACACATATGTAAGGCTTTCAGAGATTGCTTAGCTCCTAGAATAGGAGAATGGTCTAACATGTTTAACGTGTAAGGTGGCAGTTGGTAAGTACTTTGCCTCATCTCTTGTTGACTGGCTTGAATCTACAAGCGAGTTGTGCTTTGTCAGTTAAAGTTGATTTCGAAGCTGACTTAATTGCCATTGCAAACCTCCATGAAGGTGTTTATACTGACTGCAAGCCAGTGTATCAGTGGAAGTTTGCTTGTTTAACAGTGGATCTCAAGCAGAAATGGAAATAAATGCCCAGCACTTAGAAGCAACCTTACAATAAAAATACTGTTTAACCTTTAGTTAAGATGGAGCAAATTTAGTGGAAAATATATGCTTATTTTTACAGGTAGCTATCTAACATAGAATAGGGATCCTGCTGCTGATGTGAAAGCAGGTGGTAGCTGACCTCTATTTAGTTGTGTCTGAGGACTTGGTGTTCATTGCCTTATTGGTAGACAAGACATCCAGCCTTGTTCCGCATGGTTTTGTTGCAAAAACAGTGCTTATTATGTCTGCAGGCACAGCTTTTTCTGTGTAGAGTTTGTCTTGTAGAGAGAGATGGGGTTCTTTGGATTCCCTTACAAAATACGCTGAGTTTAGATGAAAAGGAGAAACGAACTTCTGTACTTCTGCCTCGAGAGGGAGCAGTGAACCAGTGGAATATGGCTGGTGCATTTACAGGAAATGTGAAACAATTCCCCTAATTGCATCAAATCTCCTTGTTTACAAGCATGTACTTGTTACAAAATTTGTAATGTATACAGGTCCATTTTTAGGTTGACTCAGGCTTTCAAAGCATTTCTTCTAGTGAAGGAATAATCAGGAATTATTATATATATGCGTGTACACATACATAAAAAAATATATTGTTTTATTAATAGTCCCTGTAACGTAGCACACACGACACCCTTGTTGATACCCATCTCTTTGCAGCATCTTTACATCTGAGTCTTTCTTAATGTTTTTTTCAGATCCCTTAAAAAAAAAAAAAAGAAAAAAGAGGGGAAGTTGTAGAAACTTACTAGTCAGAAGCATATTAATACTACTTCAGTTCTGGGGGGCTAAACTTGTATTTGGCTGCCAGTCGTATTTTTGAAAAGCAAAACAAAAAGTTTGACCTACTTAGAATTCCTGCAAAGTAGGAAAGACAAATCACTGTTTCAAATAGGTTTGCATATTTAAATCAAAATTACAGCCCAGCAAAATTCAAGTGAAAACACTTGATAAATACTTGGGTAGTTGAAAACTGTTCTTGCCTTCTGTGAGAAGAATTAATGGTATCAATTTAAGCTGATATTATTTTAAAAATTGGGGGGGAAGAGTGAATATGCATGCCTTGGCAAAATTTGGGTGAAAATAAATTTCTTCCCCTTGTTCTGCTGTTGATTGACTCTACTGGCAGCAGGGAACCTGCAGTCAAGGAACGCTCAACCTTCCCCAGCATCCTTCCCCTTCTTGGCTGGTTCATTTCCACCAGATCAAGGGAAAGAAAGGTGATATCTGCAGGAGATCCTACATTTAGGTTGTAATACTCCAGCAAAACATACCAGAGACTTCCACAAGTGACTTGAGAAGCAAGCTTGTTGAGACAGAATGATTAAATGTTGTTTATGAAGTGTTTAGCAAGTTGTGCTCTGCCTCATTGTGCAGAATGGGAAGTGTGTACTCACCTCAGGAACCAGGACTCATCCCAAGTAGCCTGATCTCCTGCACAGACTGGTTTCTCTACCAGATAATACTTCTGTACCTTAATATTTGCAGCGAAGGAGGCGGAACCTGGGATTTGTTGCTGTAAGATCTTCTTCCTAATGGTAGGATAGCTTCTTTTCACCTCATAGTAGAAGGCATACTCAGCTACATAAGATACCAGAACATACCCTCCCAAGCATTCACGTACTAACGTAGTGATGCCCTTGACTCTTCTTATAAGCTGCATGAGTGCTGCTGTGGAGGTATTTTTCTCTCACAGTGGTCAGAACGGAGTCAGGCTGCGTGATGGCTCCCCCAATAAACTGATGAGCCTAAAGTGTTGGTGACCTGGTATGTCGTGAGACAAATGACCTCATCAGCATCTTTACCAGCCTAACCAAGTTTGAGAGATGGCGTACTGAGGAGTCAGGAGTTATTACTTATCCTGACCATGGGTGGTTAACTGCTCAGATACTGTATTGTGCCTTAGTGATTATCTTAAACTTCTTCACTGTTCTTTGAAGACAGTCATATTGTGCAGATTTACGAATGGTGATTTAATTCAGAAGCAGATTTTTCTTTTAGCAAAAGGACAGTCTTATACATACATCTATTCACCATGGGATTATCTTTAAGTCTTACTGATTTTTAGCTGTTGGAAATGTTGCATATTTAACATCCTGAGCATATAGTAACGTAAGTTTTAATTTTGGGTCGCATGTTAGTATGTCAAAACAGCAGGATAATTGAGGCTAATTTTCAGATAACATTTCAGTCTTTATGACCCTTCTAGCAGAGCAAGCACATCTATTAGAATAATATTGGTCTACCCTTAAGGGAGAACATGAGTGAGCTTGCTAATTGAAGGTGATTCTGAGAGTAAAATGCCTGATAATTATTCATCTTGAGAGGTCTCTTTCTGAGTTAGAAAAGTTTGGTCTATCCAAGATCCAGCCTGTGACAAAAGAAAAAACAACGCAGTTTGAGAAAGATTTGCCAGTGTCCCTCTGTGTAGGTGAGTTGAAGCTTACACATAGATTCCAAGGAGGGATATGGCACTGTGACTCTGCTCAGAGTTACAGCCACCGTGTTGCGAAGTCATATCATGGATGTTATTAATCTGATCTACAGTTTTTGCACTAGCAGGCTTCTTGGTGGTATGGGGTATGAGAAAAGATCTAATTAAAAAAAAAAAAGTGTCAAGAACTTTTCAGAAGTGGAATGACTGAAAAAGCAGCTCCTCCTCAAAACTTGAGTTTACTTCACAATCCAATGTTAATATAGTTTCAGTTTCAAAACCAGGAACTATTTTATTTAATGAAAATAATGCCTTTTCCTCCTATTAGAGTTGCTATTAAACTTCTGCAAAATGTCCCCTTTTTCAGCCAGCTATTTTTGGCCCTTAGTGTAGGGTAACAGAGGGAGAGGAGCAATGCTGGGTTTTGAGTAATATATGTCAAATAATAATATTCTTCTTTCTTTTAACCATTTTTGAATGGCATTTCTTCATTACGCCATATATGAAATTTTACACTTCATAAAGTATTGGAGTAAATTCCTAACAAATGTCATGGTTAAGAGAACTGTTAATTGTTGATTGCTGTCCATGTCAACCATAATTCTGTAAATTTGACAGACCAAACAAGATACTTGTGTTTAAAAGTATGAGCAGAAAGGCATGACAGGCAAAATATTGTCAGGTTGATGGGGGTTTTTTTAGATGGCTGCAGATAACTCCTCCTGCAGATACTGAGCAGGAAGTTTTTCCATGTCCTTAAAACTTCAGAGAGCACCTCAAGGGTTTTAACTTAAGCCTGTGCAAAGGAACATCTGGTTCTGTCTTTTGACTTTCAGTCAAGATTCTTTTTTTTTCAAACATTAGTCAAGACTGTAGCACTGCAGCCTACGTTCTCCATGAATGCATCACTCTGATGGATGAAAGTTTTCAAATATGTCTGTGTTCTTCGAACCTTGCCTGAGAGGGGGGAGCTGATCCAGCTTTTGAGGAGCATGGCTCCACTGGAGGAGCACAGGACAGTGGGTGTACTACTTGGGGATGCAACAGCAGCGGCATCGGGAGGTTGTGCTGCATGAAAGCAGCTGGGGGGGACACGTGCCGTGACATTTCACAAATGTGTGGGAGATCGGTGGGAAGTGATAAATGCTGTGCACTAGCAAGGTGTTCACAGGCATATGCTCTTCTATGTATGTTAATTATGGTATTCTCCCCTGTGCTTCCTACTTGTTGACTGGAACTATATGAACTGGGATTGTAATGCAAATTGGCAGCCTCTCTCCACTTAATCTAGCTAGTGATTTATTTGTTACCAGCCAGTCGTAGTTCCGTCCATCGTGAGCTGACCTACTGGCAGCCTGCTTGGTGTTGTATAGGTTTGTAACACAGTCCCCACTAGGAAGATCTTACAGGCTGCTTTTATTCACTCAAAATACTGTGGTTTTAAAAACTGAAGCTGGCTGAAAGGCAGGGAAGGTTTTAACGTTAGTCTTTATGCACTGCTGATAATTTTTTTTTTCATACCCAGTCACTTTTCAGACCTCTTCCTGTTTCTGCATTGAAAACTTTGTGTGCATCTTTAGTATTTGAAGATCTGATGACTGTTGTAAAACTTTATAAATTGGGTAGATTCCTGGGTTTGGGGTTTTGTTGTTTGTGATAGCTGTGCCTAATTTAGAGAAAGTTCACTGTTGTTGGAGCTTTTGCTGTCCTAAATGTTTGTGTCTCAGACCTGTCTTATATTCCAAATACTGCCAGAAGATACAAATTACCTTTTGTTCCTTGTCTAGTATATAGAGTGATTCCCTGAGCCCACAATTAAGCAAAGTGCTCTTGACCCTAATAGTCATAGAAAGAATATGCATCAAGCAGGTACTTTTTTTTCTTGCCTTTGGTCCCACCTCATCTTCGTCGTCTACTTTGAGAGAATCTCAAGTTAGACACTGAAGCCTTGTTCTGTCTCCAAGTCTAGTGCGTGGATGGCAAAATGTTTGCTATGTTTCTGTTTTTGAAAGTCCAGTTGTTACAAATGACTGGTCAATGAAGGGAGTCTAGATATGGTAACACTTATTTATTTATTTATTTTAATTCTATCTGGTGTCATTCAGAGAACAGAACATCATACCAGAGAGATCAGTTTAATAAAAGAATATATGGTAACCTCTGTGAATGAAGAAATTTGATGGAAGGATGACTAGTAAAACTATGCCTGGCCCCCTTCATTTAGCTGTGATTTTAGACTCAAGACCTAGCCAAATGGGACCTGCCAAGCAACGTCATGTTTATTTAGGAGTGAAAGTAAGAATGAGCAAAGCAGGGAGTGAAAGGCCAAGAAATGAACTCAAATCAAGATTAATTTGATTGTATTTTTAAGATGCTTGGGTATTAGGGGAGTTGGCAGGTAAAGGACTATGGGTTGATGTGTTTTGCAGGCTGATCATTTCTAAGCGAACATAATTGTGTACACTTCAGCTGTGACTATCATGTTAATGGCAACTTTTAAGCAGCCCACTTTAAACTCACATCTGTTCTCTGTCCTTGATAAAAGATGAAGTCAGAAGATACACCCAGCATACACCAAGCCAAAGTTGCACTTCTGGACTTCAGTCTTACTAAAGCTTGTAGCATTTGAATACTGAATTGTAGTTTGCCCACCTCAAGTTTAAAAAAAAAAAAACCACAAAAAAAACCCAACAATCAAAAAAAACTCTTGTCTGTCAAAGGGTGGCAGCACCACTGTGGCAGTGGCATAATTCACCTGCAGACCTGTACATTCTGAAAAATGCTGCCTGACAGCATTTTGTTTTATTATGTTCAGTGTAAAGAATACCATTGCCTTGTTTTTTCAAGTGGGTTGGAATCTCTTCCCCCTAGCTTTTAGGGTGGTTGGGGGGTGTCCTCTTTTTACTACTGTTCTATAAAATGAAATTAATCACAGTGTCCTTGTGTGATGGCGTATTAAGCCAAAAAGCTTATATTTTTCATACCCTGGAAAAGTTTCTTGGAGGAGGGAAAAAATGATGGTAGAGCTTTTTTATAAAGGAATTTCAGTATGATTTAAAAGAAATCCTGCAAGGCCAGCAGGAAAAACTTTGAGTTCAAAAATACACCTGAACAGTATAAAAAAGCAAGTTAGCACCTTAAGCAACTTGTGCCCCTGAAGTAATCTTCCATGTTTGTTTCCCTTTTCATATTTCTTTTCTTATGTCTCCTATTTTAAACTTGAGACCAATCCTTCTGGCTACTTTTTTAATGCTCCGTGGCTGTGTCTGTAGCTGTGGCCTATTTCCATCAGCAGTCTCCGAATGGAAGGATGAAGCATCCAGGTGAGAGGGATGCAGGGAGACGTTAACTGAAGCTGCATCCTTTGCCTCTGCCTGGGGAGGTGTGTGGCATGTGCAGAATTACCCAGCGTAGCAAAGGAGGCAGTATCTGCTCCCCCCCAGCCAAGTACATGGGTTTGGGCTAAAGAACAAGCCAGGATGAGGAGAGTTGCCAGGAGGGAATTGTTGTATTTGCACAGGAAAATGCAAAATAAATTTTGGACTAATCCAATTTTTAAAAGAAACTAAGAAGCCTTTCTGTACTCACCATTGTAGTTCACTGCAAAAACAGGAGATGCATGTTGGTATTTCTAAAAATAGGTGAGCACCTTTGTTTTTCTCAAAGCATCGTTCCTCAATCTGCTGTTATTTTTAGAGGGTGTCCCTCCGCCAAACTGGCACCTTTCTGAAGCTTGGTGTGTGGCAGCTTTCCCTCGTTACGCTGTCTAGGTTGACTGAGCCTTCTGAAGAAAACTTGGCAACTCCTACATAATTAAATTTGCAACCTCCAGCAATTCACAAATAAGCATTGTCACAGAGGATTTGTGTTTCTCTCCCTTGAATATCAGGGTGGGTTGAGGAGCGTGCGGTGCCGGATCTATCCCTGCAGAGCTTACCCCTATGTGCTTATTTAGATTTTTGTCACCTTTGGGTTTATCAAATACTTTCAGTAGTCATTTCAAATTAGTCTTAGTTATCCTGGATTTAACACTTAGAGACTAGACACAGCGTATGTCACTTCTCGGGTGGACACCACCCCTCAGCAGAGGAGCAGCATTTGCCTGTGTTACCGATGAAGCATTTTGCTTTACTTGGTCTTCTAAGAGAAAGATTTAGTAAACACTTGTGTTTGTTATCAATGCATTAGTCATACTTAGATATGCAAGCAACATAAATTGTGCCCTGAAGGCGGGAGTACATAACCTCAAGACAGTAATTTCAGTATTCCTTTATTAAGTTGAGTAATCTAATTAATATTTTAGAATACTTAAATGATATATATATATATATCAAATACTTAAATGACATTAGCTGTAAAGTGCAAAGCCTCTAATGCTTTTTGGAAGGGACATTCCAGCTTTTGTTCGTAATAAACTAGAAGTACAAATTTAACATCTTCCTAGAAAAAAAAAAATTGTGGATCACCCCACAGTGTTAACTGCTTTTAGGATTTGAAGTAAGAAAAGATAAGTTGTGAAATTAACATTCCTGATCACTTGCCAATTTCAGATTCTTGTGCTATTTATAAGTCAGCCAGCTTCTGCTTTTTTACTTAAGTGGCAGGTTCCTCTTTGACAAGAATGTGGAGATTTTTTTCCTATTACCATTAAATTGAAGGATGAAGAAACTGCTCACACTTGTTTTTGTCTGCAGAAACAAAAAAATGAAAAGGAAAAAAAACCCACCAGAATAAGTTTGGTAATTTTCTGAGCAAGGCAATAAAGTTTCAAAGTATAATTTAGATTAATCTGTTATTTCCTCTTGATAGTAGGCTGGTTTTTTACTTACAGTAAAACAGAGGAAGTTCAGCATGTTTATATTTAAACCTGTGCTACAGGGTCAAGTCTCAAAGGAGTCTAGAAGTGTTAATAATGCAACCTGAACTTTACGTTTCAGCTGCTAACATCACAGACTTCTTGGTTTAAAGATCAGTTAAAAGCTACTGCAGGCTTGTAGACCTTGCTTACTTTACGTCTGCCTGGGAAGTTTCCCTGCATAGGGAACTACAGAAATAGTTTTCCTGCAGCAGGCAGGGAAACCAGCAGCAACGGAGCAGAACTGGCTGTGGAGCAGGGACCCACCACAGCACAGGTCCTCGGGGTCCGCGATGGGGGCGGGAAGCAGTCAACGCTCAATTTTGGTGTTGTTCGCTTCCTTCTGTCTGCGCAGTCTGTCCTGGTGAGAAATCATTAGCCTGTATGGCTGTCGTCCGTCAAAGGGCTCGTACTAGGCATCATGAGTAGGAACGGGAGAGGAGAGAGTATTGCGTGCTCCAGTCCAAAATGCAGAGTCCACTGCAAAACATTGTCTGTCTGTGATCATCAAGCATTAAAGGTGTGCACCAGGCTCAGTCAACAGAGCGTGAACGGTGAAATTCTCACTCCAGTGATCGTAAACAGGAGAGCTGGGACCAGCGCTGCCTGACGGGCTCTCCCCGCCTGCAGTTACTCAGCTGCCCACAGCCTTACCCTCCGCTGAGGGTACTACCACCGCCTGAGACTCCAGTGCACACAACAGCATTTTATTTTTTTGGTTGCAATAACAACAAAAAAGACCTAATTTTTGTGAGCTTCTCTGCCTGTTTGAGGTTTTGGGGTTGGTTTTGTTCAGGTTGTTCCCCCCTCCACCCAACCCCCTTTCAGTGCAACTTTATGCTTCCTAATTCCAGGATTGGGGCTTACTCTTCCCCCAAAACTTGGGATATTGACACCTTCAAAATGCAGTTTACAGCTTGCTTTTCGCCACAACCGGGTGTCTCAAATGCCAGGTGCCCTGCAAACCAAGAGCCTCGCATCTCTCACCTCAGCACAGCATGGGAAACAATGACTATTTATCTCTAGTTCTGAAGTTTTCATGTCTTGGAGCAAGGGGAATTTTTCAGTCACAAGAAAACCACAAACCACTTCTGTGAGTAAAAGGAGATACTGAAAGAGGAGCAGAGGTAGTAGGTGACAAGGAATATTGTCACCTGTATTAACAGAGCCAAAGATGTGTTTTGTGTGATATTTCATGTGATTAAAAGCATCGGGGTCTTGTCTCTTTTCCTGTGCATTGATTGATTTGCTTTTTGTTCTTTTCAGGTGGCTTCCTTAGCAGGGCCAGGAGGAAAAGTTGAAATAGAACAAAATTTTCTCAATAACAAACTGAAGACAATAACAGCTTATTTTGGTGATCTAATAAGGAATGACATCTGAACTCTGTGTGGGTTCTTCCAAACCCAACCTCCCTGACTGCTGCTTTGCTTAAGTTTTTGTACAGCTGGCTGGTCAAAAATGACTTAAAGCCATTTTCCGCTTTAATTTCTGTTTACAGAAGTTTCTTCTGTTTATTGCTACTGTTAATAAATGTTTTATAATAATTTTGACAAAATTGTAAAGGTAGAGGAGCTGTGAATGTAGGAAAAAAGTTCTTTATAAAATGCAGTCTCGCAAGGTTCAAGTCCAACCTGTTGAAGGGGAGTTCAGGATTTCTTTGCAACTCTCACATGTGCTCCTTCTGTACATGCTCTGGGTTTGGGCATTCGGAGGGTCAAAAAGAATAGCCTGAAAGTCATTGTGTGTCAGGAACCGCTGTCTGCGCTTGAGAAACAAAAGCATCTGAACGTCAGGTGGAACGAGGAGGTCAGGTACACCACCAGAAGTTAACTGCAGTTCACCCCTCTGGCTCCATGCTCACTGGGAAACCTTTTCACCTTTTCTTTGCGGGATGAAGGTCCGCACATTTCTTACGGGGAGTATTCTGGCTTGTAGTAGCACAGGGAGAGCGCGGGGCATGTTTGTGGCTGGCAGCAGGGCTCTACCCCCTGGTTTTTGTGATTTTATTTTTTTCCTCCTTGCCAGCCTTTTTGTTACAAAAATATTTTGAAGAAACCTAACTGGAGGTTTGTCTCAGTAGCCAGAGGAGCGTGTGTCCCCCCCTCTTCTGAGGCCTTTTGGATCCTTGCACAGGCTGCGGGGAGGGCAGAGGGACCCCAGCTCTCCCTGGTGAGGGCTCTCAGCTCCCACTCGGGGTTTAGTGGGGGGAGAGTGGCTTTTGGTACTTCTTCCTCTAAGCAGAAATGGAGGCAGGTGAGAAGCATCTAGGGTATGGACATGGCACTCTCACTGAAATGCCCTTACAGTAAGTACCCAAGATCAATTTTGAGCCTGTTTTCAAGGTAAGAGTGCAGGAATGTAGTTCTAAGACAGTAAATTAGTGCTGCTTTTCCTCTGCTTGGAGTGCAGCAGGATGCTGAAGGCAGCAGAGATTGAGCACTAAACCATGCATTAGTGCTGACAGGAAAACTATAGAATAACTAAGTAGAATAACCAAATAAGAGGATTCTTTTTCCCCCATAAGGAATGAAATCCAACTCTTCAAATCAGGAGACCAAAGTTTTTGTGTGCATATGGGATGTTAAAAAACACATACGGTCTGACTCGGTGCAAGTTCATAGTGCAGTAAAATAGATTTATTGTCTTTACTTTCTAGCTTTACTGTCCATCCAGTACAGACGAGTGCTAAACTGTTCATGACTGTTACATCCATGCTTCATGTAAGGTATATTAGATTACTTTGAAGATAATTTGACTAATTTGCATCACTGCATTTTGCCACTGTATTACAGCAAGAAGTGCTGTGATAGTGCCGGCCTCTGTGTCAATATTTAAAGGGAATTGTAAAGGAAAGAAATTATCTGCTCTTCAGTATTCCTTAGAAGTTTGCTGCTAGGAGGCAGGGGAGGTTGGCAAGAGTGCTAGTATTACAGGAGGTCCAAACCTATTGTAGCAGTGGCACGTGTATGTAATGACACTGTTAAATTTTCACTACAATCTATAAAAAAAATCCAAGAAAGAGTTACGAGGCCAAATGAAGAATAATTTATACTGTGTATGTCACAGTATTATGTGCACTAAAATTTTATTGTATTTGGCTTGTTGCTTACAGGAATACTGCTGTCTTGTTCTTTAGTCCTCTTTTCCTCCCTGAAGTTAAGGGGTAGTTTTAAGCATTTTGAGGTCTCGCTGATGATGCTCCTGTAAAAGGAAGCTCTATGGGGGAAATACCAGTGAATTTACTTTTACCTTCAGGAAAATAATCAGATTTTGTTCAGTGCCCAGCATGCAAGATGTGGAAGCCGACATATGACATAAAAGTTACAACGTTTACTGTTTTAATGGTCACTTCTGATATAATGAATTTACTGGTAAAAAGAAACAATGTACCAAAGCTCTCTGCTGAGCTTTGAAAGCACATGAAGCACCAAAAGTGGAGGAATATCCTTGTTCATGGCTGTTCCTCTCCTTAAACAACAATTAAAAAAGGTAATTTTTTTTTTTTTTTTTTTTTTTTTTTTAAATACAACTTGAAGGCAGAATACACTCTGCTGGGTTGTGATAAGTGTTTGCCCTCAATTTCCCACTTGGACAGAACAGATGAGGTTCCCCAGGACTGTGAATCAGTCAATCTGTTAAGCCTAAAATACATCTACGAGTATTTTTACTTCATTGTTAGTAATTTCAACCAACAAACACTTCATGGAGGACAGCTTCATTCGTGATGTGAGTTTCTGTAAAATATTACTGTGCTTTATATTGTAGAAAAAAAGTTAACATGGACTGAGACATAGTTAAATTTCCAGACATCTCATGCCCAGAGTTTTAATACCCTCTGGGGATTCGAGTAGTATTTTGCATATGATATATTAGGCTACAAAGAAGTTACATTGCTTCTGTAAAGTAAATACTCGTAGAGGTTTGGTCTTTTACCGATTTTAAGCCACAAAATAATCTGTAGGAAAAAATGCAGATTATTTTTTAAGTTTACTAATATTTGGACTAAATGCAATAAATACATACTGTTTTACACTTTCCACTGTGCTCTTGCGCTCCTAATCTTTTAGGTTTATCTTAATTAAATATTACACCAAGCCCATCAGTTTCTTTTTCTGGTGCATGGTGTGAAGAGAAGCAATGGAACACGTGGTTAAAACAAGCGTGTTACAGAGCTGAGCAACCGTCTCTTCATGGTAGGACAGTTACTGTTGTGCCGTTCTCTGAAGGAGGGCCCGTTAGTGTTATGGTAAAAAATCACCGTTCCATGAAGTTTTAATGTACGGTTTTAGAAAATCTTCCCCAAGTGTAGTGGTTCTGAAATAACATCTGGGTCTGTATGTGCAACTCAGGGGTTACATAAACAAATTAAAGTTACACCACAGTGATCATGGTAACATTTAGAAGAGGGAAACCCCATAAATAGCAGAAGGAAAAAATTACTTGCAGTAACTCATTGAACAAAGCAGTAGAAAATTGGGTCATTTTCACTTGGTTTACTCTCTCTGCTTTCACATGCCTCATATTCACTGTTTGCATTAACTGTCTTCCCCTCACACGCAAATCCTCCCACCTCCAAATACCAAGGAGGGAGGGTAACCTTAACACGTGTGAGCTAACTTGCCATTGCTGGTATAGCCTTTCCAACACAGGTATCAGTATTCCTGCCACTGGAAGACTGGTGCGGTCCAGAGTACTTAAAGTTGATTTTCAGTGGCGAGGAAGTTTTAGATTTCTGTATGAAAACAAAACAGAGATTTTTTTTTGCAAGTGTGTGGTGCAGTGGCGAAGGACTAAATGCTCTAAAACAAGGCTTGAAATCGATTCAGACCTTCTCCTGTTTCAGCTGTCGGACGGTGAAGCTGTCGAGCAGCCCAGCCTGCTCCATCAGGACAGCGCGTTATCCATATACACACTCCGGGGAAGTACTTGAAAGAGTGGTGCTGTGTTGATTCAGTCAAGTCCCCCAAACACCCAAAATAATTCATACTGGAAAAAAAAAAAAAGCTGCGTGTTTCTCGGGCGGTTGCAGAAGTCATCGCTAGCCGAAAGGAAGCGACAGGAATGGCTAAAACCAGCTGGAATGATTGGCTCTGGCGAGGCTGGAGATGGACCCAAGCAGTGGAAATCCCAGCTGCAGTCATGCGGGGAGGAGGCAGGAGAAGAGGCTGAGTCTGCAAACAGGGCTTGTCCACCTCGGGGTTTGGTTTCCAACTCTGCTCAGCATGGTCCTGTGAGTGTCTCGTGAAGATGCCTGAGGCTTTGGTAGTGCCGGAGGATGCTGCTGTGAGTGGGAGCAGGGCTGTTGCCCGGGACAGAGGTGGGCTCTGCTCAAGGGTTTCCCTGCACGGGGGAATTCCCCGGATGGGCTGCCACACAGCTCTGCAAAAACATCCCTGCAGCCCAAGAGTCAAGCCTGGAGTTCTCCATAGAGAGACCCAAGGATCAGTGTCTGTGTAGCACATGTCATGACACGGGTGTTGGGGAGCATGGTTTTACCATCAGCCCCTTGTGTACCCTTCCTCAGGTCTCATAAAACTGTGGTTTCTGAGCTCTTCCCTTCAGCACGTCTCGGAGGTCTTGGCCTGTCACCTCGTGACCTTCCAAAACCGGAGTGAGTTTCAAAGCAGCATGGGCTTCAATGAAAACGTCACTCCGGGTTTATGGGTTTTCAGACTGCTGAGGGGAAAAAAGTGCTGTTGGAAGCAGTCTGGGTTTGATGACGGTGCGATCCTTCCTGCCCCTGTGGCTCAACTCATTTTCTTTTTCTCAAGGCTGCGCTGCAACCCTCTTGTGAAACCCCTGTGGTTTATTAGAGGAGTGCAACCGCATCGCCAGAGCTTTAGTACTGCATAAATGTAATGAAGAGGCTCACAGTGCGCCTTTGGTGTATTGGGAGTAACGAAATACCTTTCCCCAGTCTTTATCCTAAAAGTGTGGCCAAAGAATGGGCGTCAGAGAGGATGTTTCTCAGCATAGTTATTGCAGGTTGAATAAATACATTTATCCTATCAGTGCAACGCTACTTACAGCTCTGGGGGTTCTTCACATTGTCACGGTGTCAGACACAGCGATGGTGACAGTGGCAAGAGCTTTTGTGAAAGGTGGTATTATGATCTGACAGCAAAACCCGTCCTAAGGTATTCATTAAATTTTTCCAGGCGCCAGGACAGCCTATGATTATGTCAAACAGGGGAGCGAATTGTACGCTCTGCTTTCCTGGTATTCTCGAACTTAATCTAAAACTCTGCCTAGGAAGGTGAAACATGGACAGCTTGGCTCGCGAGAACTCCAAAATGGCAGAGCCCATCGCCGCAGAGGGTTTGCTGGGGGGGACTGCCCATGCTAAATGGCCACGCTGGTGCGGGAATGATTTCCGTGGAAGCAGGTTGCAGCTGGGCTTATCCACAGGGTTCCCTCGGTCGTCACAGCGTTTGGATGTTCCCAGCAGACACGGTGGTATCTGCAGCTCAGGCTCAGATCCATACGTCTGGAAAGCGACTGTCCCCAAACGGGAAGCTGGAGTTCCCCAGGAAGCGGCTCTGCGGGGAACCCCGGGCTGCGGCTCTTGCTGTGGGAGAAGCCACGCTCCAGGAAGGGCTTTTAGTGCTGGGGTCTGACACCAAAAAGCCCAGTTCTCCCAAGAAACGCGACTTCCATGGAGGTTCTTCACCTAATACAGAAATGACCAGCCAGGGCTTTCATTAACCCTACCTAGAAGAGGTGCTGTTAAGACTCAGGTTTGAGAACAACTGTAGAGTGGGATATCGTCTACAAGCAAGGGCTCCTGATGGCTCAGGAATGAGCCGAGTACTGGGAGCAGGACAGATCCCAGGGCCAATGGAGCCACGTTCAGGCTGCAGAGCTGAATGCCATGGTGCCTGTTGCTTCTGTAAGAGACACTGTTTGTGCCCACTTTTCCTTCCTGTTGCCAAGTTTTGTGACTTTACTGGCAGCCTTTTGATTTTTTTCTGCAGCTTGTAAAGAGCATTGTCTGGAAATAGAACAAGCTTTCATCCAAAAATAAATCTGTAGTCCTTGCAGTTTAAAAAAAAAAAATACAAACAGAAACAGCTGACACAAAACCAAGACCTGGATGCATTATAATAGTTCAGAAATCAGATAAGAATGTCGACAATGTAACTATTTTGCAATTGCTTCCTAGGCAGGTCCACCTCATGTTTTGGCCTGAGGCACAGAAATGGAGGGAGGCTGACATGATTTTTCAGCGTTTGGGATTGACCATGCCGCTTGTCTCTGCTGCTGCTCTGATTTATCAGCTTTGTTTAAAGAACTGGGGGAATTTATTACAAGTAAGTTAAAGGAGGAAACAGTCTGGCTTCCTGCACATTTATTTTCTCTGTTAATGAGAAGAATGACCTAATCCAAAATTCTTATCACTTGTAATAAAAATTCAAAGTGGAGAAATCAATTAATCTCTTTGCAAGTAGAAAACCAGTTAGCAAAGGGGTGCAGAGGCTGCCAAATCAGGGCCTTCCAAGAAGAAATCCAATTTGGCCCGTTTGGCAAAATTAAAACTGTCCAGTTAGCTAAAAAAATGAGCTATGCCAGCACAGAAGACTCAAAAAACGCGAGGAGATTCGCGATCTCAACTCAACCCAGAGGAGGAACCAGTGACGAGCAGCTGTTTGACAGCTATGAACCATGAGAGAAGTGAACCTGAGTATTTGGCCAGCTCAGAGCATGTGGACAGACATGATAAGCAGTGGGGATTAGGGACCTGGGAAAACTGCCAGGAGAAGAAATTCCAAGGAGCAGCAGGTCTCAGCTTGGAAGTCAACTGCTTGGGTGAGAAATATAAAGAGCCAGAATGTATAGATCACAGTTTATTGGTACCTGCTCTTGCAGAAAGTTCGTGAGTTTTAAGAGAGAAAGAAAAAGCAGATCGTCCTGCCCAGGCTGGTGCAGGTGTTTGAGGGAATGCCTGGGAGCAGACTGCACTGGATTACTGCACGGGTTTACTGATGCTAACGATGCTGCTGCCTTGCACAGCAGGACTATTGTAAGCAAAGAGGAATGGCAAAATCCATGGCAATTTGCAATAATTTAGGTAAAGCAGTATTATATGGTTTGGGTTGGAAGGGACATTTAAAGACCATCTAGTCCAACTTCGCTGCCGTGGGCAGGGACACCTTCCACCAGACCAGGCTGCTCCAAGCCCCATCCCGCCTGGCCTGGAACACTGCAGGG
>JANZLQ010000029.1:11784960-11808826 GCA_026212715.1 Elanus axillaris
AGGGATGGGGCAGCCACAGCCTCTCTGGGCAACCTGGGCCACTGTCCCACCACCCTCACAGTGAAGAACTTCTTCCTTACATCTAACCTAAATCTCCCCTCTTTCAGTTTAAAGCCATCACCCCTTCTCCTCTCACTAAGAAAAGATCAATTCCCTGCTGGAGTCCAGGTTGTGTTAGGCAAACACTGCCTCTTCCTTTCCTCTCTTTTCTGCAATATGAGTTTTGTATGGCCTTTCAGGCCATGCAGTGACTTTTATTTTTCATTGACACAAGAAGAGTGATCAGATGACCTCGGTGACAGGTATCAAGTCATATTTTTGAGACTACCCACCGAGCGGCAATGCTAGGATCCCCACCAGCAGTATCATTTTCCACAGTTTATCGCAGAGGAAATAAATGCACGAGCTGCTCCGTGCTGGCCACAGCAGGACTCCCAAGTACTGTAGCACACCAGGCAAACGGAGTTTTAAAGAAAAACACCAGAGATGCTTCAGCTGGTAAGCCTGGGAGCCAGCTGTCCTATGCTGGGGATAAAGAAAAACTGGCCAAATGTGAGCCAGATAGGCAGCAGGTTGGTACCGGGTGCCCTTTTCACAGCACCTGAAACACTTCAAGCTCGCCGTGGGTCTCGGAGGAAAGCTGGGGAAGGAGGCAGTGCAACCAGCCGCCAGCCCCCATCTATGTGGGCTAGCACCTGTGCTGTCCTTTCCTGGTTATTTCATTTTAAATAGGTCAAAATGAGTCAGTGGCCTGAGGCAGTGACACTTAGCTGCCGAGGTGTGATAACTGTTAGTTTTCTGGTCCTAAGAGAAAATAGCAGTGCTGCCGTTTGCTGCTTGCACTATAAAATGTGTTTGCTGAGAACATTGGGGGTTAATACAAAGAGCTGTGAATAAACAATATATGTAAGAGTATACAGTAGAAGTTTTGAAGTCATAACTTCTTGCTGATGCCCGGTTATTCTAGCTGAATGCTCACTTGGTACCATGGATGGCATGAGCCCCAAATCTCTTCCTTGTAGCCAAGGAAAGATTCCCGGTTTTCCTTCTGTCATATTGCCTTCCTACCACGGCAACCCAGATCCCAGTCCCCAAATCAGTGTCCAGCCATGCAGGAGAGGTTACTACAGCTGGGTCCACAGAAGCAAGTCATGCAGCACCCTGGGAAGGGAGCTGCAGGGGAAAACAGCCAGTGCAGAAGCCCCATGCAGCTCACATCACTGGGATTTTATCGCAGACCAGCTCTAATCCAGTCCCATGAGCTGAGCGCACATTGGTGGTTGAAGTGACCTTCTGCCTAAGTTTCCCCTGGCAGGAATCCAGCTTGCATTCTCCAGGACTATGCTGCAATGTGAGCCACAGTAAGGGGGGGCAATCACAAAATTAATTTTAAAAACGTGTTATTGATTCCAATTAAACTACCGGTCTAGAGGTACCTAGAGTTAATGGGAGCCTTACCCGGGGACGGAACCCCGGCTCAGCATCCTAATGCTCTCTAGCTGGAAGAACTAGAGAGCCAACTGGAGCTAAAAAAATAATAATAATAATAAAAAAATCACTGCTAGCCATCTGTGCTTCTTCTCCTAATTTCTATGTCTGTCTGTCTCTACAGGCAGCAACTGAACACTTCTACTTTGCATGTCAATATAATTTCACTTTGCCTTCACTTAAAATTCATTTCAGTTTGAGCCGAGTGATTTCAGGCTGGCTGGCAAACTACCAGTATCTCATTCTCTAGGGAACAGCAGTCCCAGATGGGACTGTGAAAGCAGCTGCAGGCAAGGTCCCTGTGAACGCGGGGCACATGTGGCTGCTCCTGCTCCGAGCCGCGAGGGCTGGTTCGAAGCAGAGAAAGGCAGCAGGGAACTGGAGTATCACTGGCATGGCACAGGACAGGGAACACCCAAATCCTGGCTGCCTCTCCAAAATTATCGTTCTTTCCCTTCCATGGCATTTTCCATGGACTAAAACTGTACGACACCTCATGTGAGGGCTGCCGACATGCACCACCCTTACAGGTGTTGGCTCAGAGGTTAATTTAATAATAAATATTATTCTGTTAATTATTTATCTACCGTAGGGTTTCCTAAAATATCAGATGCTGCTGTGTAAACACCACAGTTATCTAGATAGGTTATCTCACACACTACCTCCACTTCTTCCCCATTCCTCTCCATCCTGTGAGCCGCCGAGAGCAGACGGATGCTGCCTGTCCTTACGCCTGCGGGTGCTCGGGACGGGGCAGCTCCGGAGCTGCAATGCAGAAGTGGAGCTGCTGGGTGTAACTCAGAAAAGAAATGATGCAACTGGGTCTAAGAAATTAATGAAGTGGTAGCAAGTAGGGCAAGATTATTTTGAAACAAGCATGAATTATTATTGTATACTAAGCTGATTAGGCATCCAGGTTGAGATGTACAGAATGGGTGGGCTACGCTATAGCGGGGAGAAGCCAGGCACACAGCCAGCCCCACACAATGTCTGTGTTTGTGTGGCTGGTGGCAAGCAAATCCGTCACCCTCACTGTAAATGTGAGCGGGGTCTGCCAGATGGCAGACATCCGGAAAGACACAAGGAGAGAGCAAAGCGTAACGGCATTGTGCGTGGCAGTAAGCACGCTGGGGCTGTCCACAGATGGAAACTTGCAGATCACAGCCCTGGTGAGAGCTCACGGGAAAATGCTGACAAAGTCAGAGTCTGGTTCCCCAGACTCCTCTGCGTAGCTGGAAAATCAGGACGAGGGTCCGAGTCGATCTCATCTTCTAAGGTCGCACAAACCTGGAGGATGTGGCAAGCCTGGATGGAGCTGAGCTGCTCTTGGTGCGGGGCACACAGGAGGGCTGCGGGAAGACAGACTGACTTACAGTGCTCCTGCAGTTCATTAGCTCTGGGGCTAATTAAAGACTGGGTCATCCTGTAGTTTATATCAGAATAAAATTCCAAAATCAGAAAGCACAAGGAACGCAAGTATGTTTTCTCTTCCTCCCCGCGCTTCCTTTGCTTGTCACTCTCCATGGGCAGCCACAGGGTAAGGTATCCTAGAGCTGCTGAATGCCAATGGGGAATTTTCATGTAGCTGTTTTCTCAGTTGCGTTATGCTACTACTTCCAAAAATTGAATTCCATAAAGTGAAGACAAGAATGGCTGGAAGAAAAGAAAGCTTATTCCCCCCCGCCAATCCCGGGCCCCATCCAGTCTGTATTTGACTACATTTCTTGCTTCTTTCCAAAACTTTTTGTCTTTTTTTCCCTTTCAAGGCAAGCTGGGGAAACAGATGGCAAAATGGGACTCGTGCCCGTGTTCCCCTCCCTCACCTTGACTGCCTGCAGCTCCCGGGGGAGAGGGTGCTTACCTGAGACTTCTGGCTCAACCCAGTCTCTGCACAACATGCTTTCTGAATCACTGTGTGTGATAAATAGGGCCAGTCTTTCAGCTTTATTCTTCTTCCATATGAACCCAAATAAAAGAAGCCTGAGACCTCTGTCTGGGTCCAAGTGAAAACAGGTAGCTCCGAAAAGTTAATTTGATTTATGCCAGTGGACAAGCCTGTTTGGACAAACCGGTATGTGTTTTTGAGGCCAGCCACTGATACTTTTTTTTTTTTAAGTTCCCTTTACTCCAGTAACAAAAAGACCTAGCAGAAACACCACGATTTGGGTGTTGGGCTGTGACGTATTTTAACATCTTCTGTGCAGCAGCCCTTTAGACCACGTTGGGGTGCGTGTATTTGTCAAGGATGGACAGAAGGTGCTTTGTAAAGACCGGAGGCTCTTCCACACTGCTGTGATATAATGGGTAGTTAGTGACTTGCCAGTTCATGTTTTCAATTACTGTTATTACTATTACTTTAAAACTGTGGGTGTTTTTAAAATAGCTTTATATCAGATAAGTATACTCATTCTTCAGTTTCAGTAATTAGCATTCTGAGTTTGATTCTGCCACCTTGATTGCTCCAAGAGCTGCGACTGGTTACCACACACACAAAGCTCTTAGCTATTTTCCATAAATGGATTACAACCTCACAGTTTTAACTCTTGATGTCCCAAAGACCATCATTCCTGCCTCTGACTTTTCTGTGGCTCATTCCCGTCATTTCTTTAGAGTTTCTCTCCCACCAAATGCTGTATCTTGCAAAGGAGTGCCTCTTTTTGACCAAAATAAAAACGTAGTCCCTAGGCCATTCCCATCCCTTGGCGTGTTGCTGTAGAACACATTTTCTCGAAGCGTCCCTAATGAACAGCTTCCGTATTAGCCTCTCCCGGGCCACTCTTACGTTTCCTACCAATTGTGCACGCATTCCCCAGCCGCGGGAGGGGACACTTCTGACCATTACCAGGCTACAGCCTGGAGCAGCCTGAAAATGCTGTGCATGCACATCTAGCTGAAGACAAAGCTAGTGAGCGGTGAGTAGAGCAGAGAAAAATCTTGCTTTTAAAAACTGTCTTTAAAAAAAAATCTGAGACTGACCTAAAAAGAAGCAAAGTAGCAGAGGAAGTCAATAAGAGCAGAGAGGGGAGAGTTCGATAGTGTGGCACTGCTGGATGCAACGACAGCTTAAGGTATGTTATTAAACGAGTAAAATGTTTTCCTGAAAAACTTACGGTATTTCACTGGAGAAAGCTCTACATGGGCATTTCAAAGGAAGAACAAACCAAAGAAAGAAAAAACAATCCAGACTAGATGAAACGTCGGAAGGTGGTCCACAAGGACTTGCATTAAACTGAGGAAAAGAGACTGAGTTATCTAATAGAAGTGACTGAATTCTTTTAAAAGCCTTGTTAGGAGGATGCCTATGCATTTTGTGGTCCACCTCCTGTCTGGGGAATATCATTTCTCGAAGAGAATCAAAATCTGGCTTTTTATTGACTGGGAGCTACCTAGAGCCCTGAAACTGTGGCACAGCCAGCTCTCTTTAGTCAGGTTACCCAAAAGTTTGCTGCTCTCCTATTGCCAGACAAAGAATCTCAGCTGGTTTTCTTATAGTATGAAAGTAAAGGAGCTTCTGGCAGAAGTTACTGGGTTTGAAGCTCACTTCACACCTTGGGTTTGCCATCAATCAAGTCCCTTCACCTTCCAGGCCCACTGCAAAGTCTGTGGTTTTTTCTCACCACTGATGCAGGGTTTTCTGTCCGTGCAATAGCTCAAATAGCAAATGCATCCTCCATTTAACCGCCAACGTGGGGAGAGATGAAATGGCCATATTGGAGGTCAGGACAGAGCCAGGTCTGTTGATCGCTGCCCGGGTGCGTTTGCACACAGGGTATCTTGCTCCGGCTGCAAGGTAAAGCTGTGAACTGGTATGTGGCTTTACTAAAGATACAGAAAGAGCCAAAATGACCTTTTGTTAAACGTGACAAGGTTAGAATATACTGGGTTTATTTTTAAGGCAAAAATATACAGATGGTCCTATTTCTAGCAGGTCTATTTGTAGCAAGTGTTTCCACCAACACTAGGAGACAACTCCCTGACCTAACCTAACCTAACCTAACCTAACCTAACCTAACCTAACCTAACCTACCAATGGACCGCTTACTGCATACAACCAACACATCCTCTTTTCTGTGGTAATTGGGTGTATTAATAAAGCAAACAACAACCAAATAACCAAGGTGAGCTCAAAACCCTGCTCCTGACTTGGCTGCTGCCAGGGGCCACATTTTAGATGTGCTGAACTCAGGCACTTTCCCTTGTTTTTTATGTGCTGGGGACACCTGTCTTGGGGTGCCAGAAATGCTACGGAAGCCGTTTAACTCTTTCCTGAAGGCTTCATCCCCAGATGAACCCCCTGTCTTCAGGAGAACAGCACCAACCCGTTATATGCTGCTGTTGAGGGAGATGGTAGCTCGTTAAGATGCAATGAGTTTGAAAATGTAATTAAAATGTTTTTCAGTCATTCATGAAAACACTTTTAATGCAGTATAAAGCTTGATAATGTCTGCGGTTGTACTTTGACCTGATGAAAGCTCTGAATGGAAACTTATACAGTAGGTAATATTTACTCTGGCAGTGTGTCAGTAGGCAATGTCTACTGCTTTTATTGCTCTGTGGAATAAAGTTTTGAATTTTGCTCTGTGCTGAACCATTTATTGTCTTGAAATTGGCAGCAGTAACACCCAGCTGGATGCTGGTATGTTTTGTGTTTGCGAACAGGCTGATCCATGGGAAACAATCTAGCAGACAAATCAGCTTCTTTATGAATTAAACAAAATCTTTACTTGGGTATGAGGCATTTGAGCCTGAGGGAGCTGTTATTTTGGAAAAGGCCCATAAAAGGACTTTTTAAGGCATGGACTTTGTGAGTCTTAAGTATGATATTCTTAGACTGCCTTTAGTTATGCCTTGCTTTGCATGACCCAGTAGACTTTTATGAAACAATATCTTCATTGTAAATGGTGCTGGGGTCCAAAGCTCCGAGTTGAAAGTCAGAACAGAGCTCAGTGTCTGGCCAAGCTGTTGAGCTGCTTAAATTGTTCTTCTGCCTCCCACCTTTTTTTCTGCCTGTCCCTAGGACAGGAACTGCCATTTCCTATCTGCTTCTCTATTGCATAGCGCTGAAAAATTTTTCTTATAAGCAAAGGAGAGAGGTAGAAAGTTTACCCAGAAATAGCTGGGTGCTCAGTACCAAAAATAAGCATAACATGTAGAAATAATTCTGTGTGCTTAGAGCCAGTCCTATCAACACTCACAATCTTATGAATGTCATGAGATCTGATGTTTTGTTAATTCTCCGGCTGATGGTAATTGAGGAACCACATGATAATCTTGACTTCATTAACACAATGAAAAATATCACATGTAAATTTTATAGCTTCGTGGTTGCAGAGAAAATATGAAGCAAGACAGTCTTAAATCCTACAGGTAAATAAAATAATCTGATGGTCATTCTGACCCTTTATTCGCTCCTTCTGGGTTAACATGCTGAACGTTTCTTGGCTGCTTCTTAGACATGACCACACAAAAAATTGAAATATCATGTAACAGTCTTTGCTGTCACCCCCAGTCAGCCATCTGTATGATTTTTTTTTTTCTTTACAGGTCCAAAACTGCGTGCTGACAGTCAGCCTGCAGCAATGTGCGTTGGATATTCTCAAAGCTTACACATGGCTTGTTCTCTCTGTAGCTTTAATAAAGGGCTCATGTGCTTTTCTTCCCTAAACGCTGCATGCTCATGCTATTACACTGGGACTTAATGGAAGTAGGCTCCATTCTCGCAGACTTACCCCATGACTTTGGGAAAGTCACCGTAACAGTTCCTCCATTTTTTGTGTATGAAATGAGGATAATCACATTTCCTTTCCTAGTCTGTTTTGGACTGCAGGCTCTTTTGGACTAGATCGTTTCTTAGCACAGATACGTACAGGGCCATACCCAACCAGGCTTTATAACTGATCTCTGTTTACTTTATACAACCCTTGGAGCAGGGACTGGGATTCAGGTTTCCCCCCTCCCAGGCTGGTCCAGAGGAGATGTGACAAAGGGAGGAAGCAGACACCAAGCGTCCCCACAGCTGGGCACCGGCCACGCGCCAGCGATCTACAGCCTGGACACTCACAGGTGAATAACCTTGCATTGGGTTCCACAAAACACGAACTGGGAACATTTCAAGGTTGCTAATGCTGGTGTGAATCATGGCTGGCATGGATAACCATTTTTTAATTAAAAAAAAAAATCAAGTTAATAAATTCAGTACATAATCCATGTCAAAGAATATGCTCTGAGCTGGACTTTTTTCCAGTGATCTGGATGATACCCTTTGCTTTCTTGTAGCACAGCTTTCAGAGATAGGCAGACACATTTTTGTCACGTGATTTTTTTCTGGATTGTGATAAGCTTTCAAAGACAGACTCGGTTACCGTAATCTTTCCTTGAATTCATGTAGCTTTAAGATGTTGCCTTTAGCCATGTTTCAGAATTTGAATGCTTGATATTTTCAGGAAGAAATGTGAGAAAGAAAGAAAAACATAATAGTTTCCGATCATCAAATATTTTGGGTGAGTCATTCGCCTGCATCGCTAGATAAATGCAACAGGACATCCTGTAACCGTTGTGCAGTTTCTTTAACTTCTACTTTTTTTTCCCTACAACATAAATAGTGAAGTAGGGAAGAAAGTGGCCATGGAGTCCTGTCCAGGCACTCCTCTTTGCTTGGATCCTCTCCCACATCAGGAGACGCAAGTCAGTCACCTCTTGGAGTCCCCTCCTGGCCAGCAGCAGCAAATTCAAAGGCAAAGCCTCCTGAGGGAGGTTAGAGAAGCCGATGTTTTCCTGAGCATTCTGCCTCCTGGAGGAGTTTCTAGCATCAGAGGGAGAGCGTAGCTATGGGTCTTCACTGGAGCTTTGCTGGAAAAGACCTGGAAGGGGGGGTTCTGGGCCACCAGTCCTTTCCCTCGTTCACAGTCTTGAGACTAATCTCCCCCCAGCCATTTTTTTTTTTTTTTAGATCTTGCAAGCCAGTAGAAGAATTTGTAAGAGACTTCTCTTCTTTCTTTTGGATGCTGATAAAGGGATACAGCTGACCAGAATACCAGTAAGAGTGGCATAACTGAAGTCAAACAAATCCTGCTCCCAACAAAAGGAAACAATAAATCAGAACACAATAATTCTGGTCGTAAAGTTGGCATATTTAAAAGTAACAGAGAAAGAAGGAGAAGTTGAAAAACTGGGGGGAAAAAATTTCTTTCTTCTTCCTACTCTATCTGCAAGTACAAACAGAGCTTTGAACCTTAGATCTATCAAAAGTCGATCTGAACTTACCCAAAGGCCTTGGAAAAAAAATACCTGGTATCAACTAGATAAACATCTAGTCAGAAATCTTAGAGTAAGCCTGAGAGCTTTATGATGACAGACCAAGCGAAAGGAAATTAGTGGAGAGATAACAAATGAATAAAGCGTAACTTTCAGTAATAATTCCTGACAGAATTTTGGAGGCATGACTTCACATGAAATAACTGGAATCTCCTGAAATTCATCTTCCTTTTCAAAATCCCTTTTCAAGACTTGTTCCTACTGTGACACTTAGAAGCCGATGAAACTGGGATGGTCATGTGTTACTGAGGTACAAAGGATTTTATTTCATTTTTCATTGCCCCTTATATATACCCTTTACTTAATGTCAGAAAATGCCTTTCTGTGTTTACACAGTACGTAGCACAGTGGTCTTCAGTTGCGGTTGTGGTTTCAATAAACCCTATTAATAATTAGCAGGAACTGTCAATAAGTAAGTCTCATAACTTCATGGTCTGACTATGAAATGAGGAAAAGTCAGTGTCTAACTGCTGTCATGCATGTTTAATTCTGGCACTGTTCTTCCTCTCTCTCCCACACACACACAGCCTCAGGAGGCGGAACAATAAAAAGGAGGCTCCTTGGTTTCATTTGCTATTTATATTGAAATTTTCTCCAGTTTGAGAACTTCCCTGTAGTTCTTTTACACACCTCTCACACACACTTCTCCCACTCCCTCATTCTTTGAGTCTTTTCCTGATCTGGTCACTGTCATATTGGCAGCAGGCATGTTGTTCTTTATATTGGCAAACTTTTTTTCCCCACTTTTCAAGCACTGATTCTCCCGTCCTCTCCCAGCACCATCTATTTCACAACTGTTTTGTCAACAACACATCTTCCACTCCCTATCTGCTTTCCACATCGGATTCATGCCTTAAGTCTAGACTGGGAAGCCTCTGGGGCAGGGACTGTCTCTAGGTTGACATGTATGTATGTTTACTTACCCTCAAAAAGCCCCAGCTCCAAACCTCAAAGTCCTATTACGGTAACTAATGCTAGTGTGGACAAAACAACTTTAACCTGTTAATTCCAGGAACCACTCTGAACACTACTTTCTAGCCTCGACCAAAAGGTAAAGGTTACTATCAATTTTTTCATGGCCCTCCTAACCCTTGAGCTCTTCTTTCATCCAGCTTCAGGCTCTGTTGAGGCTGTTGGACACTAGTAGTGCAGAGCCCTTCCTTTTTCTCCTTTTTAATTGCCATAGCCTTCCTGAATAGTTTGAGGTTTCCCTGCTTTTCTTCAAGTATTACCTGAACCATATCTTTCTCTCCTAATTGTTCTCACACTATTGTTTCCTAAAACCTTTGATTTAGTTGGCTTAGTAAAACATGCAATATAAAAATGTCACAGGCAAGAAAGCCTTGCTTTGTTCCAGATGGTCTTGTTATTTCTGTATTAGCTGAGAACTCTAGTTTACCCACTAACCTGCTTTCAGTGTTTGTTCATGGTGATTGTGGTATCACTTTTCTATTACGGTCTCATCACCTAGTCCGGTGTAATCACTGTAAACCTTCTCTTCGTACTTCAGAGCACACTTAATACACCGGTTTAGGGTTGTACTTGTTTCTTTGATGACAGGCACAGCTGAGCCAGTTCATAAAAATAGTGAGTATTTTCTGAGTGGTTAATTGAAAAGGTTCTTTTAAATCATCACAGAAAATAAATAGTGAAGCTGGGAAGGGAAAGAGAGTTTGTGTCATGCTGCCATTTGTTAGTTTTTACATTTATCATTGTGTGTGTTTATTTTTGTAAAGCCTGTTTCAATGTAACCCACATACTAGATAATGTCAAGAAGCATAATACTCACAAAGCATATGCAGCAGCGTGTTCAGAAGCGGCATGCTGTATTTTGCATGAGAGAGTGGGTAATTCTCCAGCTGCCGTCCATATCTAGCCTACTTCAGCCCAGCCAAAATGCATCTCTGTCAGAGAACTGGCCCATGGCTTACATGGAGGTCACCACTGTCCCCTCCCTCAACTACAGCGCAAACCATCCTCAGGGTTCATGCCGTCGTTTGCAGGCAATGCAGGAAAACGATGAGGAAACAGAGGAAACTGTCCTTTCTGGGCTTGGCTTTGCCCCAGTCTCCCGGGGTCGGGCAGTCTCGGCGACGGAGCCTGTCTGCAGCCACAGAGCGGCCATGTTGGGGGAGGCCATGCCGTGTTGCCCCAGAAGCCGCGGCCTGTGCCCGCG
This sequence comes from Elanus axillaris, assembly GCA_026212715.1. Taxonomy (NCBI): domain Eukaryota; kingdom Metazoa; phylum Chordata; class Aves; order Accipitriformes; family Accipitridae; genus Elanus; species Elanus axillaris. Next base: position 11,795,939 of record JANZLQ010000029.1, read on the forward strand.
GTTGCACAAGGCTCTGGCAGACGGTGCGTGGCGGCAGGAGTTTGATGTCGGCTGAGACGCTAGGCCTCGGAAGGCCGTGGGCGGCTGCTGGCAGAGGTGGGTGCACGGCGTGGCTGTCCCGTGCAGGTGCTTCCTGGCTGCCTTGGAGCCGAGGCTGGGTCAAACAGGTCTCCTCTGCATAGCCTTCCTCTCAGCCACACGGCCGGCTGAACGACAGTCATCAGACCGTCCTGCCGATGTCTTTGTGCCTCACGAACGTCTGCCTCTGCCGTGCTTTGCCTTCACGTTGTGCCATGTGGCAGCCAAACTCCCCCTCACAAGCGTGACATCCAGGAAAGCGGTCCCGGGAACCTGACTGAAGCTTCCCCCCCACGGCTGGGGGCTCTGATTTCCCCCCAGAACTCAACACACTCACACGCTCCCCACCTGAGGGTCCCCAAAGTCTTCGGAGCTCCTTGTCAGCTCCCTCCTGGCACATGCCACCGAAGTGTGGCTACTTGGTGGAGAAGTCCTCTGCACCACTGAGTCCCTCTTTCCTCTGGCTGTCTCTTTCAACTTGACAGTGTCTTTGAGCAGTGGGAGTCTCATGGGGCCCCTTCAAGGAGATTTTCGGTGCTTCTCGTTTTAAAGAAGTAGCCCACGCTTGTTCCTGTTTATCTTTGTTCACACTGTCCACTACATAGGTGAGGGGGGAACCATGAGGTCAAAAGTAAATGGGCTGCTTAGTCCTTGAAGACTTTATCTGCTGCACCTGAGGGATCTGTCTGGCCAACAACATTTCTAAGTGCTCTAATTTAATATTTTCATCATTCTAAGTAGTTTCAATTCTAAGCTGATTCTTTCAGAAAGCATCAGCTTGCTAGGTTTCTTGGTGTGCTTACGATCAGCAAGTAGCCTTAACTTTGCCCTGCATGCCGTAATAGCAAGTTAATATCGTTGTTGGTAGTCAAAACCAGCTCTTGCCAAAACCGCTATTCAAAACTCACCTTTCAAGAAAGAATATACTGCTGACTACAGCTACCATGCAGTTCTCGGATATTTGCTACTTTGATTTTTAAATGCCATTCAGTCTTTAAATGGAGCACAGAAATTTTGCTCTGGCAGGCAAGGTTAAACCTATCCAATTTTTTATCGACTTTGCCTTAGTGATATACTTGGATGAGAACAAATGTATCTTAATACCTTTGTTATGTTTTTATGGTTTATTCATCAGGATTTTGCTATTCTTGCCATTATACTAAATTGGATGTTAAAAGCCATATTTCTAAATCCGTCCTTCAGTTATCAAGCTGTGAAATAGCTGCACACAGTGTAAGACAGTGCTGTCCTATGCAAACAGTGGATACAGCATCTGGATGCAATCTGGATGGGTGGGCTCAACCTTGTATTCAACAAGCCGGTGTGAATGTCTCAGCAGTTTTCTTATTGTTCAATAGACTTCTTCCAGCTGCTACCTGCAGAGCAGCTGAGAGCTAAAGTAACTTCTTCCAATTCAAGGACAGCTGGGAATGGGAGAGCATGATGAAAAATTGCAGAGGGGAAGGTGTGCCCATGAATCAAAAGCACGGTCTCACTCTGGGGCCAATGCTGCTGATGGCTGACTAGGTAGGGCAGAACACTTGAGCGGGGGGGTTAAAGGGCAACTTATTTGAGAAGAAGGATTTAAGAAAACAGAGATTAAGAAACTGAAGAGATCTGAAGACAGAATCACAGAATAATTTGTGTTGGAGTTCAACTTCCCACTCAATTCAGGGCTAGCTTCAAAGTTAGATCAGGTTGCTGAAGGCCCTCTCTAGTAGTTTGGAGTATCTCCAAGGACGGAGATCCTACAGGCTCTCTAGTCACCTGTTGCAGGCTTAACCACTCTCATGGAGAAAGTATTTTCCTTTAGATCCATCTGGAATTTTTATTGCTGTACCTTTGGCCATAGCCTCTTGTCATTTCACTCTGCACCTCCAAGAATCTGGCACCTTCTTCTCTATAACACATCTTCAGGTAGCTGAAGACTATGATTAGACTTTCACCAAGCCATTTCTTCTCCATGACGAACACAGGACTCGGCTTCTCTTCACACGTCATGCAATTCAGTTCTCTAATCATATCTTTGCGGCCTTCTGCTGAATGCGCTCCAGTTTGCAAATAGATCCCTGGTGAGGAAGGGGTGAAAGATACTAGGAGAAAGGGTAGGAGACAAAAGAGAATGAGGAGAAAAACCTTCAAAAGGCAAAGCCCAGAGCACTTAGGATACTGTATGCAAAAGAAAATGGAAGGTAGGAAGGTACAAAAATAGCATGAGGAAAGTGGCCACATAGTTCCACCTGTGCCCTGTAGTAGCTCTGTTACTAGAGCATCTCAAGAATTCAGCCCGGAAAGTTTATATCTGAAAGCTGCTGCTTCACTGATTCATTTTAAAGGTTAGTGTTGACGTGGATTTCTTTCAAAAATGGCGTACTGAAAATCTAATTAATTTTTGCAGTAGTGTGCATAAATTATGGAGAGTATGAAATGGGAGATTATTCACATAAAATAGTTACCCAGAAAAGTGAGTGATACTGGTTTTTGCATTAGTCTTATTCTTTCAGAAACACGGTAAGACAGACAACTCAGACACAGATGCAGGGGTGGCAGATAGTGATGCCCAGGCTCTGATTCCTTGATTTTCTTTATTACAGCAGGCGTGGCCATGAGCCTGTTGTGCAGCCACATCATTCCCATTTGTTTTGAAGCATACTCATCTTCTGGAAGCTGCTCTCTAGCTTAGTGGCATAAGAGTCACTTGGCAGTGTTTTTGCTCAAACTGGTCATCAGGGCTGTAGCTGTCACCAATAAAAATGTCTTCTACTGCTTTGGGACTGCTGTGAACCTTTCCTCTGATCATGAACTTGACAGATCAACTGGCTGTTGCTCAATGACCCCATCACCATAGTTGGCAGACATTGATTTGACACATAAGGGCAGGCAGCTACTTTGGAGGCTGGGTAGTGTCAGTCCCTGACACTGCACTACATTCATGCAGAGGTGGTGGTAAAGCAGAGCAGCACTTTGAGAAACGTCACCGAGCAATGGGACAACAGCTACCATGTTGTAGAACGTGCGGGCTTCTGCCTTTTTAGAGAAAATGTTTGTGTAATTATCTACAAAGCTAATCCTATATATGGTTTTAGGGATTGTCTGATAGTTTCTTCTCATTTAGTGTATTAATCGGTCAGGTAGATATTTTACATTTTCAGCTATACCCGCAAATTATGAAGTGTATACCTATCTCTGCTGGGGGTGGGTTTATTCAACTCTTGAAATCTTTTCATAAGTAAACAATCTGCTTAATCATCTAAATAAATGTCAACAGTATCCAAAACTGTGATCTATATTGAAATAATAATGTTATCAATAAAAGCATTAGAAAATTTACAGAAACAGCTAAAATCTTCATAGCTCTATATACTCTTATTAAGTCTAAATGCCAAATTGAAGAGGAAACCAGAAGTCAGAGAAGTAGGAGAATATGCAGAGTTAGATATGGTCAGCTGTGTCCCATTTAAGAGCCTGAAAGAGATGGAAACCAGCTGAGCTCTTTTGGTGGTGATACCAAAGGTGCTGGGAGTCCCTTAGCAGCTACAGTTCTTCGGGATGGTTCTGATACCTTCCATTCTCCTTGTAGCTCCCTAGTTGGTGGCCTTCCTGGGAGGTGAAAAACTTGGAAAAAACGTATCATCTGTTTGATTTCTCAGGCCCAAAATAATGTTTTTTTCTATCTACTTTCACCAGCTTTATTTAGCACAAATTGTGAGGTTGGAAAAACTGTCGATACAGTAATTTAGGTAGTAGATTAGAATAAGATTAGAATCTACTGCGCATCACATATTTTAGTTAAGACTGTTAAAGATTGGGTTCATTCAGTTTATCTTTGAGCTTGCACATTTCACAAGCACGCTCACAGCTCCACCTGAAGAATTGCTGATATATACATTCAAATAGCAAATTAGCCACACTTATCATTAGGCAATTTGCATTCCTAATGTAGTGTGTGCACTTCTATGCATTGGGGACTACACAGTGCACCTCTGTCTTTCTTTTTGTGGGCAAACTCGATTTACTTCTGAGTACCGGCTCACTTATATTTAACTCTTTATGAGCAAGAGGGCTGCCTTAGTGACAGCAATGTGTGCACCTGTGTGGAATCTAGCTGCAGGTTGCACTAATAACCTCATGTTAGTAGTGTGAACTGTTTGACTTGTTCATGGAAGCTGTTTAATAAAATTCTATGTTAAAGTACGGACCACAGGAAAAAAAACGTCCATATGCTTTCCATTTTATTTCATATGGATGAAAATTAACTAGTTAAGAGACATCCCTTAACATGCATGCCACCTACAAGATTAGCCTAATCCTCCCAGAGCTCAGTCTTAAATTGCTTTTGACATTTGAGTTGTATTTATAGTGCCACCCTTGCCTCTAAGGCTCTGGTCTAATACAACAGTAAACCGCATTTTAAACACTACCGGACAAAAATTGCAGTAGCCCTCTAATACAAAACACTGCCCCGATACATATGGTAGAAAGTTTTGATGGATTAAATTCATATAAATGAATTTTAAGCTGGCCTTTCTGTAGTAAAAATCCAGTGGCTCTCTCACAGCTGGCACCATCCCAAGAGTCTGCCCCAATGCTCTTTGGCCTCTGCCCTGCTCATTCTGTTCAAAGATAACGATCCTTGGATGTCACCTGCAAGCTTGCAACCCTACATGTGTGGGCCATCTCTAATGGACACCCACCAGTCAGGCTTCTTTGTCATTGATCTTATCCTAGACTCCCGCCTGGCACCAGATCTCTTCATCAGATCTTTTCCTTAACCATTGCCTTCGCCTCCGCGTTGGCACAACCGGTCTGCCAATACAGCGCTGTCACTGACTCACAGCCAAGCTAACTAAAGTCAAGCTGTAAATCCATGCAAGCCATAAACACAGCTGGTGTTCCTCAGAAACCACCCCTTACGCTGCACCATGCTGCAGACCTTTCTGGGCAATACATACCCAGGTACAGTTCACCATTTCCCACAGATGCTTCAGTGGGGACATCAAAGGGACTTGAGAAAGTTAAGGGCAAAAGACGCGTCTCTGAAAAGTTCTTCAGGGTGGTTAGGTGGTTAGGGATAACGGTGGAAAGGCAAGGATGGGTGAGATGGGTGCTGACAGGTTTACTGTCATTACGGTGGTGGACCATATCCTGAGCATGCACATACACATACTTTCAGAGAAGAAAGGGGACTCCATGGCAAAGAATCTAGGCTATTCCTTTGTTATACTTGAGGTCACTCACTTTAAGATAAAGGACAAGCTTGAGCACAAAAACCTGCCCACATGGAAAAAGACAGCCAAGGAGAAATGAAATACTCACGGTAGCCAAAAGCCGCATCTATTCCCAAATGCTCTGAGAAGGCGCTTTTTTTTTTTTTTCTTTTCCTGGGTTATCTTAGCACATTTTAGGCATTCATTCTGGTCCCAAGTAGGTTACTAACAAACTAACTAGCACGTGAGGAATGCTGCTCCCTAACTCTTGCATGTCCATAAGTCTGTCCCAGAGGCTTCTGCCTTGGTTTGTCCCAGGATTGTGCCATATGGTACCTCCTTGTTACTACCCAGAGTGTCCCTCCGACCCCTCCACCACCACACGTTGTGTTAGGTTGAATTGCGTGTCGTAGTCCTGCAAGCCTTCCAGGTCTGTGATCCTAGTATGTCCCAGTATTGCTCTCTTATCCCCAGCAGTCCCCTCCCTTGGAAAGAGCCACCTGCCACATTAGCAAGAATTAGGCTTGTCGGTAAAGTAGATGAGGTTTCACCAGCGGAGCAATCTGCCTTCACTGCCTTCCACCCTGTTGCAAGTCCACTTATTTTCTATCTCAAAGGCAGTAGATCATGCCATGCATCCTTCAGAAATGTATATGCTTCCACTCATCCTAGAGGGTCTCCTTTTCCCCAAGTCTAACACCAACATAGGTTTGCCATCCCTCACTGACTCCAATCCACAGCCCTTCATGGCTTAGGAGCAACCTATCCAAAGAATGTGCACATGGAGGCTGCCAGCAGTTGAGCGGATCCAGGCAGGGCAGAAGCCGCTGGTGACGACCTTCAAATAACCTTTGGAAAGGTTGACGACCTGTCTAGATAAGGAAAGAATAAGGATTACTTTTATTCACTTAGTAAAACAATTTAGTAAAGCAATTCTGCTGGCTGTGGCGGAAAAAGGAACAGCAAGCACAGGATGTGCACAACGGCCAGTAAGCTCGGCAGCTCTGTGGCAGCAAACGTGGATGCAGGAAAGAGGTGGTTGGGATGATGAGAAAGAACAGACCCTGTCCTGGACTAAATAAAATATCCTAGGACACCCAAAGAGTGGAGCCAGGTGACAAAGGCCGCTGCTGTTGAGATCACAAGTGCTAGCATAGACTCAGAGTAGGTTGGTAGTGACCGTAACGAACATCAGTAATTCCTACTCCCTCAGAATCTCCTGCTACCTCAGATTTAGCCTTCCTGGCCCCTTCGTAGCCTATCCTAAACACCTCCACACCAGATAACTTACCCAAGGCTTAGCAGCTGCTAAGGAACGACTCCTAATACAGCAGGCACTGCCCGCAGGAGGCATCGTATGAGATTCCTCCTACAACCTGATCCCAGAGAAGAACTCGGGCAGTGCCCATTTACCACGCTACAGTTCAAGTACGTCTGGAAATAGTCGCTGCGTCCAGTTTTGTTCAAATTTTTCTTTTCTTTTTGCCTTTGTTTTTCAATTACTTCCTACTTTTCATTTGTTTCCAGCCGAGAGCGTTACTTGGGCGCTTTCACAGCAGGGCTGGATGGCACTGGAGACGTTAAGGGTTGAAATTTCAAACATTTCAAAGCCTGGGGCAAAGAGCTGCAGAGCTGCAATGGATGGGATGGCGCAGCTGGGATTTCAAAGCCAGCAGGGCCTGGCTCCAAGAACGGGATACGAAAGGGCTTCAGGGGGAAACAGCAACTGGGAACAGGAAAGTCGGAGAAAAGTTGATTTACTGCTCATATCCGACATATGCATGATTTCAAGCTACAGCAAGCAGCTGTCAACCAGTCATCAGAAAACAATTAGTCAGGTTGTCCCTAACGATGTGACCCTCCCAGTTTTCGCAGGAAACGAGAGAGCTGCACCTGGTGGAGGGACTGGCTGTAGTTCCACTGGTTACACTCCTACCCCATCACCATCTGCTCTTTTGGCTCTCGGAGTTTTTGTGAAGGACACAGCGTGCAAACACGGCGCCTGGTTCAGAAGGAGAGTTCAGTAGCCCTCCAGCATTCTTTTAGACATATTGCACAGCCGTTTTGAAGCCCTACTCCGAGGTGGTAATGCAAGAGGTTCTAGCAACAGCTAAGTTGCCGCTAAATGCAAGAGGAGGTAAGCAGATTCATCCAGTATGAGGGTGATTCAGCAACTCCATTGCTCCAAATGGGCTCAGCAGCAGCTTTGTACTCGGCGTGGCTGCACAGCATCAGACGGGCAGGAGATCTGGAAGATGTGAGTGTCACTTGCCTTGCCAGACCAGCCAGCCAGCAGCGGACAGCACGGATCCGTGATGGGCCCTCTTGGCATTCCTGCTGATGGAAAACTGTAGCAGGTCAGGAGACAGGGAATAAAGAGAACACCCTACCATGCTGCCATTACAGGTAGCACAGTCTTCCAACGTGTCCTCCGTGTCCGCAGAGGGCACAGGCTGAGAACTAGATGGGTGACGGCGGGGTAGCTGTCCTTCCCAAGCCCGGGTTGATGGGTAATGCACCAGCAAAACTCAGGTGTTTCCAGGTTTCATATAACCAAGGCAACCTTCCTGATGCTCAGTGGTACTCCGCTGACAGCTCTCTTCTGTCCCAGAGAAGAGCTACTTTTCACAAACCCTCTGCAACAAGGGGAGGGGGTTGATAACTTGAATTGGTACCAAATGTTTTCATCACTCAAACCCCACATACGTGCTGTCCCAGAGGAAAATGAAAGCTGCACTTCATGCAGGGATGCCTCGTACTGCTGTATGGCTGTGACCAGGAATGGGACTGCCCTCCTACTGCCACTGCAATGCTAATGATGGCCCAGCGCCTCTCCGTGAGGAAATTTTCTGTAGCAACTGACTTACCTTGGAAAGGGAAAGCTACACTTTTGACAGCAGCCCACTCTGGAAGTTGCCTCCAGAAAAACCATGTAACTGCTGAATCAGCAATTCAGGCGGTGTAGGACAGGCAAGATGCAGGCTGGACGCCCATCCCGGCTGGTGATATCAGGCGTAATGCCTGGAGTACGTGACAGCAAACAAACAAAAATATCAGCACTTTGTAATCGTGCTAATTTGTAATGATCATACACACCTGCTCCTGAATTAGCTCGAAGCTGTTCTTCCGGGTAATAAAGTATTAGTGATCACAGAACTGTGTACTAAATTAGGCATAACTTAAACACAATCTTTAATAGTGTGGGCAGCCTCTTCAGACCGATAAGAATATCTGCAAATGGCCACAAATCTCTGAAAGCAGAGGTCTCCTGGAACTGCTTGTTGTCATCTCCTATCATTGCCTACTGGAATGAGCTGTGAAGAACCCATTGGTCCAGCTGCTTTTCTTGGCTCTGTGAGTAAGACGATATTCATGAGAACCAAGACGACCCTTTATTTGAGCTGTCATTTCTACAGAAAGACAATCGGGATATTCTGCAGAGCGCACGTAGGCCATTTTTCAGTCTCCATCTGGATACTCGCCACTGCTGTGCCACCAACACAGCCCGGCTCATTGCAAGCAGTTTACAGATTGGCTTCCAGTGTTGGACACATTTTGATTTGCTAACTAGCAGTTTTTCTGCTCACAACTATGAAAAAAAATGGAAACAAAATGGGAAAGATTTCTGTGCATAAAAAAGGGTAATGGCAGGTGAATAAAATATTTAAAATCAGCAAAGACACAGAAGAAGCAGCTTTTATTACTTTCAGAGTTAGAGTACCTCGAGGCAAGCACTTTTTCTACATGCTGTATTATTATGGGGTCATTCATGGGAATTAGGACTAACAAGATGAAATAAAAGAGGGGGAATTTAGGATTTATAGCCAGAAAATATCAGTGTAATAAAATGTAAGCAGCTGTGCATTAGGCAGACCACTGTCTATGGGAAAGATGCCAGCTTTCCCTAATTTAAGTTACTAAGTTTGTGTAGTGTTAGTCCGAACAACAGGTCAAATGCAGGTTGAGTCACTGTAGGGATCTGTGCATTATTCCCTGAAGTGTTTTTAAATAATTTTAGCCATAAAATTAGTCACTATTGTAAATTAATGTGTGATACACTTCAAATAATCACAGTGGATCTACCATTAAAAATTAAGGGTTCAGGTTTTTGGTTTTTTTTTTTCATTTCTCTTTCGTGTTGCAAAACTTATTTTCCCAGGCTCCAAACTGGAAACAAGAACAGGGACTGATGAATATCCACATATAAGAGTGCACTAGCTTGTTGCTTCATACTTGAAAGCAACGTTTATTTCCTATATTATTTTTCTTTGAACAAACAAACAAAAGCAAACCATCTTTAACACATGAAGAGCACGTTTCTTAGAATACAATTTGCAAATATTCTTATTACAAAGGTCAATATGGCTTTCTCTAAAATCGTAGGTTACAATAAGAAAGGAAACAATGCAAAATGAATGCCAAAACATACTGCTTTTATTTTCTGGGGTTTTGTTTTGGTTTGTTTTTGGGGTTTTTTTTCCTCCAACAACTTTGTGTGAAGAACAACTGTGTGACTTGGATCTCATTTTTTACAATCCACTCTTCTCTACTTGTTTAAAAATTGCTACATTATTGCAAAGCAGGTTAACAATTTGGACTTTAACTACTTAGTGATAATCCCCTGAGGAAGAAATAAAATACAGAAAACCAAAGCAAGCAGTGACCATGTAAATGCTGGAATTTCTAGAGAAAAGACATTTTACTGTGTCAACAAATCGAGAACAAGTTTTCAAAAGCCTCGCTCATTCGAAAAAGCCACATTTCTTTGCTCTCTCCTTCCCTGTTCTTCTATGAAGAATTTAAACCCTTGTAAACCTGTTTTTGAACAAAATTATTTTCTCTGCTTTTTTTTTAATTGAATGAACCCAGGTGTTCCTTGGGATCTCTCTCAAGTTACTGCTCTGGCTGTGCCACTTACACTTTCATGACTAACTAGTATTCTTCTATTACTACTCTGCTTTTGGGTTCAAGCATACTGTAGAAAGTGCTCAGCAACAATAAGATTAAAGAATATATAAAAACATAGAGTGAAGCTTGCTGTCCGTTTTCATCGTCCGTGACAAAGTTTGATTTACTGCCCAGAGCCACTCTCCTCTACAGTTTGTGCCACTTCATGCTCCCAGATGCAATCCAAGCGATGATCAGCAGCTACCGACGCAGTAGGTGCGTAGCGGGATTGGTCTGGAGTCTACAGGGCTACGTATAGGCCAGTAATCAAGAGTGCCCAAGGAAATATTGCTGTACCTTCCTCCAAGTCTACTGGCAAATTGCTGGACTGATCGCTGACCCAGGCCACTTACCGCTCTTAAAAAATTTCCAGAGCTAATCTGGAAGTCAGCCTGGGCCAGGGACTATTCAACCAGCAGTTTGGTGTAGTCTCCGTGTTCTGGATGCCAGAAGCACGGACGTGGGCTCTTACAGCCCCGGCTGGCCTCAGTGCCGGAGCACTGTCTTGCAGCCACGCTTAATTCAGCAGTAGAGACACGGTCTGGGAGTCAAGCCGTCCCAAAGCGGAAAATCAATTGCTGAGCGTGAACGCTAGCTGGCTAACGTGACTCACAGTCCTTCGTACAAGGACTTCCACTTCAGTGACAGGCTTGAAGTTTCTTTCTTGCCCTGTTTTACACCACCCCCAATGTTCTTGATCCATATGCAAAGATATTTAAAACATGTGACTAACAGCAGACCTACAGATGTAGGGAGGCTGGAACCAGCTTTTTTTCCCCCTTTGGTAAATACACAGTGAGAGAGAGTTCCTTTCCTGCTTACGCTTTCTAAGGTAGATTCTTTATATACTCTTCTTATCAGTGGGAATGAGGATGCATAAACCCATGACTTATTTCAAATGATACTTACAACCTGTCTTTGTTTTTTCTTCTTATAAAGCACAGTATATTTATTCCACTCCAACCCTTCTCCACATGAGTTCTTCCAGGGCAGAACTGATGAGTTTGTGCTATGCCTTCTTGATCTGCTGTTGCACAGCAGCCTATTAAGGGTAACTGAGCACTTTTTAAATTTTCCTAAATTATTCACATTATAGGTAATATTGCCTTTTACTAGACCGCTAGACTCTATTGTGAATTTATAAAACTGAATTTTGTTTTATTTTCACTCATGCTTTGATAGGAGAAGGTGAATTTTAAACCCAGCAGAATAGTTGATAATAAAAAGAAGAAATAGGGAGGAAAGGAGGGAGGCCAAGACAGATGTGGGAACTGTGCACCGTTTCTCCTCACCAAGAAGAAAGATACAAGATCATGGTCCTTACCCTATAGAGGAAAATGGAAACACGAGGCACTAACAGTACATTCTCTTGAGCCTCTGTGTTAGCACTTCCAAACCGAAATAGCTCATTTTACATAAACTTTTGGAATTCAAATTTCCAACCAAAAAAATTCCCCAGACCTAAGACAATGCAAGTTAAATCAGATCTTTCCCTCTTGTACAAACTTTTCATAGGAAAAAGGTTGCTTTGTGGTTTGGGGTTTTTGGTTTTTCTTTTTGGTTGGCTGGTTTTCTTTTTAAACACCTTTAAGTTGGGGGAAGGGAAAAAACATTTACCAACTTTTTATTAATAGAACTTGAAGGAACTCCTTGCTGTCTCACCCTACAGTATTTTTAGAGGCTGGTGTTATACAGAATATCTACATGACATTATTTTAATCATTGATTATATAATTCAAAGAAGAGAGGCAACTATTGCCCACTGCTTTTCAGAGCTCTGCAGATGTCTGGGGGCATCAGGGACCAATCTAGAAACATGACAGATTATGGTCTGGCTGCTTCTATGGCCTCAAGACGGGACTGCAGCAAACACTTGAGTGAAGTCATTGTGCTGGTTGCTCATCCCCATGCCTCTACATCAGTGCCAAAGGCCTGCAAGTACTACGGACATGGTTCAGGTTCTTCTCTTAAGGCCATAGGGTGTGAGCTGCATCGAGCCATTTTTGGATGCCCCGCTGAAGTCCTCGCCAGCTCCCCGGTCTGCTCCAATTCGCAGTTAGGCCTTATCGTTGGACTTTGAGAAAGGGTACAGAGATACCTTTGAGCATCTTGTGCCTCGCACCACTTTGACTGTTGGCCAAACTTGTTCCGCTGCCTTCAGCACTTTATATGGAAAACTTAAATGCTTTTCTTTTGAAGTCCTGCCTTTGAAATCTCCATGACCTGAACTCATCCGGGTGGTCCGGCAGTACACCTACGACACCCTGACTCCGGTTCTTGTCGCGCTGTTCGGCTGCGTCCTCTGGGTCTTACATCCACACGTTCGTATTTCCTGTTTTGCTGACCTAGGAGATAGTATTTCACTTTTCAACGGGCTTGTCAATGATTCTTAAAAAAAAAAAAAGAAAAGAAGAAAAAATCAAAAGGTAACCTTACTTTGTTTTCTTCCAGCCCAGCCTCCAGTGGACCCTAGAAGCTGCTGGAGTTGAGTTTTGGGGAAAGTTCGTGATGGTCCTTAGGCTGCTGGTGGCACAAACCGGCCTTTTCTGGTTTGCCTCTGAGGCTAACACGGTTTTATGCGGTTAGAACCCCCACCGGGGGCCGGCTCGCTCGCCTCAGGAGATTTTACTCTGGGGAACGGGGTGTCAGGCAGGAA
>JANZLQ010000029.1:11815779-11829560 GCA_026212715.1 Elanus axillaris
GGCGTGTGTGCTGGCCTGTGAAGAAGAAAACCAAGGCTTGGTGTTGTGGGGGTGTGGTGCTAAGGCAACAGCTCTTGTTCCAGGATTTCCATGCTGCGCTCCTCAGTGTCAACATGCCCTGTAGGCTCTGTCCCCACAGAAAGTGAAACTTAAGAAATTTAGCTTTGGGAAGGCAGTGCAAGTTTTGAAGAACCAACTTCAGCAGTGCTGGCACCAGCAGAAAAGAGATTTGGTTGGTGGAGTGAAGAAGTAGAGAAAAAGGTGCTTCAGGTGAGATGTTTCTGCTCTGGATGGAGCATTTGAGCAAGTCTCAGGGCATTGGATAAAAGTGGCAGAAAATGTAAAACTCAGCATTTGAATAGCTTATTTGAATCGGAGATCGGGACAGTATTCTCTGCTGTAATGTATTTGACTATGTACAATGGCAGAGTTCTGCTAGGTTTAAATGGGCGAACAGTCCTTTTCCTTGCTCCTGCAATAAAAACAAAAATATCAAGGTGCTTGTTATGGTATGACAGAAAAAATTAATTTCTCCTGTGAGCACAGAATACAGTTGCGGTGATGTGAGTGTGTTATGTTTGTTACATGTTCTGTATCTTGTGATACTGATTGAGATTGTGTTTTCCTAGGGACTGTAATTAGTCTCTACCCCATTAGTTATCATCCTTTGCATTCTTCTTCGATTTATTTTTTTTTTCTCCTTTTATCTCTCTGCTTCTGCAATCTTCCCTCTTCATTTATTTCTCAGCATTAACCCCAATTCTGACTTCTCAGGGATTTCAACTCCTTTCCTACACCTTTTATCATATGGTTTGTGTTGTCCTGACAACATCCCATGCATGCCTAACAATGAAGCAGTCTTGCTGGTTTTTAAAGCATCGTCTTTGCACAATGCTTAATTCTGTGGAATTCAAATGTAAGTTCATTGTGGACTCATTACAGTTCTCCTGAAACAAACTTGGGTAACCATCGTGAACACTGATTTATTCTTACTTCTTGCTAGGAAAGTTAGCTGCATGTGCTGTGAGTGCATAAGTCACATATAAACCATGGGGCTTTTGCACAGCCTAAGATGTTTGTGTTAGGTACAGTGTAATCACATGGCCTGCCTATGAGGTATATATTTGATGTCTGCAGTTACAAAGGTTATAAACATGAATGAGCAGCCAGTATGGTCATAATAAGAGCACTGTAGAATTCTTGTGGTCTGCAGCGTGAATGTGAAAATAATTCTTGTCATGGACCTCCAGTTTACCGTGAGTCTAAATCTGCTAAAAGCGTCATGCACGCTGTCCTACTCATTACGATCCGTGTCCTGCACTTGATTTAGAAAGTCCTGGCCTGAGCCTCTCAAAGTTTGCAGAGCTCCTGCAAGTTGTGTGCAGTCACTTACAGGATCAGAGCCTGTTTCAGTGGAACTAGCTGTGGTTGTAACTGCTAGGTCTTCATCTGCTGTCAATTGCAAGGCTCTTGACCATTAACTAGGACTAGAAACAACGGAAACTAGTAAATGCTGTGCAATCCAGTAACGACATAGTGTGAATATGGCAATGTCAGCTGTTTTTTAGAGAGAGAAAACAAGAAATGTCAAGGCATGGTAGAAATTGTAGCAGCAAAGTATTAATCGGTTTCTGAAAGTGAAATAAATTAACGTATTGAACAAATGCAACGCACTGCTTCAATTCAGTCCTCCACTCAGAACTTCTATTTAGTGTAGAAGAACTTGTCTCAAATATAAAAGAACGTCAGTCATGTTAATATTCTTGCATAGCTGCTGTCCTGGTGATTTGGGAAACTGTTCATTCTTGGCCTTGAGAGAGATCATCTGCAAAGGCATACATGTGTTTAAAATCCAAGGTCTCCAGTTCTTCCTTAGAACGTTTGAAGCAGGAATGATCAAGTGAACTGTCACACCAGTGATTCACAACCTTCCCTCAAAAGAGAGTTTCCAGATTCCCACTCTAACTCCTTTCTGAAAATGGAAAGAATGTAAAATATTTTTAATTTTGGTTTTTAGGGAAACTTCTTATTCATGTTCATGTGTGCAACAAATGTGAAAAGCATGCTTAGAAACTTGGATGTGAATTCTTACTCTGTGTCCATTCAGTGACGTATTTCCTTTTGCACTGTCACCCCAGCTTCAGCATGCAGTTTCACAAGACTTTAAAGTGTGCTCTGTCTTTACATGCCAGGCTTTCAGACCTGAATCAGTGGCAATTTCCCATCTGTCAGGATATGTTTGGTAGGCTTATGCAGAGTGTACTCGTATGTCTTAAAAAACCCCTGATCTTAAGGACTTCATCCAAAAACCTCCAAAAATTGTTCATGATATAGCTCTTTTAGTTCTATTTATCATATTTGCATCAAACTGTTGGTTCAGACAATAGCCTTTGGTGCCCGTGCATGTATTCCAAATTGCAAGAGTTGCTTAAAACATTTTACTAAGCTGGGTGAGAAATCAACCGGAACATTCCTGGTTTAGATTCACGCCCTCAAAGGAATACAATTAGCACAGTTTAAAATTAAGTAAAATAAATAAGTTATAAATGGACATCTGTGAAGTGCCAGAACCTGGAGTACAGTCTTTCATCCTTGATGTTAAGGGAGGTTCTGCTGCTTACATCAAGTGAGAACAAGATGAGGTGGTTCCTCACAGGAATACTTACACAGTTAGTGCTGAATGTTCTTCTAGTATCTCTGTAAAGATTAAACACCACAAAACTTCATTTCTGCCAGCGTAACTTACTGGCACCGGATTTGATACCGCCTGATTTTTTTCGAGAAGTCCTGCAACTTCCTCTTGTGACTTAAGAAAACTTGTCCAAGGTTTGCAACTTCCAGGAGGAACTGGACTCTGAGTAAGAGTCCACATCAGCATGAATGATTTAACACCAAATTTTCATCTGAGCTTCGAGTTCATTCCTAAATCTGTATTACATACCCCAGTACAATGGCCTGTGTTTCAGGAGGGTTCCTCTGTGTATATCTAATGCTGTACAGCTAATGAAACACAAAACAGTCTGCTGGAGGAGTAACTCTTTTTCTGCAAGTGAACCATATGCTGGTGTTTGAGGAGGGTGAAAAAAAATCAGTTTTTCTTTTGCCAGTTATTTGTGAAATTCAGTGCTTTAAACAAGTGCCCAAGGCATAGTATGAGGCTATTATGACAAGAATGCTTTGTTTAAGTTGGTTGTGAGTACGTGTCAGCATTTAAACGTGGAGGTGACAGCAGCTGAAGAAGCCCTCTGACCAATGGAGCAGGATGGGAAGTGCACTGTGGTGCAAAGCAATGTGAGTTACAGAATGACCAGGCTAATACAAAGAGTTAAGATCCATTGACACAGAAGTTATTCTGTGCTAATTTAGTCACAGCTATCTTAATCCACCTTAGAAGTGGACTGTAGAATGCATAAAGCCACGTAAGGTTTATAATAATTGATTTAATTCACTGGGATACGGTTACCTGAATTGGAGTGAACAAAAGCTGATATGCACAAATGATCTGCTCTCCTTTCACCATTTTTTTAAACACACTGAAAACAAAAGATAAACCCAAAGGAGAAGTGGTGTTCTTTCTATGAGGCCACACTCAAAACCTTCCTCAGGGCTTGTTGGCTGTGAATTTGCTGTCCTCCATCATGTTTTCACTGGCATGTTGTGATAATTTCATGATCTTTGAGTTTTGTTTACGGTACAGCAATGGGTTTGAATTGCAGGCAGATCTCAGAGCAAGCGATCACATCTGCAACAGACTCTTTGTTGCCAACAACATCTTCAACTAGTTGAAGGTCATGTTTGTAAATAACCATCTTCTCCCCTTAGTCATAGTAGCTATTAATGATTCTCCCTAACAAATGTCCTGTTAATGCATTCGTCCGGGTGTGTGGAGGTCGAACATTAGGCTGCCTTTCTTGAATGAGATGAAGGTTTCGAGTATCAGCTGGTACCTGCAAATAGGTCTTCCTACGCCCCTTCTGGAGGGGGGGACAGTGTGACAAATTTCACTTAAAGAGCTAGTTGGGGTGCAGCCTGATGATGATGATGATGTTGAAGAGTACATACCTTAATTTTCCCCAAACTCACTAAAAGTTAGCAAGCCACTCACTCTGTCCCGTGTTGTCTTCTGAGGCTCAGCGAAACAGGGGGAAGCCAACTCTGTCTTCCCTTTCATGTATCGCACAGTAAATGTCGACATTGTGTACCGCAAAGCAGCTCATGCAGGGCCTCCTGTTGCTCAGTGCAATTTGTGTGGCTGCGCCTTTGGTTTCACGTACCTTGACAGGCGTGTTGAAATCAACACCTGCGTAAAACCACCATGTGTATAAAGTAGGGATTTTGGGCTGTTCTGCTAACGTAGAAACCCCTGTTGCATCCCTCTGATGCGCAGCTTGTTTGGGGAGGCTGGCCGTGGGCGAGAAGGAGAAGGGGAGAGCGAGGAGCGAGGTAAATGCTGTTGGGAGTGGAGAAGGATAGCTCCCAGGTCCGCGTTCTCCGGAGAAACTGTGTGAAGCTTGTCCTTCTGCCCTTCTGTTGTGTCACTTGTTATGAGGATGACGTCATTTGGGCGACTTGTGGACCTCGCTCCAAAACCTTCTTGTTTTTATGGGTAGTTTCTCATTTTCCTATGCTACAGTGATTGCTCTAGTCCTTAAAAAGGAGGGGAGAAGGATCCCTATACTACTGGTAGACATGGACATCTATAAAGTTCAGGGCAAATATTAGACTACTGAAACATTAGCACACTGCCATTATTGGCCAAAGTCATCAATTTAAAGCTGAAAAAATTGTGTGCAAGTCATGGATACACTCAGCTTGGAATATAGATGTAGTCCTTGGGGTTTGCTAGCTGGAGTGGGACACTTCCTAATACTTAGGAAAAATGTCGATCCTCTTCAATGTAGTGGTGTGGACAAATTTTCATCTGGAAATGGAGATAGGTTATATGGAGCTGCTGTTTGTCATTACTGAGGTTTTTTACTAGTAAAGAAAATGACATTTTTACTTATAGTTTGCATGACACTTTTAAGTCTGTGAAGTATTTTGGGAACCTTCCCTTTAAGCTGGTTAACTTGTTGGTACAGTTTTTCTCTGTTCCATTTCATGTCATCCTTCTGATGATTTTCGTAGAAGTATTTATTGTTATGACAAATTAAGATGTTATTTGACCTTTTCCCCTATCTTCAAAAGATGTAGTACAGTGGAAAAAAGTTGAGGAAATGGAAGATGTGGTTTGCCTGAGGGCTGGCAAAGTGAATTAATTCATTGTTGATATTGATTCAAAATTCTGGAGGATGCAGTTGAGGCAAATGATTGTAATAAAATGAAGCGAGTGTTATAAGGTCAGAAAACAGATGTTAGCTTAATGTAAGACTCAGTTTAAAATCAGTGCCAGAAATACTGACTACATGAATTTGGAACATTTTCATAATATATAAATTCTATTATGTAATGTTAACAAAATTACAATCTTGTGTGGATTAGCTTTCTTGTGTTTTGGTATTTTTCTTCAATTGAATAAACAAAGAACAGGATCAGTAGTTTGTATAAATCATATTCCGCTTCATTTCAATGTAATGTTTTGTTTCAGAATTTTATGTTCATTCTTTTACAAGCATTATAACAATATTATACTACCACAATGACATTAGTTATTTTCAGTATTTCTTCTTGATTTTTTTTTGCTTTAATTTTTTTTTAACACTGCCAAAATTTCTGTATGAAACCAAGCTTTTAATAAATCTAGGAAAAAACTCTGGTGGATTTATAGAAAACCAGAAGATGCTTCTTTCTTGGTCAAGGCCCCCATCCCTATTAGATCTACCTTTCATGTCATCAACTTTGATGATATTATATGTTATGCTGCCATTTATGACTTCCAACAAAGATCATGCATCATTTAGCTGAACACTGAATAAACTTATCCTCTCCCCAGGGGCTTAAAGGCAAGACAGGCAAAGATTGGACTGTGGATTAGTATCATTTGAATATAGAAAACTTTTTACCTGAACAGATACAGTTAGTTTTAGCAAAGCACTTCTATTTCAAAGGCTGCAGAGGGAAGTATATAATCCTCAAATCTCAGCTGACCACACCTGATTTCTATGTAACTGTATTGGATCATTTCATACTTGGAAGTTTGAGTTGTGATAACTTAAGTCACATATTTTCCATGTAGTATAGCAATGTGTCAATTAATGTTGGTTATTACGTAGCTAAAATGCCTGGTCTAGTAAGTAGTAAAAAAAAAATAAAATAAAAATGGAGGCGGGGTATAGGAGTAAAGGTTTTTCCTTGTATGACGCAATTGTGCTGCTCAGAACAGGTCTGCCTTTCCCAGAAACACATCAATACAACATCAGTACAGCAACTCCAGGTATTTTCTCTCACCAGACGTTTCCTGTTCTTGTGTCAGCTGTTGGGGGATTTTTGCTGTACGATGTAGTACACAGTCCACTTCCACAGTAGTCAGGTGGCAGCACAAGTTTTTTCCCTGTTCTAAGTTGAATTTTGGTTTTAAAAATATTTAAATTAGGAAGTGGACTTGAGTTACGAATGTTGCAGAGTCCTACCTCTGATTTCAATATGCAAGCCAATGTGGGAAAAGAAAACGGGGCACCGAAGGGTGGAAGAAAAGATGTTGAGAATGGCAATGAGAACAGCAGTCAGCTTGGTAATGAGTTCAAGAAAGGTTTCTCCCAAACCAAATCGGTTTGGTTGGACTGAGATATTGGTGCACTAACATTGGGAATCTGGGCTCTGAAGAGGAAGAGCAGAAGTACGGGAGCAGGGCTTAAAACTGAATGCTGCAGAGGAAGTAGAAATGTGATGGATTTATAACTGTAGTAGGAATGCAAGTGTTGGAGAGCATGAAGGTGGTAGGCTGATGCTTTCTGTAACTGATATAGGAAAACAATAAAAAGTAATCTGAGATAGCATGGACAAAGTAGAATTTGTCTTGGTCACAATTACTAAGGAAGGAATTGTGAAAGAAGCTGAAAAGGGTAGTGGTGCCTGCCTGCTCCACTTCCCCAGACTCCTGGCAAGACCACTCTGTGTTGCCTAATGTTACATTAGCATTAGACCGAAACTTTCTTGTTTTAATACTTTTAATTTGCAGTGAAAAAATGGGAGTCCCCTTGTGATATTAGGAGGCATGAGAAACACACAGGCAGCTGAGAATATCGTGCAGAAAGAATGGTCTGGCGAAATAATGGGGAGAAACTTAATATCAGGGTGTAAAGTCATACCACTGGAGATATGAAAGTCAGCTGTGACAACAGTTTGTCATTACGAAAAATGAGACAAGCTTTGATGTCTTAACGGATTGCTAGATGATTAGAAAAGGCTAGCATGATGGAAGTGTGAAAATAACAAATTAATTTCTGGAATTTACTGGGAGATGTATTTCTGTAGGTGGAGGGAATATTAATACTGTTTGCTGCAAGGCATTGCTGAAAGTCATCTTGGAACACCTGACCAAATCCAGCCTCCTGTCCTTAAGAAGGTTAAGTTCAAACTGAAACAGATGTGGAGAAGGGCTCCTAGGATCACCAGTGGAAATGGAAAAGACTGAGAGGGCTTGGTCTTTAAAGCCTAGAAAAGAGGCTGAAAGAAATGTGAATTCTTCCTAACTGCCCGAGAGGACGAAGGGCTAAATGCCATTATTGTCCCCCAAACGTGCTTATGAGTGGGAATTATGAGACAGCTTCTAAGCCAAGTGGAGTGAGGTTCTGAAACCTTTCAGCAATAATATTTTGTTCTTCCCTGCCAACACCCATTAACCTCTTTAAAAATGGAGCATGACAAACTCACATCTGAGCTTGTATGATGTGACTGTGCTGCTCAGAATGGGTCTGCCTTTCCCAGAAAGAAATTTTTAGTCCTGTGCTCTAATCATGGGCGATAAACTAGATAGCTCGGTTATCTTGCTCTGATAGAAGTGCACCCCTGGAAAATTTCAGGGTTTGACTTAAATAAAAATAAGTTTGAGGAAATCTCACAGTAATGTGCTTCTTGCATACTTTTCCACTACAGTAATATTTGGGGTTTGATGGTTGCACTGGGGCTTAACTTCTCTTCTTTGCCTGCTTAAATAGCTATGCATGTCAAAATATTATTTTGTCTCAGCCTTTCCCCCCAAAATATTGAAGCAGCTAAGGAATTCCCCAAATTTTCTCCTTTTTTAAAAAAGCTGTCAGCTGGACTACTGCTCTCGCATCACAGGAACAACAGGAGTCTACATTGGGCAAGCCTGGCATCGTTAAACACTGAATAGATTTAGGCTATCCATGCTCCTTTTTAGATGCGCTGCAGGGAGCACATGGTGATTGGTGCCCATGTGTTTGTGTGTGTATATATGCCCATGTATATGTGTATCGTGTAAGGGATAAATTCAGTTTGGGAGGCATAGAGATGATGTAATCTGGACCTATTGAAATAAACTAAATTTTAAAAGAGATTAAAATACATGAGGTGAGGAGTGACCGAGATGTACGTAATCATTTCAGCAGAAAGGCAAGGGAAGAGCAAACTGCTTGAGTTCCCCTAGTTGGTCTCCAGCGCAAAAGCAAGATGTAGGAAGTGAAACAAGCCCAAGATAAAAGCTGACCCAGGATTTCTGTGTTTGCAAGAGTCTAGTCTGATGAAAGTTACCAGACAGTCAGGACTTAGAGTAAAATTTAAATGCGTGTATATTTATAATATTATATTATTAAATATATATATACATATTTTATATATTTGTGATCAATTGCAGATGTAAGAATAAGGCTAAGCAAAACCAGAACTGATCATTTGTGAGATAGGCAAGGAACAGGAATCCACTTCTGTTCAGTTGCTCTCTCGTTTAATTCTTTAACATTACTCGCAACCACAGATAATTTAATTTTGTCACTCTTATTCTCACTCCGGTCTAGTAGCACATCTTCACTGGCACAAATATGTGTAGAGCAGTACCGATGAGGCTTTGCTGAGCTCTACTACGTCAAATTAAACTCCTTGATTTTTTCCCATTTTTTTCATGGAATGGGAAGCTTGAGCAATTGATTGAGTTGGATGGAGTACTGAGAGAGCAGGTTTGTGTCCCTGGGCAGCGTGGGCTTACGATTCTTCCTCCCCAGCAGTTTTAGATCTGAGTTGATCACTCTGGGTTTGTTTGGGTTTTGAGACACTTCTGCCTTGACCTTGAGGGTAATGCAAGGAAATCACACACTCTCCGGTAGTCTAGAGATCTGATGCCTTCATTGCTGTGTTACCTCTAGCTTTATAACTTGCAAAGTAGCAGCAAACCGGCTGTCATTAGAGGCTAGAATGAAACTTCTAAAACAGAGGAGGGAAAAGATATTATTTTCAATTTTTGAAAAAGGTGTTAAGAAATAAAATTATTTACCCCTCTGCTCTCTAAGCTGTTTTAAAACTCCAGGTTTAAAACCAGTTGGTTTTTTTTATATACAAGTATAAATAGTTTCTTCCTGTTCTTTGATTCAGAAGCTTAAATGTAGAGCAATGTTCAAGACTCAGAATAATTTGGGGGTCTTGATCATTTTAATTTTTTTTTCTTTATACTTCTTAATGCGCTGTCTCTCTTATTTGTACTGCTAAGGAACATCTTTTATATACATGCATAAGAAATTTTGTGGCTTAAATGAAGGGTTTACTGCTTATAAACCTTGTAATTGAGTCCGAATTTATTTTATTTATGTACGTGTTAAAATACATATGTATATATCTGTTAAAAGCCTAAGCCACCCACAGAATCGGTGTTTATATACATGATTACTGACCTCTTGAACAACAGATATTTAATTGATGATATGGAGTTGTTTGTAGCTGTAGTTGTAA
Organism: Elanus axillaris; assembly: GCA_026212715.1. Lineage (NCBI taxonomy): Eukaryota > Metazoa > Chordata > Aves > Accipitriformes > Accipitridae > Elanus > Elanus axillaris. The sequence goes on from JANZLQ010000029.1 coordinate 11,825,620, forward strand.
TTATTTTTAAAAGTTACTTTACTACTAGAAAAGCCAAAGTATAATCCATTTTAGTTGTTTTTTAAATATTAGCATTTTCTGCAAAACTTAAAGTAAAGCTGCCCTAAGCTGCTGAAAAATCTGTGAAGATTTGAGAATCATTTTCATGAAGATGTGACTTCGCTCAAGAAAAACCCAGACATGTCAGATGGGTTTTTAGGAAATCTGTTCTAATGTGAACTGTAAATATTGTGTGTACCAAAATCACAAGGAGGGGAATAGTTGTGACTATGAGCAAAATGAAAAATGAGATTGGCTTTGCAGATGGTGCAAAGGATAAGCCCTGGGAGGAAATGAAACCTCAAATGGTGCTAATGGTGGATGGACAGGCAATGGTGACACAAACCTTAACTGCTCGCCGTAGGAAGTGTTGTGGCTTTAGACACATTACTCTGCTGGTGATATAGCCAGGGCAGATAAAGCAACAGAGTTTGAGGGGATAGACAGAAGCTTTTAATGCTGGAAAAATGTTGGATTAGTCCCTCGTAGTCTGTTTTGAAATTAAGACCCAAGTGCTGCTGTAGCAAGACGAAAGAGGGGATTCGGAGGGAAAGTTCAAGGCAAATGTCTCTGTCGACATCAAAATAGGTGTCTGTGGAACAACAGATGTGTGATGGTTCTTATGGATACTCCTGTGGCTTTTCAAAGGGTGCCTGAGCTTAGACTCTTGTCACTGTGCTGCAGATGTTAACGGAAGTACCTGTCTTTACCTTTTTAGCCATGAAATACAACATGCTCTTTGTTAAAAGAGAAGCTGTTACGTTTTTAGATATCTGTTTATGAAAGTTAGCAGCTACGTTATACAGAGTTTCTTTTAATTAAACGATTATCTTTCATTATTAGAGGTGTGGACAGGACAACAAATGAAAAGCATGGTTGAAAAATAGTGTCTCCTGTATGGCAGAACTGTTGGAATGGGAAACGTCTGAGTAGGGACTGACAGCTTTTCCTCTGTCTGAATTATTTGTATCTCTGATGAACAATAACGTAGTTTTATTTGTAACGATGCTGCGTTCTCTGGATTGCTCTTTGCTTACCATATTCTCTTTCTCTTTATATGTGCACAAAATGCTTCCTTGATGCTCCTTGTGGTATGGCAACAGAGCACTATGCAAATAAACACATTAGACTGAGTGAAATATTTCATTTATGCATGAATGAACTTCCCCCCCCTTCAGATTTTTCCTTATGACTACTGTATAAACTAAGAAAGATGTACACTGCATACACATTTTGTATTTCAAAGCTTCTTTCTTGTATGGGCAATTTGCTAGGGTTGAACATTTATAAAGTTAACTTTGGTAATGATATAGCATTTTGTATTTTGAAATCCATTACAATGTGCGTTGATTGAAATTCTCCCGTCAGCGCCTGCTGTATATACTGGCCCTATGAATCTTTACTTTGATACCACTCTCAAAACCCTGGGAAAGACCTGGGTCAGATTTCAGTAAAAATGTATATTACTGTGCTGGAAACAAGTACATCTGGTATTGCAGATGAACTGAGCAGTCACTGAGCAGAAGCTTTTGAAACCAAGACAGTTATGTTTGCTTTGGGCATAGGACTGATCTTATGGAATTTTAAATGTGCAGTCCAGAATCCAGTGCACACAGCTTTATAGAGGGCTAGCACGTACAGACATGTAAGATCTTATGGACTTTGAGGAGTTCAAAAATCTTTGGTTTCACAGTATCAAAAGAACATGTGCTCATTGATCCAGTTTCTACTGCTTAAAAACTATTTTCCTGCTTTGTTTATGTTTTGTCTCCATTGCCTGCCTATACTTATTTAGAAATAACATAAGCTCAGAAAACTAAATATTAAATTATATATCTTATACTTAACTATATTGATATATATTAAGTGCTAAACATTCATTTTATGTTATTGCATATTTTTCATATGTTTCTTTTGCGAGATTTAGGAGGCTTGTTTTATAAAGAAACTAAAAGTCTCAGGATGTGTCTACATTAGCATTTTAGTTAGATGGGGATCCCACTCCTGAAGCAGTTGCCCCCCCACTTGCTAGGCTGTAGTTTGTGTTGTGGAGCAGAGTTGGAATGCAAGAATGGGACTGCTTTAGGAAGATGCAGTGTGGGGCTAACCTCTAGGTAAACCCTTGCTATGGTCTTGCTCCTACTGAATGTTCGGTCCTTGGGGCTATGCTGGAGTGAACAGGGGGCAATAACCCCCCCCTTGAAGCAGGTATGGGCTTCAACACACACTGTTGGGACTGTTTGCTAATGTAGACCTAACTAGGTCCTTTGAGGGCCACGGGCTTTCAACTCGGTGAGGAACAAAACCAAAAACCAGTGCTTTGCAATGAGGCTCAGGATCTTCTCTTTGTTTGGTGTCATCACCTGTGTTATCTCACATAGCGCGTTTGTGTGATTTCACGCGACACGGCTTAGACTTCTGTGGGATTATGGGGCACCTGCACATTGGCATTACTGATCCTTTGTTACTGTCACGAACAAATGCTAACCTTGAGCTTACCGGCACAACCTCACAGCAGGCTTAAGTTACAGCTGTTCACATGCTTTAAGCTGCAGAAAAAAATCTGAGTAAAAATGTTTTTCTCTGAGTTTGCATTAGCACTGGGCAAGCTGCAGTCTCTAAAGATATCTTCAGCTTTCTTACAGCAATAGGGAAAGGGATTTTTGGCTGACAACTTAGATCAAATTACCTTATGTCCTCCACTTTAGCTGTTTGTTCTGTAGAAGCACAACTATTCAAGAGCAAAAAGGTTAGCATTTAGGTGGCTAAATACCTGATCTTGCAGATACAGCAGGTAATTAAACACTGGGCTTCCTGATGCTTGGGGTGAGCATGCAAACGCCAGCCTGCCTGTGGTGATACAGAAATTTCCTATGAACCATTAACTACGGAACAAGAGTCATCTATATATCCATAATTATAAATGAATAAATAAATTAAATTAAAAAAAAAATTTCTCAGTATTTCAAAACAACTGGTATATAACCTATGTAGAGCTGAGAATTTGGGAAAACCTCCCAATGGGTGTTTTCACAAACTAAAATTAAGCATTAAAGATGTTTGCTTCCAAGGGAAGATCCTGGCTGAAGGTGCCCCCCGGTCCGTTCAAATGAATACAGGAGCACTGAAATGTTGACACACAAGAAGAGGAAATTGTATTCTTTGCCTGTGTGGGATGATGATGCCTGGTCAGGACCTATTGGTTTTCTGTATGATTTCTTTTATTTTTATTTCAAAAGAAGATGAGGAGGAGAGCCATGAGTTCTCATGCTGCTTTTAAACCAGTATCAGAGTTCACTGCATCACTGCTGAGGTCTTATGGACACCTAAGATTTGTTGGCAATAGGTGACAGATAATTTGCAGGAATGGTAGGATAGGAGGTACCCTCCTCTCCTGCTCGGAAGAAAGGGTTCAGCCCGTGGATAGGACAGTGCATCTGTCATTCTGTGGTGCTTCCTCAACGGCAGGGTGGGGGAATAAACGAAGGCGATGTGGGAAGTTGAGACCTGCCACATGGGAGTGCTTGTGGCCTTGGTTTATTGTTATAGTCAGTTAGGATTATGTTTATTATCAGTATTATTATAAAAGTAGAAGTCTTAATATGGACCCAGGCCAACCTGGCTGATTTTCCTACCTACGAGGGTAGGGTGTGTAAGGCACCATCCCATTGAAGCCGTTGTGTCTGCGAGTGGACACCTCTACTCCTTTCACTGTTTACTATGATGACCTTTTCTATCCTAGAGATGAAGGTAGAAGTGAGGTGTAGTAAAGGGTGTTTAAATCTACTTCAGCTTCTCCAGCTGTGTTTTAGTGCTGGTTAACTCGAGCCCATTGCATTGAGCTCTTATTTTAGGTTTTACATTGTTCTTCAAAGAACTGGCTTTAAAGATTAATTAGGGCG
>JANZLQ010000029.1:11833189-11870364 GCA_026212715.1 Elanus axillaris
GGGGGGGAGTGTGTGTGTTATTATACTGACAAGCAGGAATGAATGAAGTGAGAGATCTTTTCTCTTCCTAACATTTGTGATTCCTTTATTGAAGGACACTTTTCACTGTAAATAGTGGATGCTACATTTTATAGTCTTCCATTATTGGGTCTGTATCCATTGCTACAAGTTTTAAAATGTAATTGGTGCAATAATGAAGGTTTACAGTTCTGCACTGTAGCGTGATGTTTTTCCAAAAAGCTTTTGGGTAAAGGTTTGTGCTGTAGACAGAGCTCTTTGTACTCAAATCTTAGTGAAGTCTCCAGACTCTTTGGCTGGGACTCTGAGAAGGGCGTAGGAGTTTCTGTCCCAGCATCTGGACTCTGACAGCAGCCTGACTGGATACTCCAGCTGAATATTCGAACACTGCATCCTCCAGAGGAGGACGCATGAATCCCTTCAGCGGATCATATGTCTGTCCACTCCACAGGGTAGCTTTTCTGGCCCTAACGCTGCAGATGCTTTATTAGGCAGCTCAGTGGGGCCATATCACTGTTTCTGTGGTCTCAAATGAAGACTCCTAAAAGAAGTTCTCGAAGGAAGACTCCTAAATTCAACATAGGCTGCTGAGAGGAAGGCAAAGTACCCCCAAAATATTTCTTTCTATTCCCTCTGTCATCGGTTCTGTGTGTGGGGAGACAGAAGGGGGTGAGGTGGTTTCTTATCCTTTGAAAACGACTAACAAGAATTGTACAAGTAGAAGAAATGTAGAGCTCTGTAGTTATGGGCAGACGCTCTCCTGCTCCATCTTAAATTCTGATGGGTAGGCTCCCTAGGACTAACAGTTCTGCTCTCCCTCCTGTATGCCTCAAGCCATCTCCAAACTATCCTTTTGCTAGTTGGCCCGTGACATGCAGCGTGTTCCTCTTCCAAAACGCTGATCTCCAAATTTCAGCTTCTGCCTGAGGAGTGTGACAGCCCTGGCCTGGCTTTCCCAGCTGGTTCCACTCGAGCTGGGGGACTTTCTGCAGAAGTGGGCGTTGGACGTGGAGCTGCCTGGATTATGGAACTCCTGAGTTTGTTGAATAAGATTGAAAAAGAAAGTGTGACTGTAAGCATTTTGGTGACCAGTTCAGGGCTGGCTCTTGGTTAACTTCCTCCTGCTGATTGCAAAATGCTTTTTGAGGAAATAAGGGAGTAAAAAGAAGAACAGACAAAAAGGTGATTTTGTTAGGCTCAACTGTATATGCGTGGACACTGTGGACTTTTGCTATCTGTTAATGATTGTTCTTTCTTTATCCACAGGCAGCTATTCCCTCTCCATAAGAGACTATGATCCACAGCATGGTGATGTTATTAAGCACTACAAAATTAGGAGTCTAGACAATGGAGGATTTTACATCTCTCCAAGAATAACTTTTCCCAACATCAATGATATGATCAAACATTATCAAAGTAAGTTAAATCAGTTAGTGAATTACTTAATAGAATATAGCCATTATTTCCTGGGAAGGAAAAGAAATGTTTTCTTGTTTTGTTTCAAACCTTTTAATTTTTATTTTTTTTTTCTGAATAACCCAGGCATGCATGCTATCAAAGATAAAGTAAAACTGGTCGGAACCCAAGTAACATTGTTATCGTAATCAGACGTAATGCTGCTTGCTCTGTGGCATACCATTGCGAAATAAATAATAACTTTATAAAACACCTCATCAAAGTTACAATGATGTTAATGTTTAGTAAGAATTGCCTGCATTGTAAATAAATTAATTCTGTATTTGAGAGTAAATATGTATTCACAATCAGCAGAAATACGTGCAGGCTTGTGGATGTCTTCTTGTATCTGGCATTGAGTGTGGAATCCTTTTTATTTTTCCTATAAAATTGTTTATTTATTTATTTGTTGTTAATGGTCTTTTGAAGGAAGTTAAATTCCATTAACTTCAAAGAAAGAAAGTTGCACCCACATAGAATGTATACATTTATTACTAAAAAAAGGGGGGGACTTGGGGGGAGTAGGGACAGGTTTCTACCTATGTTTTAGCTACAAAAGTGACTTCATTCCGCATAACCTCCTGGTGGTTATCTCAAAAATACCAAGTTTTTTACTCTCATAAGTGGGAAGACAGAGAAGATGAAAAATGTAGGACAGAAAATCACATAGTGATTTTTTCAAAGCCACGCTGAGGACTTGGCTGTGAGATATCTCCGAGTTGCTAGACATGTGTGGTAATTCTTTGGCACAGCTGGAAAACCTGAGAATTATTCGACATCTGTATTAAAGTTATAGCTGGTCAGTGTCTGGAGGAAAAATAATGATGACCCGCTTATGCTTGCATGCACATGTGTCTGAAACCATGCTGCAAGAAAATGTAATGACAAATTCAGAATACAGGTCCCCAGCCTGACTCCAGTGTGTATCTTCATCAACATAGTCAGTAATCAGATCTTCTGTTGCCTATTTGGTACAAATTGTACTAAAACCCCTTAATAATCTGATGGTAACCAGAAGCATGTGACATTTCTTTATTAAATTTGTCTCTTAAAAACCAAATTTCAGTTCAGAGGCTCTTAAAGTTATGTGAAAGCACCAGAAAGGTTACGTTTTCATCAAAGCATCTGATTATTTTGAACATTTTTTTTGAGTCGGTTAGTGCTAACTTGCAATTAAGTAATGTTTGTCTCAAGTCATGAGGCACAGATGTGTAACGGATTTTGTATTTTGTTTTTCCTTTAAAAACCAGAGCAATCAGATGGCTTATGCAGAAAGTTGGAAAAAGCATGTATTAGTCCCAAGCCTCAAAAACCATGGGATAAAGATGCATGGGAAATTCCACGGGAATCGATTAAATTAGTAAAGAAACTTGGAGCTGGTCAGTTTGGAGAAGTCTGGATGGGTAAGTTTATTCCTTTGAAACGAATATTTAAATCTGCTGAAAGAAGTGTCATTTCAGAGTCATTCAGAAAAACAGTGGACAGTGAGCCTGGTCCGATGTACTTGTAAACCAGCAAAATCAGGCCCAGCATATACCTTCTTGTGAGGAGACAGGGTTTATGAGGGGGAAGATACCTGGCAGAGATGTGGAACAAATCCTTTGGTGTCTTTTCAAGGGAAAAAATAGTGAGTAAGCACTTTAATTTAGAAGGGCAAAGACAATAAGGGGCTTTTTGGTTGTGTTTTGTGAGGGAAGTAGAAGGTTATAGTAAGATGTGACTCCCGATTCTCAAAATTGATGGGCCTCTCAGAACTTTGTTTCAAATTCAAAAGTGGTAAAGAACATGAAATGAAAAGAAATAATGTCTTTTAGTGAATTATGTATAGGGTTTTCATTGTCTCTTGGTAAAGAAGATGTCACAATGTAATGCATGGGACTGGGTGAAAAAAGGGGACACTTAATCCAAGATTATTGTCTGCCAGCTTGCTGCTTAGAAAGTGTGTGACTTGTATAATAAGACAATTAGAAATTGATCACCCCCTACCTTGAATTACCATGCAAGTCCCCAATAATGAAAGTGTCATGAGACTTAAAATTTGTAGAAGTTAATAGATACCCGGCAAAAAATGATAGTGTTAATTATTGTAACCATAATTAGCTTTGCTTATAAACAATATTTTCCCAGCCTCAGTGACTTCCTGTGGCTAGGGGCTATGACGAGTATCTAATCACATTCTGTAAAAATTATTTCATCTTCTTGCTTTTGAAATGTTTCCTATTCAGACATCTGAGTATTCTTTTGGGTTCCGTATTGCATGTTCTGTGTACTATTCATTACTTACACACTTGTTACCAGTTACCTTCTCATTTGAGGTAAACTATACCTTCCTCCCAAAATCTTTAGGATGCTTTTTCAGGCCAAATCATTCTCTTAGACCTTTCCAGAATCTCCTTTTCGGACATTATATTTAAATAGTAATAAAATTGTTACAGTTATCATCATATTCTTATCTATTATTATTATTATGTTTAAGCAATATTCTATAGACAGGTCATTTCTGAGCAACTTAAAAGTGCATCCTAAAGCTTACTAGAAGCCACTAAGCTATGAAGGGGGCTCGGATGACCCACGGGAATGCAGCAGTATGATGGGAATGTCATTGCTTTGAAGAGATGACATCATTTAGAAAATTAAAGCAGAGTGGTGCTTTTTGAGTGGCAAATTCCACACACACTACAATGTCAATCAGAAAGCTCTAATTCAGTCAGAGGTGCAATCTTTCGATACAAATCATGTAAAAATTGTAAGCAACACATCTCTATAATATAATACAGCCAAATTCAGCCTTTTATCTGCCTTCGCAAGAAAAGGCTTAAGAAACCCTCTAGCTATGATATATGAGTGACAATTTACATACTAGTTAAGACAAGTGTCAGCCATTGTGCAGTTTTTTCTAATAAAGCAGGGCAAGAAATGTTTAACTGACACTAAAAGGCTATGAAAGTCTTTGCGGCAGAAGGTAATCACCTGCTTGAAAATTTAGATCATTTTGGGAAGTGATTACTGCTGCACACACACACACAGACACAGAGGCATAAAACTTTAAAAGGGTGTTTCTGGGTCAAGATATTTCCTCTTGTTTGTGTCATTATTTTAACATCTAAATTGGGCCTAACCTCTGCATATGAATTGCTGCACTGTGAGAAAAATTAATGTACTGTGAAAGCAATGGCTGTGTTTCCTCTTCTCTGCTTCCTTTCTGAAGTGAGAGAAGTTGATTTGCATGGCTCAGGCCCTCTCAGATCAGGAACGTGGTTAATCTTAGAACCAAGGAAGTTCAAGCTGGAAAAGACAAATTAGGTCAGCTGTGCAGTGCAGTGCAGGGTATCAACAAACACTGTGTATTGTAATGATCAACCAGGGGCATCAGGAGTTATGTAGAGGTGCTGAGAAATTCCCTAGTTGTTACGCTTTCTCCTCATATAGAACAACATTATTCTTCAGCCACAAAGTGAATTAGAGGGAAATGTTGTTCCATGGTTCTAAATGGTACTTAGAATTGCAATTTCTGAGGGAGCAGTGTCCTATTCAGAGGAACTGGCCTCCCCAGTAAAGAGAGAGACAGAGCTACGGGAGAGAGGCCCGCGTAGGCCCACAGAGATGGCAAAGGGCCTGGAGCATCTCTCCTGTGAGGAAAGGCTGAGCAAACTGGGACCATTCAGCCTGGAGAAGAGCAGGCTCGGGGGATCTCATCAGTGTATGTAAATACCTGACAGGAGGGTACAAAGAGGACGGAGCCAGGCTCTTTCCAGTGGCGCCCAGTGACAGGGCCAGAGGCCGTGGGCACAAACTGAAACCCGGGAGGTTCCCTCTGAATGTCAGGAAATGCTGTGCGTGAGGGACTGGGCACTGGCGCAGATTTGCCAGAGAGGTTGTGGAGTCTCCATCCATGGAGATGTTAAAAAGCCAGCTGGACACAGTCCTGGACAACTGGCTCTAGGTGGCCCTGCTTGAGCAGAGGGGTTGGACCAGATGCCCTCCAGAGGCCCCATCCAACCTCAACCCTCCTGTGGTTCTGTGATATATGGGAAGATAGAGATAACACTGTTACGGCAATGTGAAGATTTGCCAGCATATCTTTTATAGCCTTTTCTTTTTAGTTTTTGCCTAAGTACTCTTTGGGCTTCCAAGTTGACATCTTCCTCTTGCACGTTTTGGAGGGAGTTAGCTTAAGTTATGGGAGGACTAAGAAAACCCTAGGAACAAAAAGCAGACCCCAGTATCCCTCAAGCACTCAGCTGTGCTCCTGTGTGACCAGTGTAGAGAATCTTTGTTACTTATGAAGCGGGCAGGTGAATCTCCTCCAACTCTGAAGGGTTTCTTTTACACAGAGAAAACTTGCTATAAAGGACCGTCAGTTTCCCTGTTTTGTCTATCACTGCAAGTGCATTGAATTTCTTTCTTCATTACAGCTATGTGTAATTTTCTACATTTTATAAAGACTTTCTGGTTTTAGGCTACAAAGTTAGTGTTTATGTGTGTGTTTTGGGCACCAGCTGTGTGGACATGATAGATGAAAACAGCACGGCAGAGTTGTGTTCACATCTTATGTACTGCACCATGGAAGCAGTTAGAAAGCTGCAGCCTGTGCTTTCTGCCTTCATGTTTAACGGGCTGTATGGAGATGAGCTAGAGATGGAGCTACTGTTGCATTCCTCTGTTCTTCAGCTGAGAGATGGAGGAGCGATGTGCTGACATGCAATGGGATGCAGAGAAACCACTGTTCCTCAGTTTCTTCCCCAGTACCTCCTGCAATCATAATGGCCTGAGACATTATCTGGCTTCTAACAGTGTCATATCTCTGTAGCTCAAAGTTGTTCTCAGTATAACCTTGCGGGGAATTACTGCAAAAGCAGAGGAAGGAGAAAGCTGGATCTTGCAGGCTTTTTCACAAAGTTGTTCATCTTCAGTCCTGGAGATCTGGTTAGAAATGGTAGGCTCAACCTCATTATTATCTATTATAAATTCGTATCGCAGCTTGGCCTGGTTAAGCCCATGCAAGAATCTGAGGGCAACCTGGCTGTCCAAGATACTATTCTGTCAAAATAATAATAATTGACTCCAAAATAAATACCTGAAACACTAACAATTTTGGGGGGAATCTATTCTAACATGTAGAGAACATCATGGCTCTCTCTGTAAGACATCATCACATTCCTCAGACTTGCATACTATTGCTTGCATCACATTTAATTTTTAACAGACATCTAAACTGCAGAAGGACTTGCTTCCTGCCATGAGATGAAGGGGGTTTTGACCGTGGAGTTCAGTGCATCTGGGCAGCTGCTTTAGTGACGTTGATGAACCAGACTAGCACTGCAAAAGCAGGGTCTATGTTTTATGCATTTTTGTTCGTAGTGTGCACTGATATGATGTGAACCATAATGCTCTGTGGTATTAATAATCCATGAAGAGAATTCTCAAGCAGGGCTAAGAAAAAAGTTATCAAGCCAAATGGAGCCATTATAGTGTATTTTATTGATGAGACAAGCATTAATTTTGCTTGCATCTCGTGTGTAAAAGATTCTCTCATTTGGTAACCCCCAAATTAGAATATAAGTAATATGCATTTTGGATGTGTATTTTCCTATGTAGCTATTCAAAAAAATCAGAGTAAATCATACTGCAGAAGTACTGTTATTAAAATAAAAGGCATCCAAAATGAACCAAGAAACTTGCTGGTACATCCCATCAGTATCAGAAATGGATTTTTCAGTACATACATGAGCATTCAACTCAGTTACAAAGAATCCAAATTTTACATCAGGTGTTCTAGATGTAAGCAAGAATTTCATTGCTTACCTATCTTTTTGAATTCATGTTTAGGCAGCAAACTGACCATATGTTCATTCATATCATATGGCAAGGAATACCGTGACACAGCAAGTGCTGGGTTTACACCTGGAGCCAGGTTCACTTCAGCCAAGGCAGATGTTAGCAAAGGCTTCAGAGCCCCAGGTACTGTACAAAGTGGGGGTGACGCATCACTGGAATGCTTCTGTGATGCAGGTTGAGCATTAAATTTGCTGTCACCATCTGAAGTGCTTTGAGGTCGCTAATTTTCCCTCCACTTGCACAAAGGCTGCAGTTTCTTACCTGTACAGTAAAAGTGTGCCTATAAAGCAGATGATCTTTATGGAGACTACCACAGAGGGTCTCACAGTAATGATAAATGACCTGGCATGAGGACTAGGACTTTGTTAAACTGGGGTGGTACAGACACATTCTAAAAAGATGTTGCCTGCTCTGATGTGGTCCTCAGCCTGAATCAAGCTAACACTGGGTTTGGTGGTAATGGGTGGGCAAGAGAGGTGACAAATTCCAGCTTTGCCAAACTGTCAAGGGTTCCTTTTTTATAGACACTGTTGTGTGTGCTCATAGAGTTCATGACCACCTTTCCTCAGTGTTTTGGTGTCCCATCCCTCCCGATACCTGATGGAAATAAATGAACGTGAGAGAGAACAGGATCAATTATCTCTAGTGCTCTCATCAACTACTTTGCTTTGTGTGTTACCACCACAGGGTCAGTGTAGATGGTTTCCTGCAGAAAATCTCAGTATGAGTGAGGTGATGTTAGTAACACAAACTTTCTGTAAGGAGAAATGTAGTTTGGTGGCTCTCTTTAGTGAATGTAAAATACTGTTACATAGTTGAAATGTTAAGTGTGTTGGTCACAATTGCTTCACAGAAATAATGATAATTAGTATGTTCAGTAGAGTAGTCAACAAATTGGGAGTCGTACTAGTGTTCTGCTAGTGGTGGTATAGTAGAAACAATACAAATAAGCTTTCTTCTTCTTAAGCAGAAAGAGAGGTGTTTAACATCTGCTTTTCTGATGGATATAAATTGTATACCTGAGCTTTAACAGCAGAATTTGACTTGTAGTTGTCACTTCTTATTATTAGATCATCCAGAGGCATATCGTTATTATGCTTTGACCTGACTGTGGTTGGAAAAATATATTTAATAATCATGGAGGTGAATAATTTGTAACAGACATAGTGGCTTTTCTCAGGTGATGATCCTTCTTTAAGAAAGATGATGGAAGACCCAGTGGTTGGAGCAATCACTTAAGACCTGGAAATTAGGTCCTTGCTTTGCCACTGATTTCCTATGTTAAAGGGATAAATAGCATAAGGAAATTGTGGACTCCAGTTTAGAAGTGTATCCATTGTAGTAATACTCGCTTGATTGTTCCTGAATAAGGAAATGAGGCTATTTCACTAAGTCATGAAAGTTTACCCCACCCGAGAAATTTTGCAATGTTGAAATGGATATGGTGGGGGACGAAAGGCTGGGGTTTGATATTACCGAAGCATTCTGTAAATGTGAAGTGTTAGGGAGAGGCTGTATTTATATCCCTCTCTGTCTCTCTGTGTTTTCTTTTCTTTTTCAAATTAGATGACTTCACAAGATAAACTTTAGGAGCAGTACGTGCTACTCTACTGGGTTTTTAATGCTATTTTAACATTTTATTTAATATTTGGAAAACATTAAAGCAGAAAATAATTCAGTGCTTTTCTCTTTATTTTGCTTTTGATGTAATTGGAATATTACATAAGAAAGTTTGATAAACAGAAAAATGAAACAGCCACAGTCTATTCCATTCTTGGCATGGGCTATGTGATAAGAAGTTATCACGTTTGAAATCTTGTTCTGAACGCTGCAGGATTGCAGTCCTGGCAGCATATCTTTGTTGGTCATGAGAACGCTCATTCGACTGCACTTTCCCATAATGCTCTGTTTTGAGCACTGAGGGTTACAGAAGGGATTATAAGCATGAGACTAGCATGCATAAAATGGCAATAACAATGGTATTTTAAAATGTTCCAGAATCTTGCAAGCAATCCATGGACTCTATTAGATTCTGAGACAGTTTACATAGATGTTCATTAAAACATCTCTTGACTGTTTGAACACTTTATGGGCTACTTGTAAATGAAAACTTGGTATGAAGATAATTTGCTTTCTTTAATTGGGGGGGTGACAGATAAATTATTTCTAAAAATAGGGAATGGATTATTTTTCACTGCAATGTTGTATCAGTTGCAAAATAAGAAAGAATTCTAGCGTAAATATTTGTGCTACATCTGGCAATTGCTTTCAGGTTCTTAGCTAATACTGAAATCCAACCTCACCTGCTTTACAAATTCCTACTAGTCAGGGCACTGTGCAGCGCAGAGTGACTTCAAGTGCACTGATTGTATTCCCTCCTTTTAGGTTACTATCATAACAGTACGAAAGTGGCTGTGAAGACCCTGAAGCCTGGAACAATGTCTGTGCAAGCCTTTCTGGAGGAAGCCAACCTCATGAAAACACTTCAGCATGATAAGCTAGTTAGGCTTTATGCTGTAGTGACTAAAGAAGAACCTATTTATATTATAACAGAATTCATGGCAAAAGGTGAGAACAACATTGGATCTGCAAGCAGTGTTTTAGGAAACTCTTCTGCTTCCCCTAAATTAGTCACCTTTCTTTAAAAAGGAAGGAACAAAAAAATGAAAACTTGGGATTTTAGCGTTATTCTTTTGAATGCTGTGATATACAGTGAAGGAGCACCTATCCTAGAGGAGGGCTGAGATTTTAATTTTATGATTCTTTGCTGTATTTGTGAAATAAACAATTTTTACAGTTTTCTTAAATGTAGTATCTTATTGTTTCAGATGCAGAGCATAACCCCCAAATAGCTCTGGTTCCTTTGGGCTCCCTACCTAGCTTTTGTGTCTGGTGTCATAGCAAGGCAATTAAAAAAAACCTTAGAAATTATGTGGTTCTTGAATTGATAAATACTTGTGTAATAAGGTGAGTGAGGAGTGGTCCTGCAAGGATCGCTGCACTACGAGAAAGAGACAATATTTATTAGAGCATCACTGCAAAAAATAAGTGAGGCATCTTTCTCAGATTGTCTTGGGTGGTGTTTTTTCTTAGTTTGTTCTGCTTTCAAGGAATTCTGCTGATAAGTTCATAACAAGTGTTGAGCCACTTATTCTTTATGACTTGGAAACTATTAATATGTGTGATTCTCCTAGACAGCTTTCCTGATAGCCCGCAGACTAGGGTACTTACCAAACTCAACGCCACTGGACTGGTGTGGTGGGAGTTTTCTACACCCGGGAAAATTGCAGAGTTTGGATACCTGACATGTTGTTCATGTAAAGAGACCAGCTTACTGTAGTCAACTTGAAAATACATCAAAATGGTTCACTGCAAAAATTTTGTTATATGGATAATTGAGGACCTGGTGTGACTTTATTTTGATAATAAGCTGCACTGACTTAATCTTTCTCTGTTGCCACAGGAAGTTTGCTGGATTTTCTGAAGAGTGATGAAGGAAGTAAATTGTTGCTTCCAAAGCTAATCGACTTCTCTGCTCAGGTAAATTTTAAGAAATATGCTCAAAATTAAGGGGGTTTATTTCTCTTTGCATCTAAAACTCATGCTGGGCAACTTTATCGTAGTTTTTTTCTTTTTTGCATTAAAAAGAAATTTAATTTTCAAATAAGTTTGGGCCTGAGTAAGTAAGGTTACTTGAAAGGAGGGAATAGATAGAAGATGTTTCAAAGGGAATATGTGAAGTTAGGCTTAGCTCTTAGATACTGCTGGTACCCTGCTTGGATGGCAGTGGTACACAGCCACTTTCCTTCATGGAAAAGCAGTTTTCACTTTGCGCAGCTGTGAGTTGAAAGTGTCGGTACAAGTTTGCGAGTTTGTGTTTATGAGATTCCTTCAGTGTTAATAAACATCACATTTTGACTTCTTAAGTTAGGTCCATTTGTCAAAATTCTTTGTTACCCTCAACAGACTATTGTTGGTTTCAAATTCTTATGTAAATTACAGTGAAATAAATGAAATCCAATCAAATGATGTTTCAGGTACTAGTATCTGATTGATGAACCATGATGATTTTTTCAGAAGTATTCTACAAGCTATGCTATGTCATAAACAGAAGCTGTAGAGGGAGACCCTAGGGTGATCTGTGTGTCAAAACCTGGATCAAATGTGCCTGGAGCCCTGTGTTTCACCTCAGACAGTTACCAGCATTAGATGTCCAGGGAAGCATGTAAGAAAATAGAGTAAAAGCAGCACTTTTGCAAGTTGTAGTTCATGTTACTACTAGGTAATAAAAGCATTTCTGGTAGGTTATTGTTTCACCAACCTTTGGGGCTTCTTATTCTGCATTTGAGTTTACAGACTGTTGTACCCTATTCCAGTAACTTGTTACAATTCATGATGAAAGACAAGAAAACTTTAAAAAGATGTAATAAAACATTAGGGATTTATACCAAAAAAATCACTATAAGAATATTATATAACTGTTTTATATAAGTATTGCTATATAAATAAATATAAGATTAGATATTAAGGAACATTTCTTTACTGAGAAGGTGGTTAAACACTGGAACAGGCTTCCCAGGGAGGTGGTCAGTGCCCCAAGCCTGGCGGTGTTTAAGAGGCGTTTGGACAATGCCCTTAATGACACCCTTTAGCTTCTGGTGGCCTGAAGCAGTCAAGCAGTTCAACTAGATGATCGTTGGAGGTCCTTTCCAACTGCAACTATTCTATTCAATGGTATATTTTATATCACATATTGTTATATAGATGTTCAACATATCAAATATAGATTTTTATTTAACACAGATTCAATGCAGGAGCTGGTTTTGCTATAATTGTTGGTTCAGTGTAGCTATAGGCTTTCTAAGTTTTCTGAACTCTTTGGGTAACTTGTCCTATAAAGGTGTGGAAAACCTGCTGGATCTCAGATCATGGTCTAGAGAGTTCAATAACAGTGTGCAGAAAAAAAAAGTAGCTTCAAAATTAGTGTGTAAAATTCAAGGGAGAGAAGAACATCTGTGAGCAGTGATATGAAAGGAGACCCAGGATGTGGAGAGGAAAGCACATGTGGTTTTACAGCCAGCCTTTTTATTGGAGTTAGGGATGTTGTGTTCATTTTAAATGCATATTGTGTTTTCAGAAATTTAAGGCTTAAAAATCTTAATGAACTAGAAAGCAGCTCTGACTGTGTACAACTAGGGTAAATCACTTCCAAGACGACATGGCTCAGCAATTGTCACTTACAAAGTTCTGAGTCACTTGAAATGCACATCACTTGTCACCTTGATCTGACAGCAACCTCTCAGAGCCAGGTCCTGTGCTTGGCCTCAGAGGCCAGGACCCTGTGCAGCACAGGTTGTAGAAGTCCCTCTCCTCTCATAGGGTGTAGACTACTGACAGAAATTCCTGAGAGCGAGACGTGCACTGGGTTGCAGAGTCACCTTAAAGGGGTGTTCAGGAAGGCATCTCTCAGGATTTCTAGCTGCAACTCAAACAAAACTTTGGAATAGAGACACCAGGGTTTTTCTTATGGAAAGAGTTTGTAGGTTTTTTGACCACATTTGTAAAGAGCCCTTTATGCCACTGGGTAATAACAAGACTGTGTGGTATAGACTTTGCAGGCTGTGTGTGGTTCTCAGATCAGAGATTTGCCTCTGACCCACACAGATGGTCTACTGGTCTTCTCTAACTGCGACAGTCTGAATGTTAATTGATGGGTCTTCAGGGCAAAAGACAGACAAAAAATATTTTCAAACTCTGTTGGCCTACTGCTAAGGTAATGGTAATTTTACTGCAGACCTGTGGATCACACTTTTCCAAAATGTAGGCTGTATACAAAAGGAGAACATAAAATGTGTCTAGTATTTTTTGGTATGACTCTGGTTTGTACAAATGGAATGCTAATTTATTCTTACAGCAGTGATGTTAACCTCTCTGTACAGCCTAAGGGGAATGAAATCTGGAGAGTTATGTTAAGAAACAAAAATGTTTAGAGAAAAAAAGAGGCATGGAAGGAAGTTCATGATGAACTACTTAAATAAAACAGGCATATTTTTTTTTTTTGCCTTGGTGGACACACGCTTGAGCTCTTCATGACTGTGTAATCACACCATTCTGGCAAGGCAGTTTGCCAGACTATCCCAGCTTCTCAGAAAGACTGAAAATGCAAGAAATGAGGATTGGCTTACTTTTCCTCTCATACATCTGTGATGTTGCACAAGGCTGACCTGCTCCCAACCATGCGACACAGCTGCCTTGCTCACATCCACGTGTCTGCACACAAGATACCTGTTGCAACAAAAACTGCTGAAAGAACTCGATCCATTGCCAAAGGGTACATTACCACTGGACTTGCAATACAGCAGAGGAAAATGGGCAAGAAGTGGTCCCACTTAGTATGTTGCCTTTTTATCCAGAGCAATAGCCTTTGCCACCTTACAATGGCCTTGTCTGATAAGGAGGGACTGGGAATGGGAGAAAGGGAGGGGGGGGATATAGTCTCTGTAATTATCAGGAAGCTGAAGAACGTAGTGCAGGTAGTAGAACATAAACCCGCAGCTGAAGCCAATTTTCCAAGTGGTGTTGAAGAGCACTGTGGGTTGGTGTTTCCATTGCCAGCCTGCTGTCAGTGCTCCACTCCCTGACTTTGTAACACCCTTGGCTTGAATAGTCTTGAAATAAATCTACATTTACAAGGGGTGAAACATTCTGATTTTGCAAAAAGAAAAGTAAGGACTGCTCCCCCAGGTGAAATAAACACCTTTTAAAAAGATAGCGTTTTTCAAGGAAGTAATGAAATATACTCCTACTCTACTATGCTGATTTTGCTGCTTTGTTAGCGTAACATCCACGCTCGCTGATTGCCATTTTTGACAGCAATAGCTGCATACTGGGGACAGACTTTTTCATAGGGCCGGTAGTGGTAGGACAAGGGGTAATGGTTTTAAACTAAAAGAGGGTAAATTCAGACTAGATATAAGGAAGACAGTTTTCAGAGTGAGGGTGATGAAGCATTGGAAGAGGTTGCCCAGAGGGGTGGTAGATGCCCCATCCCTGGGAACTTTCAAGGTCAGGTTGAGCAACCTGATCTAGTTGAAGATGTCCCTGCTCATTGCAGGGGAGTTGGACTAGATGACCTTGAAAGGTCCCTTCCAAGCCAAACCATTCTATGATTCTGTGATTCTACAGTTACATCTAGTGACTACTTTAGCAGACAGCTGTGGATTCAAGATTTTTATAGGTTTTTTTGCCGTACTAACAATCACAATTTATGAAATTAAGGCTTGTGGAAAACATGGCAAGAAAATGCTTGCTAGGAAGATGGTCCAGCTCAGTTTCTAGAGCAATCTGCCCTCTGAAAGAGCTGAAGTTCCTCTTTTGTGTTTTATTTAGTGCGTATGAGTAGGGGCTGGGGAAATCTAGTGTCAGGTATGCCCTGGCAAAGATGATTTTGGCCACAGGAGATGAATGCTAGAAAGGAGTGTATTTTTTAAGGGAGCTGAGTTTTGCAAACATCTCTTCAAGGACATACTACCTGCTTTAGTAGAGAGCAGAGCTGCGGCATCTCCTGTAGAAGTCAGCAGAATTGTCAATATGTTGGACGTGCCAGAAACAGCCAGGAACACAGAGAAGGCAAAATCTGAGCCCACTTCCCTGCCTGTGTGGCCACTGCTGGTGCATGCGTCAGCAGCACAGCATCCTCATCGGCTGCTCCCACAGCTGCTGTGTGTCTGGCAGGCATTAGCTGACACAATTGACAAGCGGTTCCCCTTCCTGGGGCTTCTGCTTGTCACCTTGGGGAACCCAACGGTGCTGTTAGCTGTTGGTTCCCAGTTACGAGTTGGAGTGTAAATGAATTTATCCACGAGCTACTGTCCATGCGCAGACTGCCTGCCTTTCCCTTAGTCACCCACAAGCAATAGCCTGGCTCCTTCAGCACTAAAGCAACTGGCAAACTGGATTTTACTAGTTGGTTTTTGTCTTGCCCCAGAGGTAATTTACCCAAAGAGCTCCCAATTCTTTGTTTCACAGTTCTTGAAACCGTACTTGCTTCTGTTTGATGAGATCTGCTGAAAATGTACAACACAAATTTGGTGAACCTTTTGCATGTCTAAACTCTTCCTGCTTCTTATGCAAATCCGTTATCTACCATGTAGCACACACAGGCATGGTGGCTGTGGTTAGGAAAATTATATCAGTTGTTACTGAACATACCCACTCATACCTTTCAAACTGGTCAAAGCTTTGTTACAAAACCAGTCTTTCTTCTTTCCCATGCAGTGCTGGTACTTTCATTAATTCTTCCATGATCTACAACTTCTTTGGCAACCCTTATCCTCTTCTTTCTGCCTTCTAAAGCTACAATGCCATTAAAATGACAATAAGCATAGAATGAAATTGCTAGAGATTTTTGATCCAGTGTTTTAATCCCTCTCTCCCATCTTTTTTAAGAGGAGAGGGGAAAGTCCTAAGTCGGAATTAATTTTAACTCTTATTTGGCATTGGGAGGTTTCCACTGCAGTCTTGCCGTATTCTTTTTCAGGTTTCTTACACTTTTAATGATACCCTCTAACATTCCAGTGCTTAATTACATATATTACTTTAATAATCCTTTTTTTCCCCTGTGGGTCTGCTTTGATTACATAGCTGCTTGACTGGAGCAAGAGGAATAGGTTTTTGCAGCCTTTCCTGACTTCACCTTTAGGATAAGCACTGCTGCAAACTGAAAATTGTCATTACACTAATATATCACTTGAAGAGTGAAGTGTGACTTTTTGTCAACAGTTTTTGTTGCCTGATATAAATGGTCTACACCCTCTTCATAGACAAATAGTCGTGTAAAGATGAACTGTCTTTTTGAAAACTCTGTGATCAAGGAGTGTATTTTATTTTATTATGCCTCTGGACATTATTGAAAGGAACCTGGTTGTGATTAATCCCAGACCAAAGACAGCCCTGTTCAGATCAATTAGACTTGTCTGCTTCAAACTTTTCAAAACTCCAGACTGTTTTTAGTGAGGCTGCTCCCTAGGAACTAAGAATTGCCAAATTTAAGGCAGTGTGAACCTCAGGAGATGCTCCATTATTTCCTTTGCCTAAAATTCAGCAGCAGGATGCTCCCTCCCACCGCTAAGTGCTTTGCACTCATTTCCAGTCTGGTTTTCGGGCTGCTTTACCCGCTTTGGCAGAACATCCCGCCGAGCCATGGGCCTGAGCACCCCAGCAGGCCAGCTGAGAGCAGCTCTGAGGCTGCTGTCCCCCACCCGCCCAGCAAAGGACGAGGGATGCGGGATGTGGCCGGGATGTCCTGTTCATGGCTGGACTCTCCGGGGCAGCATCCCAGCCCCAGCGTGGCCCCAGGGAGCCCGTGCAGTGGTTCAGCTTCACTTGTCTCGCTGGCAGCAGCAATGCAGAGGGGAATTTTGAAGCTGTCTTTTTTCACGAATCCCTGCCTTCTACTGTCTGCGGTTTCATGTGTAGTTTTATAGTATGGATCCTGAAAACAGTAGAAAGCCCCATCTGCCAACATAAAGGGAAATCTTTTCAAAATATACCTAAATCATCTCTAAGTAATTGTTTCTACATGATTTTGGTTTAAAATAGGGCAGGAAAGGATTGGAGATGTTCTTAGACAAGCTGTTTCTCAGTATTTTGGAAACTGTAGGTCATGCCCTTCTGTTTTTTCCCAGAGTTGACTTCATTTGTAACCAAATAAAAACTAGGCTCAACTTTAAATACTGACTCATCATTTATGTTTTTTCCCCATTTTGCTTGCCTGCTTTGCAGGTGAATAAGGATGTGTGAGTTTGGATTTCCTGACAGTTTTCATGTGTCTCATGAACCACTCATATCCACTTCAACTGTCCTAATCCAGTTCTTTCCCTTTCCCATCCTGTGTTCTTACCCCTTTGTAATTCACGTTAACCACGTGTGCATCTTTGGCCCTTTCAGTAGAGACTGAAGCAAAGGGAGGTATTTAAAAGCTTCTCTGGAGGATTTGTATGTAGTCTTCTCCATCTGTTTAATGTGAGTATTTTCCTTGGTCTTGTCCTGTTACCCTGTACCCCTACTTATACTTACTACTTGTAGCACTTTTTGTGGGTGGGCTCTCTGAATTTTGTCATATTGGGGTATATTTTTATATTTTGTAATTTCTGACCATGTATGATTTGGCCAAATTTTTCTCATCAGGCACTGACTTTACAATAATTGTGATTTGCCTTTGCACTTAAAATTGTTTTTTTGATGGTGTGGTTGTATCCAAGATGTTTTTTTCCCATGAGGTTCCACCTGTCAGCCCTCCAGGTTGTTTAAAACTTGCTTTCCTGATTAAAAAAAATGACCTTCATATTTTGCCATTCTTTCATTCCCTTTCATTTTCATTCCACTCCGTTTCATGATCCCTGCCATTTGGTTTTCTTTCTCAACATGATGTAACACATTATCAGTATGATATAAAAACATCCTATCAGGTTGACCTTAAGCAAACCCACTTGGCCTTTTTAGTATTCCAATTCCACATTACTACATACAGCCTAGAAATGAGCAAGTGGAATCCATTACACTGTTGCTATAATCCCCTCTCTGCATGAAGAAACAGCATTGCAAACTGTGTGTAAAACATGGCTTGTTCAAAATAACTCTTGCAGAAGAGGATCAGACCTTGGAATGGAAGTTGAAATCAAACATGCCTTTGAGTTGAAATACAGAGCTTTGAAGGAATCTAGAAGTTTTCTGGTTTTGTAGCAAAAAAACTCAAACCAAAAGCTGAGTTTCACCTTCTGAAAAAAGGAAAAGCAGAGAACTGCCCATCTCTCCACGCACTGTTTAACATTCGTTGTGATGTTTCACCAAGGAAGCCTGTGAGTTGTGACCAGCTGCTTTTGCTTTTCAGAACGTGAGTAGAGTGTCCTCCCCTGAAACACTGGTTTATTAGCTTCTCCCCCCTTTTTTTTTCTTTTCCCACAAGCAAAGGTTTAATGTGACCAGATGTGTGAATTCAGCTGTCCAGTTGCTGTATTTCCCCTCCTTCTCCTATTCAAAATTCCTTGCCCATTATTCTTTTCCTACTTGGGAATTTTTTGCATTCCCAAATGCTTGCATGTACGTGGCTTCTTTGAGTTTCTCTGATTCAATGCAGTCAAAACCATTGTCCTGGAATTTCACGGAAACGTAGTTTGTATTTGCTGAAAGCATAATGGATCGTTTGATGTCACGTTCTTCATCTGTGACTAATCAGATGATGACTTCAGTGAGTCTGGCACAAATAAGAGGAAATAAAATGGTCTTTCCAACGGCTTTGCTTGGTTGGGCTTGGAAACTAAATATCGCCACCACGAAAGTCTCTTTTGTGAAGTGGTTCTTCATTCCTCTTGAGCTGTTCGCCCGCATGTTAAATCTGTCTAGGGAAGTAGGAGGCAAGTTGATTCCTTTGTGATGGTTGATATATTTTTGGTGACATTAGCGGGCCTGCGTCTGCATTTTGGTCGTATCTGCCTAGCTGGGCAGTCCAATCTTAGCATTGATCTTACAGCAAAACCTTCCCTTTTATCTCTCACTCCTCCCCAAACCCAAGTAATGGCATGGGAGGAGAGAGAGGCAGAGCGGGCTCTGAATCAAATACTATTCTTCTATTTTGTCTGTAAGTCTCTAGTAAGACTCTCTTATAAGAGAGAATAAGGCAGTTATTCACTAGTAGCTGCTTCCTTCATTATAAAATGTTTTACTTATTTCTAGAAATGTGAAATGCAGGTGTTCTTCATTCTCTTCATCACCAGAGTTTCCTTCTGGTTTAGTGTGAGAACCTCCCCTGCAATGTACAAGGGCAGCGTAACACGCTGCTCTGAAGAATATATTGGTTTGTAAGAAGAGGTTTGCAGTGGAGGGAGGTGGGAGGGCGAGTGGCTCTATTTTTCCATTGCCTGAACCAAAAAAGAGGAACGAAGACCATGCGGTTTTGTGTTGTAAGTGGTGACAGTGTGTGCCTTTGCAGTTCCCCTCGAGGACTTTTTAAAAATGGATAAGCAGAAGCGATGTTAATGTTTTCTTAAAGTTCGGTCAGGTGCTCCTGCCTGCTTTACTGCACAGCTGAAACGAGCGTCCCTGGCGCTGAGAAGGGACCCGTGCACTTGCCTTCCCCTGAGGTGGGGAGGAAAGAGCCCGTGTAGGAGCGTGCTGGTGACTGGCACTGGAGAAGGACCTTTACTGCTGCTTCGTTAGCAAATCTGAGAGCTTGTGCATTCCCCAGACCCTACGGCTGAGAGCAAGCTGTCTATCACCCACCCACAGACATCCTGGGGAGGTACCTGTGCCCCAGGTTGGACCGCAGGCCTTGCCTGGGAATGACCCGTCACCGGAGTCTCACAAGGAAGAGAAAAACTGACAGCTCACCAACGCTGGGTTTATTTTTCTGTTTTCCTAGGTCCTCTTCAACTTTGGGACAGAATATGATCTACATATCAGTTTTATTGCTCTGAGTTTAGAAACTATTATTTCAGGTTTGGTTTTTTTTTTCTGAAAAAATAAAATGTTTTTCTTCAGGAGGGAGGAAAAAGGTAGTCCAGGCAAATGCTGAAAAAATCACCCCCAGTGCATATTTTGAGGATGTTAGTCATCTTTAATTTGGTTTGGAAATTAATTTGAGCTGCTGAAATAAAAGTTAAATTTACTTATGATAGTATCTGAGAGCTGGCTGTTGCCAAACACTCCTCATGTATGAACAGGTACGTGTTGTTGTAGAAGAAAACAAAGATAAAGTTGTTTGCCCTACCTTAGTAGTCATTTCCTGATTGTCCAGACCTATACTGGGTAAATAGAAAGATGTTGGGTTTTTTTTAACTCTATCTGCACTGTTGCTTCATCAGTCCTTAAAAGAACATCTGTATCTTGTTTAACTTACTCATTCCTTCCAGTTTCTTAGTATTTGGAAAACAAACTGGTTAATAATTTGAGGAAGAGAATATTTTAGTAGAAATCTGAGGAACATTTTAATTAAGATTTTGTTTCAGGAAGTGTCTCTAATACTTATCTCTAATCCTGCTAGCTGTTATTCACCCAAACTATTCTTTTGAAGCTGCTGTTGTAAATATAGTTTCGCAGGACTGGATTACGCATAGGTTTTCCATGGCAGTCACCCTTTCCTTCCTTCTGTTTAAAAAATGCTCCGAAGATACTGGTAATGAATAAATGGATGCGGCTTTGCTGATACCTTGAAAGAGCAGAGAGGTCAGACCTGCTGATGGTGGTGTGTGGTGTTGAAATATCAAAACAGTTGTTTCTTTGGTTACAGATTGCAGAAGGGATGGCATACATAGAAAGAAAAAATTATATCCACCGAGATTTGAGAGCAGCGAATGTTCTGGTTTCGGACTTACTGATGTGCAAAATTGCTGATTTTGGACTAGCGAGAGTCATCGAAGACAACGAATATACAGCAAGGGAAGGTATGTATTTTTATTTTTGTCTTTAAAACTTCTGCCTCTGGGAGGCAGTGAGGCTATATCTAACAATAATATGGCCACCAAGGACAGAAGATGCCATGAATAACTTCCTAGAGGCAGCGTTTTAATACCAACAACTTTAAAAAAGAATAAGGGAACAAACAACCTTTCTGTGCCCCCCAGGCTTTTTGAAAAGCTTCTTTTAAATAAATTTGAAGAACAAAGAAAATTGAGAGTATTTAACTGCCTGCAAATTTTTCTAAATTGAACAAATTAATTGCACAGCCACAGCTTCCATCCCACTGAATTAAATGCCAGGAAAATATGGTATTTTCTCTTCACATCCTTCAATGTCATAGGCACCTCCTTTCACTTAGGGAAAGGAAGGAGCCCTAGGAGTTGTAGCTGCTGGTAACAAGAAACCTTTAGCAGAACTGCTCATCTTTTGAAGCTGCTTTAGAAACTGCAGCATTGATCTGCATGTTCAGCAGCATTGCTGCTGTGTGTAGGGACACCGGAGGGCTGGGTCAAGTCCATGTTCAGCACATGGACGGGAGGTAACGTCACAGCAGGGTCAGGACTGGCAGGAGGGGAAAACATACTATTAAAGATATTTGTCTGGGATTTGCCATGTGTGTTTTGCTAAAGTTGTCAAGGATCCTTTCAAGAAGTGCGTAGTCAATTTGCTGCAGTGAAAAGTTTTTATTTATGCCTCCACGCACAGATTGCATTAGGGTAACTTCTCGGAGCAGGTTTGTTGGCTGGCTTTCCGCCCCCCCCTCTCATTTTAAAGACAGCACATCATATTTTCACACAGTCTGGATGGAAACTGTGATAATGTAGGACAGGAGCAGAAGAACTAAAGTATGAGGAAGAAAGAGAAGAATGCACTACAGCTGAGATTAAAGGAAGATGAGCTATTCAGCAGTCACTGGGTATCAGGAATTCATTCAGTAGATCACAGGGAGGGGTCTGATTAACCAGTTTTCAGAGGTACAGAATGCATATCTGTGGTTTTTAGCTAGCTCTGGACATTGTATATTGATTAAATGAACTTTTCAGGTTAAAAATTCTTTATGCTGAGTTTCTTTGATGTGTTTTCTGCCATTCAGAAAAGTTTCCTAGCTTACCTGGTATTTTGTGCCAGAATGATAGAGCAGGCTAAAAAGGGCATAGAGAGAATCTGCTTGTATCACTCTTCGTTGTCAGAAGAGCTAATATAATATTCCCCAACAAAGCCTGCTTGAACTTTTCTTATTGAAGTGCAAGGAGTTTGCTTTTATATGGGGTTTTCTGGAATCAGTTAATTAGACATGAAAGACAGTATTTTAGGATATGACTTTTTTAAGATGTGACTTGCTACTGCTTTTGCATCTGTGGCTGAACGTGAAATGCGTTAAAGTCTGTTGAAGCTAGAGTGACTTTCTTTAAAAGAGGAAAACTAAGTCTTGTGAAGTTCCAGGTGATGGGAATTGTAATTCTGCCTCACCACTGGGCAGAAGGGAAATTGGTGACTGTAATTTTAGCAAAACTTCACCGTACCTAAGAGTCAAAAGGTGCAATCTAACTTTCGCCATCTTATTTGCACCTCTGACCCAGGACATGCAGTGTGGCAACATGCAACTTGCAGCACATCTCTGCTGATAACCCTTGGACAGAAGGAGATGCTGGTAACTTTGCTAATATAGGGGTATCATAGGCAGGTTGCGTAAGACCTTTTAGTGACTTGATATAGAGTGTTTAAATTTGCCTTTGACTGATTGAGACTACTTTTTTTTTAGGTGCAAAATTTCCTATTAAATGGACAGCGCCAGAGGCAATTAACTATGGATCTTTCACTATTAAATCTGATGTGTGGTCTTTTGGGATTCTCCTGTATGAAATCGTTACGTATGGAAAGATTCCTTATCCAGGTATGGGCGTGTGTTTATACTGTTCCTCTGGTTTTGGTGTTAAAAAGCAAATTTTCATACACAGGGAAAGAGCTGGCATCTGACAGTAGTGACAGCAGTGATTTGGAAACTGTCTTGCAGGTTATGTTACTGCTTTGAAAACTTATAGTTACCGTATGTGTCAACCATGTGCCTCTCTGGGGCAAATTTTAGCAAACAGACTAATGGCACCATGATCACGTAGTCGTTTTTATGTATTCGAAAGGTGTTACAGCTGCAGCAAACTCTGCATTCTCACATATCCCAGCTTTACAGTCAGCAGCACAGTCCCATAGCGAGGATGCAGTGCTAGAAGTTCTAATGGTGCTCTGTAAGCTGCTGGAGTTTTTAATATTGCAACGTGAGAGTACGAAGAAAGAAGTTTTCACAAGCAAATAGGCTGTAATGATTTGTCAGTGTTAGCTAATCTAAACAAATACGAAAGCAGACCCTAAAGCAGTGTTGACGTACCACTAGGAATATTTACTCTTTGTTGTTCCATACGGTTCAGATATGAGACCATAGAGGTGTACATCAATTATGGCTGCATTAGGGAGCTGTGAAGTGGTTATATGCTTCATGTTTCATTTTTCTTTCTGTTAAACAAAATACATATTAATGTTTCCACCACACAGAGATAGCTTGTATGAAGGGTATTTTTATGCACGCAAAGTTGTCGCATCTCAGGCATAACTGATTAACTCCGGACAGCAGGCTGCATTCGTTTAAGCTTACTGAGGTTATGGAAAGTTGACCTAAATTCTCTTATCTTGTGGGCAAATGGGGCAAGTACAGCCATGTTCACCTGTACTGCACATCTCATAGATGGAGCAACTTCTGAGAAGAACCCTTAGGATCCTGCAGTTTACAAGCAGCAAAGGGAGAGCAGATATTCCATCAAAGCAAAGCTTTCCCAGCGATTCCAGCGCAGCAGCTCTTGCTGCTTAAACAGTGAAAATGTTTAAACGTTTTCACCACCACTTAGTGAGCAGCTGGGATTCTGCGTCCTGAACTGCCAGAGATGGCAAAGGAGTAGAGTAGAGTCCCTGAAATGATAGTAGGCTCAACGCCTCCGGGGCACAGGGAGACTGGACCTCCTGTGAGATTCGGGCAGCAGGGAAAGGGTGACGGCAGCCAACTTTACACTATGGTATGGAAGAACATATCCACTTTCCATATAGGAGGTAGAGCCAAACCAGACGTTCTCATTGCTCAGTAAGGCTCCGGTCCAGGAAAGCACTTAAGCTCAAGAGTAGCCCCCTTAAACTTCAAGAGGTGGTAGGGCTGCTTGCACAGCTAAGTGTTTAAACATATGCTCTGGGTTGGTTTTTTAGGTAAGGGCTCTTAAAATATGTGACTGAGTAGCACGTCCTCCCAAAGCTCTTCTAAACGCTGCTTATGTCCCCAGGAAGGATCAGGTGGGAGTTGTATGCAGCCGAGTAATGCACAGTCCTTCCCACAGTTGGGATATTTTTTTTCCCCATTAGCATGTGCTTCTGTATCCTGACACTGAGCTGGGCTCACAAGGTTATTTCTGGATGCCTTGAAAATTGTCCTTCCCTGAGCAAACCTATGAGCTCACCTGGAAACCAGCACTACAAAAATACAAAACCTAATCCAGTATTTCATTCTGCAGCTAAGTCTGCTCTCTCTTTACCTCCATAAACTATATCGTATTTTTATTTTAAGAACAAAATCAATCTGTACAGCAGACACGGTACTGCTGTACTACTGTGGGAAAATCTCTTCCAGGGGAAGTCTGGGCAGTATTTTTTTAAAATACGGGAGTATTTTTATGAGCACCATAAATAGGTCATACACTGTGCATTCATGTGTCAACCAGCAATTAGAGGCGGAACTCTCTTGACTGCATACGGGAAGATTTTATTAGTTTGCAGGCATTTCTTACATTCAATTGGAAGAGGGATCCAGGTCTATTTTAAATAGAAGTATAAATTGCAATAGCCTATTACACTGAAAGTTGGTACTGAAGAATCAGAAGGATAGCAAAATAGACGGGTGGCCAATTCACTTTACCTGAAGAGATGTGACAAGTTTGGGCAGATTACCTCAGCATGGCAAGAGTAACCTGGTGATATAGCTTGTAAACAGCAGCCACTGGACAGAAACAGTAAATTGATTTTTCAGTTCTAATGGGAATGCTTCAAAACATTATTTTCAATTATTAACCAGCTCCAGCAACTAGGGAGTATTCAGCGTAAAACTGCATATGAAACAGTTTGAGTTGAAACTGGAAAGTAGTTAAAACCTGAAAGAAAATCTAGGCGGGCAACTTGGTAGGAAGCATTTTCAGCTAAGAAACTTGGAGGTTTTCTGATCTTTGTTCTTAAATTCCAACAGCTGTTTCTCTTCCTAAGAAACTCAGAGTAATTAGTGGGACTGTAGTTTCAGGAACTACCTCTGAAATATGAAACAAGTATCTGATTCTCTGGTCAAAGGAGTTGAACTGGTTGTTAAAACTAATTTCCAGGTGATTATATAGTATGTCAAATACTGGCAACATCCATACTTGCATTCCAATTATGTCCACTGCTCTTCATGAGATAGGCCACTTCCTGTACAGTGAGATTCTTACTCCATACCACTGTGTTCACATAATTTCCTGGGCTCTGACACAAGGAAATATGTCTTTATCTGTCAAACTTCACAGGTACCACAGCATAAATTAACAGACATGCACCAAACCTTTAGAGCTAATGTCCTTTGCTAGCATTTAAGAGGGTATAACAAATATGCATGTGGGATGTACTAATTTTATTGATTAGGAGGATGTGGCTTTGATGAGACAGGTAATTCTCTAGGCACAAAAAAATAAAAAGGAAATGTTAGACAAGCAGCTATTTTGAGAATACTGCTTGGACTGTGGAGTAGACAGGTAAGCCTTTTTGTTTTAAAATAAAACCCCCAACATGTGCAAGTATGTTCATGATGTATTTGTTATGGAATACTGATAAAAGCATTTTCCATTTTGTCTTGTGAACTTAAAAGGTTATTTAACAGAGAGTTTTCCTGGAGGTTAGCTGAAACACAGGCTTTGTTCTTGGCATTCAGAATGTAACCATCAGTCCTGCAGAGACTAGATCTAAGCAGAATCCTATACAGTACTTAAACTCATGGAATCGACCCGGTTCTCCACAAAAGCCCAGTAGCAGCAGTCTCGTGTAGCAAGCACACAGTTAAGTAAGACTTGCATAACATGAATAACTCTTTTACTGCATACATGAAATACAATCCATTTCTTTAAGCTCAAGCAGTCAGATCACCGTTCTCTATAAAATGCTTTATTGGCTTTCTTCCTATATTTGTCTTTATATAGCAGTGATTCCTTATTCTGTGACAACATGCTATTCCACTGCTACCTTCAAAATACTTTTTTTTTCTACACATGTGCAGTATTGGCTCAGGGCACCTTCACTCCTTCTTCCAAAGAGGAACTAAAAATACAGAAGATGTGCCTGAAGTAAGCACTCTGATCCAGACTCAGATTACACGGCTGACAGTATTTCTAGGATAGGTTAAAGCCAAAAGGCTTGAACTGAAGTCAGCTATATGAACTATAGTTGCCTAGAATAATCAAAGTAATTATACCAGATAAAGTTGTCATTTGGCTGTAATTCACATGTGTCTTTACCTGCCAAGTGGCTTAAATCATAGCTTTAGTAGTCAGATAACACATACAAAGATCCGCACAGTCTGCAGCAACAGAGCGACACGGTCACCAAGTACTTGGGGGAGCACCACATCTGCATCTCCACAGCCGACCTTGCTCAGAGCAGGATCCGTCCTGCCTCCTCTCAGCAGAGCGTAGCTGCTCTCCCCGCACCTCTGGGGAGCAGGTGTATGCAGGAGCAGTGAATGTCACACCGGCACCTGACCAGAGGCCAAGTTGCCTGGGAAAACCGTGAGAAACTGTAGTCTTAGGCAGAACTGCGCCACGTGGAGCACTGAGCCTGAGGAGCAGCCAGCAGCAGTGGGGTCTGGAATAGCCTTCTCAAAAGGGAAAGTCTTCACTGGTGGTGGCAAATATCTAGCTCGAGCTCTGGTGTTTCCTGCATGCCCAGTCATCAGAAGAAACAGCATTCATTGGAGTACAGAAAGCTTAGAGTCTGTGTCCTGGAGAAGGTAATCCTGGCACAATCGCTCCGCTGGGTTGTGTAAGATTTGCAGAGGAAGGGGTGAGCTGAAAGGCAGGTTTCTGGGTAGGAAGTGGTGAGCCTTTTTGTTGGCCCTAGCATAGCTGACCTTCTGAGAGTAGGTGTCGAAATCGTTCTGTGAACCAGTCTCTCAAGGATTTTAAAAAAAAAAAGGGAGTGGGAAGGTGAGGGGGGAGGGAAGATAGGAGGAGGATGGAGTCCTGGGCAGGCCTCTCTCACATGATGTTAGTTGGCATGTGAGGCTCAGGATGCACTTCTGATAGTTACAGTTCTTATCCTCTGAACAAAAACCGTAACAGGGAAACAAAGCAAAGCTCAGCGCAGCTGGCAAGATGGTTTTGCACAACAGGAATAGGATGAGGAAGAAGGGAAGGAAATTGCCTGTTACAAGAAATGATATCATGAGTGACTATGTCCAGTACCTTGCAATTGGCAGCACTTGCACAAACGCTGATGTAGAAGAAAATCTGAAATTGTGTTACTGCACTGGGGAGGGTGACTGGCAGTGTGGTTGAACAGGTAGGCTGCTCTCAGTCTCGGCACAGAGGGGGTCTACAACAGAGCAGGGTCTCTGCAGCTAGAGACAAAGGCTGATGCCAGGGTGGGCTTTTGCTGTGAATCTCACCACCACTGGAAGCAGAACAAATGGTGGCAGGACTGGTCAGAGGAACAGAACGAAGCTGGTTCTGGAGACAAGAATTATGATCTCTCCCACAGTCTTGTTAGACTTGGCACTAAAGAGGTCACTATGCTCAACTGGGGAAACAGAAATCTTCCCCCCAGGATTTCCAGAGCAAGACCCTCGGTGCTGGTGCACACTTGTTTATTGAACTCCTATTAGTAGCTACCATTAATAAGTAGCAATAGTCTCATATGCTTCAGTAAAGATCTTTAGAGTGAAGTAAATAAATAAATAAGAAGAAATAGTTTCTTTAGGAACTGGTATCATTTCATCAAACCTTTCTTTTTTTGTTGAAGGTATGAGCAATTCAGATGTGATGGTTGCTCTTCAGCGTGGGTACCGAATGCCGCGCATGGAAAGCTGTCCAGCTGAGCTTTACGATATCATGAAAACATGCTGGAAAGACAAAGCAGAAGAGAGGCCAACATTTGATTATCTACAGAGTGTGCTTGATGACTTCTACACAGCAACAGAAGGGCAGTATCAACAACAGCCATAGAACAAAGAACACTTTCTATTGACATAGATCATTGGCACAGACTATTATTTGGACAGACTGCTCCAACCAATTACTTCATGAATTTGGATGTCTTAACTGAGTGTGGAAGCTGAAATACTGAAGAAAAGAGTAATTCTGCGGAGAAATAATAATGTTTTTATTTGGTTAAAACAGTTCTTTTAAAGCTTGAAGTTCTCCTTAAATGCCTTGTGTTTTGCATCTGCAGAAACATCCCAAAGCAAGCAGGCTTTTTGGGGTGGGGAGGGAGAAGGAAGGAAAGCAATCACCCACGGGCACAGTTTGACAGCACCTTCTTAGGATCTAAGTCATGCAATACATTACAAGGAGACCTTTATAAGAGAGGCGAGAAGATGCATGAACAGCTGTTTTCAAAAGAAAAAGTCATGAAGGAGAACTTGCAGATTTAAGACATGGTGATGTTCTTAAATCATCTTTTGTGAAAATTATTTTTATATCCTTGTTATTTCACATTAGTATCTGGAGTACTGTCACCTCTTGTAAGACTTTCTAAATGGTGTCACGGTTTCCTTTAAGGAAGGGTTATGTATGTAATTCTTTACACTGAAGATGATTCTGTTTTACTGCTGTATTACTCATACTAAATTTAAAATAATTTTCAAAGCATCGCACAGCCATCACTGGTGCAGAAGTGCAATATGAACACACATGACGGCAGAAGCGGCAGCAAACCTAGCTCTGTGTTCAACCTTCAGTTTCCTACGAGGCCAAAGTCATCATCTGAAGTCCATGGGAAAGCACAGGATGTTGAACGAAGTTAATACGTTCATTGCAGTCACTGAGACTCCTACCAGTGAAAGTATTTTAATCTTAATTTTTAATCCTCTGTGATTATTCAAGAAAATTCCTTATATTTTTGCTGCTTTAATCAACTAACCTTCAATCTGTTTTACAGCTAAAACTAGCTCTAGCTATCAATCAAAAACAATTTGTGGAAATATGCAATAGGATATCAAGTTACATTGCAATGACACTGTAGGTTTGTTGTTCAGTATATAAATCTAATTCATAAAAGTGTATGCATTTTGCCAAACTCTACCTATTGAATTGTTCTACCAAATTACATACCAGAACAGCTGCGCTCGTGCAATTGCAATGTAACTACAGCATAGATTATTTCCCCCCTCCCTGAAGCGATACTGGTTCTTACATCTGAAACCCAGTACCTCTTTGCCACCCCTCAGCCCAATTTTTTAGGCAAATGGTACTTTGTAGAAGCTTAAAACCCTTTTGATGAAGCTTCAGTGTGCCTGCAGGTGAAGTTCAGCAGCATAAATATTCATTGCTTTTCTTTTCCATTGGCTTCCTTCAGTCAAACCATGCAGTTTAAGCAGACTATCAGTTAAATATGTAAATAGTTTCTATTGTATGGTGATTTTTAATTTTAATAAACACTTAATCTGAAGAAAGTTGTGTGGTAGTAATTTGAGATAAAACAAATGACTTATGTTCTATCCAGAGCAGTAGCTTCATGTGGAACAGGAGAACATCTGTTCATTACCACAAGATAAATGGATCCTGCTTTCCTTATACCCATTCATCTTTGACAAGCTGAAAAGGACCAAACCAGCCATTCCGGCATCCTTATTAGGGTTTCTTTTTGGTCTGGAGAACAGGAAAAAAAAGTCATGAGTCCTCCACCGTCCATTAAAGCAGCTTCTCAAAAGTCTTTAATGTAATAGCAACACAATCCATTGCAACTCTTTGGAAAACATTACAGTTAAGAACTGGTCAGTACTTTGCTAGAGGCTTCATTTTATTTTAAGGCAAAAAACCCCCATAAGCTTAAGATAATGTAACCTTGTCTTTCAAACTATTTCCTGTAGCCAACCAAAGAGCTCTGGGAAGTAGGAGGGAGCCTCAAAACAGCAGCTGGTCAGAGAATAAGAGGTTATAGTTAGTGTCACATAACTTGCTAACATACGCTCTCAGACAAGTGACAGACTGTCAAGGTGTAGCATGAGATCATTTGAAATGGTATTATGTAGAAAGTTTCCAGCATTAGCCTGGTCTGATATTTTTTTAAACTTCTTCTGTTTGAATATTGCTGTTGTTAAAGCAATTGGTACATAACAGCTTTCTTATTCAAGAGATCAACACACAGTGTATTGTATCACTACACCAATATTTTTTAATAGCTGGAATAGTTTTTATGGGAGTAGAATAGCATTTTAGAAATTCTACCCTGAAGATATCATAGTCCTTTAGGACTTCTGGAGCCAGATGATAACCTATATTGAACAGAAACAGTTCAAAACATAACAGCACTGGCTCAAGTCCTACATCTCCAGCCTCATTAAAGACATGTCAGAGTTAATCCTTGCCACTGCATTTGCACAGACCAACCCCAAACTCAGAAGACCAGGCAAGAACAGTCACACCAGAGAAGGGCTGCTCTCAGTGTCACACAGGAGGGCTGCACCACCTAGTGTCCCCACCAAGAGGGTGAGGTTCTTGCTCTGAGCTGGGTCCCCTTCCACTATGAGAAACAGCATTATAGGGACTGATCAATCCAATTTACTTATGGATTCTGCCTTGTTCTAAAGCAATCCTCCAGCACTTACAGGCGCAGTGCTTTCACAGTAGTTAGAAAAAACTCTCACCCTCACTGACTGAAATGGATTTAAGCAAGCTATTTCAAACTTCATCATGCTCCAGTCTTCCTTCCTTGAGTTACTAGATAAAGTAACACAATCAAGGCTATGATTCTTTCAACTCAAGACCTTCAGATGTCAATCGCTATGATCATCTGGCCTCTCAGTTTATGATCTTGCCTTATGTTGATTTCACCGATTTTCTCACCTTTATAAAGTGAGCAGTCAGAACTTAATTTAGCAATGGGAAATTTTATTATAAATAGACTTCTCAGAGTTTAATGCATATTCTTAGTGGAAATTCAAAAGATATTAAAACAAGTTCCTTTAAAAAGCTAAGTTGCCAGAAAAATAGCAAGGAGCCAGGTAAGACCTCATTTTGTTGCCTCTTTTAGCAATTTGCTCTGTTTAATCCCAAGATGGCAGTCTCCAGGTGAAAGCCAGAATATTACTCTAAGAATCAAGCTATTTTAACTACTTAATCTTAAGCTTACAAGCCATCTGATTTCTAGGAATCAACAATAAAATGAAATAATTTGAAAAGGTACTGAGCAGCAGATGAAAAACATCCCACTTTGCATGAATCACATATTTAACAGTACAGAAGACATATAGCAGTTACTCAAGGATTAAAATTGATTTTCTCAAATCATCTCTCTATATCAACAGTAAAAACACAACTTTAGACCTAAACTTACACAGCTCTAAATTCAACCCCGATTCGGTTAAAAAGTTGTGTATTAAATATTTTCATATCAGTTAGATGCCATCTTCACTGTCATATTAAGAGTGAGAAAAAGCTATCAACAGTTTAGATTGATGAAGTCGTTCAGTAACTGCACACTTTGATTAATCAAATATTATTCTTTTGCTTTATGAGCAAACAGTACTTGTTTTCTTGAAGAGGATGAAGCATCTTCATAGTTCCCCCAGCCTTTACCAAGAGGTGTACTAGCAGTGGCTGCTACTGTGGATTTCAGGTTAGCCAACAAACCTCTCCTGGGTTTTTGTTGTTTTGGCTCCTCTATAGACAAAAGTTTTTTCTGTTCAAGTTCTTTCTGCAGGGAAGACACTGTTTCTTCAAGCTCAAGAATATGTTTAGCCCGGTTCTGAAGACTATTCATTTCTTGATCCTAGAGGATAAGGCTGTCTTAGGTATGCGAATACTCCAAGGTCTTTTTCATGTGGTTAAAATAATCCAAAACAGAAAATTACTATAACAGTAAACACCCTTGTTATCACTATGCCAAATGACTATTCAGTACCCATTCTTCTGAATTACTTCTATGTAATTTGGAGAACAGCAAACTAAAGGGCCATCAGATCTAGTCAGAGACCAAGTCTAAGAAGCTGGTGCTAAACTGCTTAGCCACACTATGCAAAGAGTTGCTGTTGTTCTAGGAACCAAATAAAGGTGGCTTTCCTGTCTCAACCTGCAATTACTGAAAGCAAAACTGATCAAATCAAAACTCCTAGTCATAACTCTGCTAACCAGGACTGAATAAATGCTTTGAGTGGGCAGAATACAGAGTCTTAAAGATGCTCTCTAATCATTGTGGTTAACAAAAAGTCACCTTCCTTGCCTTAGAGCCAAATAACAAACGAAGTTCAAGATGAATAATTTTTAGTGTCAGACTTAGACTAAAAAGCATGCAGAAGGTAATTTAATGTCAAAGAAAAACATCACTAAATAGTCTTATAGCTGTCTTGCTTCATTTGCAGATTACGAATGAGGCATAGATGCAAAGTGTCAAGAGTTCAAAATTTTCTTTTTTTTTTAAATTTAGTATCTAGTTGATATCTGAGGTCAGATGCTGTCAACTTTATGAAGTCCCTGCTTTTGAAGGAAAGATTTCTATTTCAGTATTAATTAGTTTACCTGCCCATATTTCTTACCCAGTTTGGCCACCTCTGCAAGAGTGTCAGTACAGCTTTAAAGCCATAGATCCTTAGGTCTTGCTGCACTAACGTTTGTGCACTGACACCTTGCTTGCCCTCAGCAAAACAATTCACGACTAGAGTTCCGAGTAGTATTTTCTTTGCTTGACAATAATTTGTGGCACCTTTAGATTAGCAAGAGTTGTCAGCACAGAGTTACCCTATTGACTGAATCTATCACATAAATTGAAAAATCAGTCTTGCCTTACAAGACACAAAGTCAAGGAGTGAAACACAAGGGTTCTGAGCTTATAATTCAGGAAGTTAAGGATGGAAAAATGCTAACATCAAAATAAATTAATAAGACCAAACAGTGTTTTTACATGTAGAAAGATACAGAAACATCCAGTACAACTATGGATACAAGCTGTATTAAAGTTGGTTTTAAATCATTGACAAACCTTGAGCATGATTGTATGCTTCAGTCTACTGTTCTCTTCTGCCATTTTTCTGTAGCCTTCATTAGCTTCTAGCAGGGTTTCATTTAATTTCTGTATTTTAAACTTCAGAGATTTTATAAGCTGAAAATAAAACCCATACAGAATGAAGTTCAAAACAGCATGTTTTACATTAATTTTGTTTATGACTAGAACTCATACAGACACTCTAAGTGTTTCTGATTAATACTCAACAGTACAAACTGCAAGATCAAAGCAATGAACATGAAGTATGCTTCTCTCAATCTCCTGTTGCAACCCATCATTTCTGGTGATAAAATACAGCTGGAGCACTGAAGAGCTATTGTGCTGAAGCTACTAGATTTACACACATCTGTCAGTCAAAAAACAGCAGCACAGGCTAAGCTACTTCTGAAACAGTCTGGTCCTTTTCAGTAAAGGTAGTTAAAAGAATACTCTCCCCTCATTGACACTACTCATATAATGGACTGGAGCACAGTTAAAACAGACAACCTCATCTTTCTAGTGAGAATATTGGTAGATTAAGTCCTGAGAGGGAAAAGAAACTCTGAACCAGCAAAATTAATGTTATATCATTAGTTTACTTCTACAAGGTTGGAGGGAAAATAGCTACCACCACGCTCTGCCCATGTTTAATGGCTGAATGGGAAGAAAAACAAGTAGTGAATTACTCATCACACATGTACAGATACGTGAGGCAAAGCAGCAGAAGGGCACCGATTGAACCAACTGCTCTCGCTTCAGTTATTGCCAGGTAGCATTCCCATCATTCTAACACTTTCTAGCCACACAAACCTATCAATACAGTATCCCCATATAAGCATAAAAGCCCAACTTTCATCAAAATTTTAAATTTACATAGGAAATGGAAAAACGATGTAGAGCTCTGAAGAACAGGAGTGGAAAACAAACGCCAGGGCCATAACATGAGACATTAAACTTCGTAAGGAAAAAGTTATTTTTGCAGTACACTTTCTCAATAGAAAGGGATTTAAGTTCACTTTCCATTTACATGGTTTATTAGAACCAGCTGGAACTATTTCTCCAACCCCTATTCCTGTTGGTTGTTAGTGAAGGGAGCAAGGCTTGTCTCTTCCCCACTCCCCATCATCTTTAAACATGGGAAACTAACTGTAGCCTTACAAGAAGTTCATTCAAGCTATAGACTAAAAATGCATACCTAAAAATAATTAGTATTTGTTTTCCATAACACAGCCTGAAGCTCCTGATCTCTACCTCTATCTATATGCTAATCGGAACACGGGGATCTTGTTTGTTTGAACAACAGAGATATTACCCTTTACTTAAGTTTAAGGGGATAGTGGAGTTCGGTACTTACAGAAAGGACTGGTTTGAGGCATTATTTTGGCTCTAGACCTAAACTGTTACCAGATTCTGTAACTGTTCCCCTGTGCATGAGGAGGCAAGAAAGCACTGAGGCTGTAACAGTAATGTTTACAAAAAATTCCAATACAAGGCTATATACTTCCCTACTTTCAACTTGCATCATGTTCACCATTGGACTTGTTAACAGTAGCTAACAGTAGCAGTTGCCTTTACAAACTAAAGCCAGAACACAACCAATCTCTGGCAAAAGTCATCCACAATTGGTCAAGGGCTTTTTTGTAAACTCGACGCCCATTTGCAGAAATCTTCATGCTTTTGTCTACAGTGCAGATCTTTAAGCACTGAACCATGCCAGAGATTAGGACCATTATCCCCAGACCTTTTAAATACTAAGCAAGAGCTACCTCTTCTTTCTCTTTGCATTGTTTCTGCAATCCTTCATTGGCTCTCTTCATCATCTTGTCATCTACAGGCAAAAGAAAAGTTTGCTTGTTTATACACAATACCAAAAGTAAATTGAAATTTGAATATCCAGGTTGGATTCCTACCTAGTTCCATGTTATTTTCAGTAGTCAGTATATCTGAATTTGGACTTCCCAGAGCAAACAGCCTCCCTGACTGTTCATCAAGTTGCCTTTCCAATTGCAGTATTTTACTCTCTCTATCCTGAAAAGAAAAGGGAACATAGTAGAATTTGTCTAAATTTCTGCTTATCCTGATGCACTGCTGCACATCCTTCAATTATAATACACATGTATATGCAGTTTTACAATCATTTCACAGGTGGAAGTTGTAATGGTTATGGTTGAGAAATCACAGTAAGGAATAACACTCAGATCATGAGACCTTCTAGGAGGAAGTTACTTTACACAGGAGTCAACTCTTCCAGTCTGAATATTTCCAAACTGTATTAAAAGTAGCTATACGACAGAAAAGAAACTTCAGTGCATCTGTGTTAAACATTGTTGCCCATTAGCTTGCTAAATAAGGAAGAACATATTTCATAGAACTAAATTTTAATCTCAATCTTTTTTTCAGTCAGATTGCTAGGGTGCTATTTCAGAGTGAGAAATCAAACAGGTGTCACCATCAAGAAAACTTATTCATCTAATTCTGGTTCTCTGAAGCTGCCCACTCAGATTTCATGTTGTACTCTCCTTTGTCAGCTAAGAATTTTACTTCTTGGGGATTTCATGAGTCTCTTATCTGACTTCCTACGAAGACCATCTTGTCCTTTGAATCTTCCCTTATGCATCCTTGTGGCCAGTGTAAAAGGCAGCTATAAATACAGAGAGCACTATTAAAACTTGTTTTCCTCCACCCCAATACAGTGTATAGCTAGGGCTTAAGTGAACATAAAACCAGAGTCTAAGGGGGTAAAAAAGACAAGTGCGAAGGAGCTGGAAAAAGAAGCCATTAGACAATACAGTGTTGCTTGCCAGCACCTGAATGGAGAACTGTAAGAGCAGAAATGTTTATGTATCACAATCTAAAACAGGAATCCACTTCCCTCATGTCTTGAAAGGAACCTGCCTACCAGTGGAGTGAGATGTCTTATCAGTTCCTGGACAGGATAGTGCAGTGAGAACACCTCTGGTGTACAACACTGTTGTTCTATTCTTCCACTACAGACCTTCTGAAAAGGCTTAGACCCACAGGTCTCATCTGCTGCCTGGATACACCTAGCCATCTATGCAGAGGCCAGGTAAAGACTGGTAGAGTTGCACACGGCTAACAGGGCTAAGTTTCAAAAGGAACAGCAATTTACCAATGCCAACTCTGAGCAGTTCTAAGTATAAGTACATTCAGGAGATTACATTCTCTCCTGCATAAAGTTTGACTTCTCATCACAGCTTCTTATGCCACAATCCTCCCTCTAGACCTTCAGAGCAGAAATCCATTATAATTAAAATAGCTACCCTGTACTAAATTCCACACCACTCTTTCAGACTGGTTTTTTTACTCTACAACCTACAATCCCAACGATATCCAGAAAGCCAAACTGCTGCATACACCATCCCTCTAAGTGTTCAAATCATTGCACTACAGAGATAAAGATGACTTGGATTTAACTGAACTGTGTCCTCAAAGATGAAGAAGTTTAGGTATACGCTACAGGTAGTGTTAGCCAGAAGACATCTCTATCCTTATGGTTAGCACTGGACACCATAACAGCTAGGCCAAACTGCTAGTTGGTTTGACTGTTCAGTGTTACATTTGAGATTCCCAAATGATTCCATTGAGGAAAAGCAAAATTTACAGTTAATAGGCTAGCATGCATTTTTTAGCAGCAGTCAAGTCATACCTGAAC
Source organism: Elanus axillaris (assembly GCA_026212715.1). Taxonomy (NCBI): domain Eukaryota; kingdom Metazoa; phylum Chordata; class Aves; order Accipitriformes; family Accipitridae; genus Elanus; species Elanus axillaris. The sequence goes on from JANZLQ010000029.1 coordinate 11,869,872, forward strand.
TTTCTCTTGTTCAGCTAGAAATTCTTCTATAGGAACATAATGGTCTTCAATTTGTTCCATTGCACACACATATGCATGTTTCTTGATGGCCTCTTTATACATTTCAAATTTGCTCTCCAGTTTTTCTTCATAACTGTCTTTCATATCTTCCAAGCGGTTGCTGAGGAGAACACGTTAGTTTTATTTAACATATTAGCACTCCAGTTATTACAATTTGACCACATGTGTTCAACTGGCAATATCAAAATTATTCATCTAATCACAAATAGTGAAGTTAAGAGATCAAGAAGTACTTTTTTCCCTTTTCTCCTTTTTATTCTCAATTATCCTACAGACTTGCACCAAGGCATAACTTCTACTTGGCATATACCAAGAAAAGTGCTATAGAAGAACACATACTTAAGATCTGTTAAACAAATGTTTTATAAAAAAATCCAACACATAGTTGAAGCATATTTCCAGGGTGGGGTGGGGGGGTGGTGTTTCACATTGG